>RJWH01000438.1:0-504952 GCA_004363575.1 Solenodon paradoxus
TCCAGAAAAAAATCATTGGAAGAGGCAAAACTAAAAATTGGATATTAAAATGATAAACTGAACTATAGCTGGGTATAGGAATATACATGATCCAGAAAAAAATCATTGGAAGAGGCAAAACTAAAAATTGGATATTAAAATGATAAACTGAACTATAGCTGGGTATAGGAATATACATGATCCAGAAAAAAATCATTGGGAGAGGCAAAACTAAAAATTGGATATTAAAATGATAAACTGAACTATAGCTGGGTAGAAAGGGTGATTCCATCATGTGGATAAGGTAAACACTGTTGAACGGTTGTGAGGGAGTGAAGAATAAGATATCAAGAATGATGTGATAAATGTGAGAAAATATTGATTAAAGATTCCAGCAATCTTAAACAAAGCAGTCACAACAGAACAGAGTCATATAAAGGCAGTAACACTGATCCTGAACAAGTGATAAAGACTGAAACAGACAAGAATTGGTCCAAGGAGAATGAGGAACTGTGAAGCACTGGTGGAATACCACATGAATAGTGATATCAGTGAAAATTTGATCCAGATGTTAAGAGGTATAAAAATGTGAACCAGTTTTCTGGAAGAAGGAAGAAAACTCTAGGGAATGAAGGTGATATAGGAAGCTATTATCTTCAAATAGTAAAATGGTTCATGGTTATTGTTATATAGTAAGTAGAAAATTGTTCTGGAAATTGAGGAGACTATCCCCTCCACTTTTTGCTGTTTTTTTTTTGTTTTTGTTTTTGTTTTTTTTAGAAATAGGAAAAGCAGGTTAATTTTCATTGGGAGAGGCTGGAAAGAAGAGAAAGTTTTGGGGGAATGAGTTGATATAACCTATGCACTAAGCAGATTGGTTACATATGCATTGTTGAGTGCCCCCAAAGTAACTTTGAACCTGCATGTCAGCATTAGAAAGTCTACCAAAAAACTATTTTATTTGCTTTACTTTTTGCATCTTGCTATAATGTAATTATTCATAAAAGAGATGATCCCCAGATCACTTAAAATTTAATATGACAAATCCAATTGTACTATGGCAGAGTTGCTCATATCAAATGAATGAATCCTCATGCTAATAACTATTGTAGCTATAGAAAAAAAAATTAAGAAACACTGCTCTTTGAAGACACAGGATATGAACAAAAGCAGGTAGAAACTGGAAGAGAGATAACTCTTGATAAAATAAAAGGCACCAATGTAGGTAAGAGTAACATTTAGCCGGCTTTTCTGTTAGAAGGCTTTTCCAATTTTCTTAGAACTCTTTCTTGGAAAGAGTTCAAGCAGAAAGCAGCAGTTTTACTGGATTGAGAAATCAGAAGTAAGAGTTCTGGGTGGCCAAAGCAGTTGGAAATTAAGGGAGGAAATTCCAGAAAAGAAGCAATCACAAGAGGAAAGTTTCCAAATCTGTATCCTCTCATTATAGGGCGAACTCTCCACTGCAAAGAAATCTAAGGCAAAACATGAGTAAAAGAGTTAGAATAGAGATTTCAGCAACTGCCCAGCTTTAGGGAGAAAAAATTTAAGGTTCAATAGCACCCAAATTAGAAATTTTACTTAGCAGGGAAGCACATTATGTTTCCATTAAAACTCCAGAAGGTCCATATTCTGGGAAAGGACCATGACCCAGACCAAGAGGTATATACCCTAGAGCCAAAGGCAAACTGAAATATATCTCTCTGACAAAACCTAAAACCAAGTCTCCATAGACTCAAGATGACTCACTAATAATAACTTAGCAATTATATAAATATAACTCAGAGGGAGATAACATAATATGGAGTCTCTATAACCTATCATCCACTATAAAATGAAAAATTAATAGACTGACAACAAGTAAGAAATGTGCCACATAATTAATAAGAATAAAAATGTCAGTATAAGAAGATATAAAATTGATACATATTTGGAATGAGCCAGGCAATTTGTTTATAATAACTTATGAATATGATAAAGGAATTATAGGAAAAGAAAGGTGTAAATAAGGACGAGAGGAGGAATTTCAGGGAAGTTGTGGGTACTCTTTAAAAAGTAGCAAATAAAAATTCTAAAACTGAAAAATACAATGGAAATTGGTGACATATTCACAACAGACTTATAATGCAGAAGAAAACATCAGATAGCTAAAACACAGGAAAATAGCATCAAATGGAAACTTTTGATATTAAAAAAAGGGAAAAGCCCAAATGACCTGTGGGACATTATTAAGCAATTTCAGAAGGAGGAGGAAAAATAGGGCATGCAGATTATTCAAAGAAATACAGGCAAAAACATTTTCAAATTTGAATTCAAACTATCAACCCACAAGTATAAAATGCTCAGTGAACTTAAAATAGGATCTATACAAAGAAAATAACAGCTAGGTAGATGCTAGTATATACCTATCTTATGATGACTGACAACTCATCAGAAGCAACTGAGGCTGGAAAACAGCAAAATGACATCTGAGAGTGCTTAAAGAAAAATATGCCAAGGTAGAATTCTATATGGAGCAAAAATATCTTACAAAATGAAGGTAAATAAGTAAAACCTGAAATAATTTTTACCAGCAAGAAATACAAAAGAAATGTCTTTAATATAACCTGGTAGAAATAGAGATCTACAGTATAGAAGGAAATAGTAAATAGGCTAACAGATTGTTGGTTTTCTTACTCAATTTCCTTAAAAGACAATCAACTGTTTAAGTCAAAATTTAAAATATATATTGTGATATTAATAACAAAGTAGCTAGATATATGATGGTAAGAGCAGAGTAGATAGAAAGGTGACAAATATAATTATACGTCAAAAGTACTTACATTGTATATAAAGTAATATTATGTTAATGCAATTAGACTGGAATAAATTAAAGATGCATATTTGAATCCCTTTGACACCCATTAAAAATAGAAAAATATATATCTATATATCTATCTATATATTTAACACACACATATATATGTTTTATATATATAAAGTTAACATATGTGATAAAATGGAACATTTTAATTACCCAAGTAACACAAAGGAAGAGAAGTAAAAGAGCAATAAAGGAATTAAGAACAGAGGGAAATGACAGATGGTAGGCTTAAAGCTAAATTAATAATTATATTGAATATAAATGAAATAAATGAACTAAAAAACATTTTCAAAATTAATAAAAGAAAGAAGATTCAACTCTATGGAATTTACAAGAGCTATATTTTAAACATGAACACACAGAAGTTGAAAGTGAAAAAAAGGAAAATGGTATATCCTGTAAACACTACGCATAAGAAAGCTAGTTATCAGTATACTACTATAAGACAAAATAGATATTGAGAAAGGAGAGAAAAGGTGGGTCATTTCATACTAATAAAAAATAAATCTATCAAGAAGATATAACAAGCCTAAATGCACATGTACCTATTGACAAACCTAAAAAAAGCAGAAACAAAAATTGCCAAGACTAAAGGGAAAAATAGAGAAATCAGCAAGAAACTTTGGGATTTAAATATCCCAATATCAAAAACTGTAGGCAACTAGACAGAAAATCTCAACAAGAATGGAGAATATTTGAACAACATTACCAAGCAACTTGGCTTGACATTTACAAAATACTGCAACCAGCTAGTGTACAATACACATTTTTTCAAAATATTTATGTAACATTCACCAAATTAGATCATATGTTAGGTCATAAAAGACCTCTCAATAATTGAGTACGGAAATAGACCTGAACACACAAGATCAATAGATTCTCTACAATGGCAAGTGCATTTTCATGAAAGAAGGAAACTCACTGGGTAAAAAAAGAGTTCTTTTCAATAAATAATGTTGGGAAAACTAGACCTATATTTTGGAAAACAAATTTACTCCTACCTTATAAAAATATAAGTTCATGATAAATCATAGATATAAGACACAAACTTCTAGAAAAATTTAAGATATCTTCACAATTATAGAAATATTTCTTAGAACAGAGAAAAACTAGAGAACAAAAATGGATTATTAATGGAATAAGTAAATTGCATCAAAAAGAAATATTTGTACTATCAAAGAGCACTGATAATAAATGAAAAGTGAAGAAAATACACAGTGAAAGAAAATATTCCCAAAATATAACAAATAAGTCATATCCAGAGGATATAAAAATATTACAAATCAATAATGAAAAGACAAAGAAACCAATAAAAATGCAAAAGACATAGTCACTTGACAAAAGAGAATACATAAATGGTCAATAAACAGATACAAACTTAATCAAGACCACCAGACATCAATAAATGTAAAATGATGACTATCATTAAAAGTCTCTTTAGTCCTATAAAATCTAAATTATATTGACAATAATAAATGTTGACAAAGATGTAGTACATTGGAACTGTCCTACATTGGTGATTAGGAAAACTCTTTGGAATACTGCTTGATTGTTTCTTAATATTTATGCATATATCTAACCTTTGAACCAGTGACTCCACTTCAAGAGAGAGGAAAACTATGTCCACCAACAGACTTGTCAAGAATTTTTTTGAGTCACTTTATTCATAATAGCCCAAACTGGAAACAACCAAGTTTCTATTAACAGAATGGATAAATCAAATATTGCTATTTGTATGAAGTTACAATAGAATAAAAAACAGCAAAAAGAAACAAACTGATAGATGTAACATACATGAATCTCAAAAGAGTTATCTGCCCAAGAGCAGTCAGTCAGACTTAAAAGAACATAAACTGTATGGTTCCATTTATAAGAAGTTTAAGAACAATAATAGTCTCTGGATATGAAAAACATAACAGGAATCTCAGAGTAAAAGTCTGACAGTTGATTGGAAAGTATATTAGGGAGTTCTGGATCAACGAAAATTTATATGTATTGACTGGGCTAGTAGTTACATGGCTGTATATGTTTGTCAGAATTCATTTGTGTACAGTTACTGTATATTTTATTGTATCCAAATTTTACCTCTAAACAAACAATATGAATGAATTTATTATGTTTTTACCTGTCAGCAAGCTTTATAGCAATGGTTCTCAATCAGCATGATTTTACCTTTATAAGGGACATTTGGCAATGTCTGAAGATGTTTCTTATTATCACAGATACAGGGGATTTCCAGTGGTTAGTCAAGGATGCTGCTAAACATCCTACAATACACAGGACAGCTCCCACAACAAAAATTACTTAGCTAAAAAGGTTAATAATGCCAACACAGAAATTTTGCTTTGTAGGGAGGAAGAGGGGGATCATTCATATGAACATTTGATACACAAATATAAGGGAAAAAAAGCCTTAGCACGGGGCAAGGGGTGCAAAAAGAGGACACAACCATGAACCATATTTAAATGAAGCTGAAAAGACGAATGAAAAGAAAAAAGACTTCAAACAAAATGAAGATGGTCCATGTTAGAGGACTGGATTCATAAGGCTGGTAGAAAGTCCACTGAAAAACAAAGGGAAACAAAGTTAAGATCTTTCTGTATGTTAAGATCTGTGTGATGATCTGTGAATGTAAAATACAGGGTAATGAAACAGAAGCAGAGGGAAAATTCAGATGAATAGTAGGCTCTGACTAAATGATGATCTAATGTACTGTTTATGCATATAGGAAGTAGAAAAGGCACAAATACAGAGTCAAAATAAAATATGAAATTTAAGGATACGGATTATAGGGACTGGGATGATAGAAAAGCACTCAAAGACACAAATACATGCTCATATTCATGGAGGTAATTAAAACTTGTACCCACAGTTTAAAAGGAATGCCTCCCTGCAAACTCCTGCCTGCACTGAGAATATCTAACTCCTATCAGCAAAATGTGTCTTTGGATGGGTGGAGACTGACCTAGATAGTGCCCAATTTTAGTTTACACTCTCTCTCAGGTGCAGCCTGTCAAGCCTTACCAAACAATTACTTAACGAGAATAACTGCAGAAAGGGCACAAGAAGGAGGAAGCTCTCCAGCACAGTTGGCAATTGCTTTCTATCTCCCTGGCATTGTGGCATAAAAGCAATATAAATTAACAGTCAACCAAAAGGAACATTTGTACAGTTGACGTGACCTTACTTTACACCAATATAAGAAAAAATAAGCAAGAGCATGAAAAAGAAAGAAAGTGAAATGGAAGAATTTTTTTAATGAATAAAAATGAGGGGTAGAGAAGTCAAGAAGGAGGAAAAAGTACTTCATTTTATTTAGTTATTCTTCTGACAGGCCCTAGGACACAAACCCAGGATCTTGGGATGTATGTGGATTGCACTCAATCACTACACCACCTTGTGTGCTTATACTAGGTTTTATGCTAACTTTGGTATCTGTTTTGTTCTAATTTTCAGTATTCAAAATGATAATATAACATAGCTAAAATAGATAAGATAATTATAGAACAATTAAATGTGCATGCACCAAATGATTTAACTTTTAAATAGAGCAGAATTTGACAGAACTGTAAAAAATTAAGACAAACATTCATAATCATACTTAGAGATTTTAACACACCTCTCTTGCTAACTAAAAGAACAAGCAGACAAGCAAGTGTTCATGACAGATGTGAATAACGTGATTAACTAACTTGACCCACCATATATAGAATACTATACCCAACAACTAGAGAATACACATTTTTCTCAAATGCCCATGAAACATTTTACCCAAATAGACCACAAGCTTAGGCAAAAAGCAAGTATCAAAAAATTTCAAAGGATTTATATCTTAGACTATCTCCTCATACAGTGAAATTAAACTAGAAATCTAGAATAATAGATTAACTTCTTGTCCCCAATGAACTAAACAACATACTTCTAAATAGTTCATATGTTAAAAAAAAAAAACTTAAAAGTTTCACTATATTGAATGATAACTAAAATAGAGTATAGCCAAACTTATTTAGCAAAGTCAAAATGGTACTCAGAGGAAATTTAATGAAGAAGTAATATCAATTTTAGACAAATTTTTTCAGAGGATAGAAAAAGAGGAAACACTTCCTAACTTACTTTATGAGGCCAGATAACCTTGATACTCATTCCTGGCAAGGACTTTACATGAAAGGAAAAGTAGAGGCCAATCTCTGTCATGAACATGGATGCAAACATCCTAAACAAAGTTAATAAATTGGAAAGGATGTTATATCATAATCAATGATTTATTTGAGAAATGTAAGGATGATTTAACTTTGAAAAGTATTAATCAATGTAAGTCATCACATTGCCAGAATAAAAACAAAAATCACATGATCATCTCAGTAGACGCATACAAATAATTTGTCACAATTTAACAAACTATAATTTTAAAGAAATCTCTTAGCAAATTAGGAATAGATGAAGACTTTATTAATCTGTTAAAAGTATTTACAAAATATCTCTAGATAATAGCACACTTAATGGTAAATATAGAATACTTTTGGACCTGCAATTGGGAACAAGAAAAAAAGGTATCCATTCTCTCCACTGTATTTAAGATTGTACTGGAGGTCCTAGCCAGTGTAATAAGAGGAAGAAACAAAAGATACAGGATTGGAAAAGATGAAGTAAACATATTATTCACAGATGATATTGATGCGGGGCTGCTGGAGTTCAGTGGTGAACAGTTCAGGAAAGAATTCTTGAGACATTAAAATGGTGCAATTTTGTAAGTTTATTAGGGAAAGTGGAAGGGAGATAAAATGAGAGCTCTGGAGTAGAGCTCCCCTGGGCAGAAAGGCTGTGCTTCCAGCTAGGAATGGTCAGGTTTATACCCTTGGTCAGATTTTGAGAGGACCACCTTCCAGTGTCTGTAATTAGCAAGAGAATAGCAGTCACAAGGAGGTTCAAAAGCAGAAATAGTGACAGGATTTTCCAAGAAATTCTCCAGGATTGTGAAGTGGCCTCCAGCATTCTTGTGATCTGTGCTCCCTGTTGTGTTGCGGAAAATATTAGGTCAATGAAGAGATTATGCGACTCTTTCCAGAGGGTTAAGGAGGTGAACTTTGGCCTCTAGTGTCCAGGAGCTGACCTACTGAATATGGCCCAGAGTATTGTAAGGTCCCTTATATCCTTTATTGCTGTAAAAGGTCTTTGTCTAAACAAGAACCGTAGAGAACATTGCATTCAGGTCCTACGTTTTCCCCTACAACATATTTGTGTGTGTGTGTGTGTGTGTGTGTGTGTGTGTGTGTGTGTATATATGTAAAATAAAAAAACAATGTAGAAACAACTAGAAATAATAAGCAAATAAGCAAGCTCATGATTAATACACAAAAATCTATTACATCTCTTTATGTCATCAACACATTTTTAGAAAATTAAAATTCATAAAAATACCATTTATAAGGAGATATGACATGTCCACGAATTGAAAGACTCAGTGTTATAAAGATAACAATTTTTGGCAAACTGATATACACATTCGATGCAGTCTTATCAAACCGAAGAGGCATTTTTGGTAGAACTGAGAAGTTGATCCTCAATTTTATTTAAAAGAGCCAAAACAGGGTGTGTCCTGGTGGCTTAGTGGATGAGTCTGCAGGCACAGTGCACAGATACCCCATGGACCCAGGGTCAAGAACCAGGGCCAGGAACAACAACCAGCATGAACAACTAGATAGAATAAATAAAAATGCCGTTTCCTTGCTCTCCCTCTCTTGCTTCCCATCCGCTTGCCTGCCTTCATTCCTGCTTGCACCAGTCCTTAAAAATAAATAAGTAAATTCAATATTAAAAAAAGAGCCAAAATAATCTTGAAGAACAGCAAATCTAGAGTGTTTACACTACCAGTTATCAAGACTTACAAAACAGTAGTTATTAAAAACAATATGCTGCTGAGGTAAGGATTGTCACAGAGACCATTGGAACATAAAAGAGGAAGATTTGTACATTTGCCATAACCTCATTCAGACAAAAGCAAAACTGCAATTTAGAGGGGGAAAGTATTATCCTTTCAATGAATGGCCTGGGGCGTATTATTTATCCATAAAGGAAAATAAAACAGAACAAAAATCTTGAAACTTATCTCCAACTATACACAAAAGATAACTTGAGATACTTCACAGACTTAATATGAAAGGTAAATTAATAAAACTTCTAGAACAGAATTCTGATACCTTCATGAACATGTGAGAGGTGTCTTAAAATGACCCAAAAACACTATCCATAAAAGGCAAGATTAAACTGAACTCTATTAAAATAAAGAATCTCTTTTCAAGAAATGGTGGCATTAAACATGTCACAAGCTTGGAAAAGATATTTGCAATACATACATCCAACAAAAGACTCAGTATCTAACCATATAAAAGACCTCCTACATATCATTAAGACAAGCTAATTAAAAATTGAGGGAAGACTTGAAGGCACTTCACAACAAAGTATATACAAATGATCAAAACTATATGTAATGGTGCTTAACAACATTAGTCAAATATTAGAAACACAAATTAAAACCACAGTACAACATCATAATAATCTGACCAGAGTATGTAAAATTATAAAGACTGACAGTATCATGGACTGGTAGATGTCTGGAGTATATGGTGTGAACACTTTGAAAAGTGTTTGGCAGATCAGTTAAAGCTGACATATGTATTCCCTGCAGCCCAGTCATTCCATTTTGGTATATACCCAACTGCAGTCAATGCTTGGCAACTGCTATGGCAGTTTTATTTATAATAGCACCAAACAGAAAATAATCCAATGTTCATCTGCAACAGTCAGTAATAAATTGTAGTATAGTCTTATAACGGAATGCAGTGGAATAATAATGAATTCCTGCTACGTGCAACTACATGGCTGGATTTCATACAGAAATGTTATGTAAGAGTAGCAAGACACAAGAGGACTCCTAAAAATTTCTTTTTAAATGAAATATAAAATGGATAAAATTAACCTGTGTGGCAATGGAGGTCAGAATAGTGATAACCCACCTGGGGATTTTAGACCAGAAGGGAACACTAAAGAGATCTCTGGAATGTAGCCCAAATGCTGGCTAAACATGAGGGAAATTAGCAATAAAGGAAGGATATAACAAATATCTATTGGGGCCTTGAAATCAACTGTAGCTGCAGTAATTTCTTTCAATAACTCACTTACTTTAGGTATTCTAGGATTGTAATTGGTTACTACTTTAAAGGAGATATTGATAAATGATTGGACTTGTACCTTCTCTCAGGAAAGAGAGACAACTTGCACTCAAAAATTCTAAACTGCATTGTGATATTGGAGTGAAACATGATGAAAGAACATGAGTGGCTCTGAGCAGTTCAGGAGTGAATTATACTAGACTTATTTAATAGAACTCCTTAGATTTTCTTGGCCCTGTCTGTCTCCTAGAGCCTTGGTTATTCTTCTCCCTCAGTCACTGCCCAGACCCTGCAGGCCCAAGGGGTTTCACAGCTGGAGGTCAGTCATGTACCACTTGGAATCCTTAGCATCTCATACAATACAGGGTATGGGGTCTCTCTCCATAGGGTTGAGGGACAAAGATATTTTAGAAGGTAAAAATTGTTGGCATATGTATAATAAATGCATACATTTATTCAATAATCTTTGAACAAGTTATTTTTATATAAAGCCATATTTGGATCATGTGGACAACCACTTTATTATTAAATATAATTTTACTGTATTTCAATGCTTTACTTTTGATTGCTTAAAGATTATATACTTAAAATCAGTAAGTACTAATGATTAGCAATACATACTAATCTAAGTTTTATGAACAAATGTCAAAGAAAGTGGACAGATAAAATGAATTGATACTACCATGCAAATACCAAATGACACCATGGGATGAAGGGGATATTTCAAGCAATTTACATACAGTAAAGTAGTAGACCAATTTTAATTGCCATTTGAGGTTTGACAAACAAGAGAATCTGTGCCATAGATAGCAGTCCGTAATTCATGTTATGAATTTCAGAAAATAATGTTCATTTTAATTTTATTTACCAATAGAAGCTATGAAATAGACAAGTAGAGGCCTGATAGGGAAACTGGAAGGCATTTTCTTTGCACAGTGAGATATACATCTTATATTTTTCTTATTATTTTTATTTTATAAAATATCCAATAAAAACTATGCTGCCTGCTAATGCCTTTACTGCAAGTAGATTGTTTTAAGCAGCACCAAGTGGTGCACAGTTGATGTCAGGTAGGTGAAGATACAAAGACCACCATGAGGGATGACTGGATATAGGGTTTACACTTAATGAAAACTTACTAAATAGAACAGACAGGCCTCCACTGTGCAGGGTTCGGTTAGAGGGTGAAGTTGGGTGGGTCAGTGTCCCTGGCTCAGCAAACATTTGTAAGAAGTAAACAAATCTCTCAATGACCAATGTGCTTGTCATCTGTGAGTCCTTTCAAAGAACCGGATGTGGGTTCTCCACCTTCATTTCTAACATCTGGCACAGGTGATACCAAGGCTGATGATCCTGTCAGAATAAAGTGGTTAAAGGTATATTTAAAAGTACACAGATTTTGAGATTAAGTGACAGTTGTGGTTTCACATATTGAAGACAAATTCAATAATGAAATAATTTTGGGTCAAAGGGCTAAAGTTCTGTGATAAGTGTCTTCTGATTACTTGGAAAAATGAGTGCTATTTATTACATATATATAGGGGTAAAGGCAGATACTTTCAAAACCAAATTTTTCCAGAAAGAGAATCAAAGGGAGATGAACAGCAATGGGGTCCTTTAAGAGTTCAATTCTCATCTTTGTCTTTCACCTTCTGGAAGGAGCCCTGAGCAATTCACTCATTCAGCTGAATAACAACGGTTATGAAGGTATTACCATTGCAATTGACCCTGATGTGCCAGAAGATGAAACACTCATTCAGCAAATACAGGTAAGTTTGAAATGGTAATTATGCATGCTTCTTAAAAAAAAATTAAATGCTGTGGTAAGCAAGCATAATTCCAGCAGCTTGATACCAGCCAATTATTTTAATATCTGAATCTCAGTTTCTTGAACTATAAAATGGAAACAATATCACTTAACTATTAGAATTCTTGTGAAAGATTAGGCAATAAAGGTAATGCACATAACTCAGAATTTGATACATTATTGATGCTTAATAAACAATGTCAACTTTTATTGACTGTGTATGAGTTCATTGCAAAGTTTTTAGTTATATGGTAGCTGACTCTTCAAATTACATTTAACAGATACTGTAAGACACTTAAAGGATAATTCCTTAGCCTAATTTTACCATTGGTTCATATTAGATTCTCCTTTTATTCTCCTAATTCAACCCCTTCTCTATGATTTTATTATAGGAGCCCAGGAGGCAAATTTTTTATTTAACAACAGCCCTGACCCTTCCAATAGGAGGAAACCCCACTTCTGACCAGCCCCAATGCAAGGGATCCTCTCAGGGCTGCTGAGTCTCCTCATTTCATTGGTTATTCCTGTCCTGGGCAGAGGTGGCTATTAGAGAGATCATGTATGACAGCACATACATAAGAAAAAGAAGGAAGACTACCCTGGAATCTGACTGTAGCACATCCAGAGGTAGTAATGAGCAAAAGTATGGTCTATAAAAATAGGGATAATAGTAAGTACTTTCTTCAAAGGATTTGGTAAGGGTTAAACTGAACAATGCATGCATATAAGAGAAGCTGGGTGAAGAGTAACTGAACACTGTACAATTTTTGCATGCTTTCTGTGAGTCTAAAATCATCTCAAAATTTTTTTTCAAACTTTCAAAATGGATGCATTGTACCCAGTACATGGTAAGAACACAATACATGGTGAGCATAGTCTTCAGTCACTAATCCCCCTTTTCAATCCTTTAGGCTTCCAAACCAAACCAGAGGGACCATGACTTGTTTAGTAAAGTTCCTGAGTGTGAACCCAGAAGTTAATGCTGCAAACCCCAAGGGCCACCCACAAAAAAGGGCCACAAAAGGCCCCTCAACCTCCAATGCAGTTTAGAGATGAAATCAATTCTATCATCTAAGAGGAATTTGGGACTGGAGAAGTACAGCAGTTGAGGGGATGGGGAAAATTACCTGTTAAACTTGAAGACTATCAGGTATCACTTCAATTGATGAAAAGGAAATTCATAACTTTGGAAATCTCTCAATAATCAAAAAACTTAGATGAGTCTTTTGATTGCCTCTAAACTTAGAAATGACATCAACAAAGAGAAAGTAGTCCCTTGGGGTGACAAGGAAATTGTAGAGAGAAAAAATGTAGACAGCCTATTTCTGTTCCTGACTAGTCACTGGGGCCCAGGAACATCCCAGAAGGAGAACTTACTGTATAATGCTCTCCCATACATAATGCACATCTTCAATATTTGCCCAAACTTTCAGGGGAAAAAAATCCTTCATTTTAATTTTTTAATTCAAATTTTTACGTGTTTTTATTTAGGTACTTGTTTTCTGTATTAAGAAGGAATTTTAGCATTTTTAACATACTATAATGCAAAAATTATGGTAAAATAATTAAAAAACATTTATATAGAAATGGAATATACATACATACCCATGGACAATGCACATCCTTCTTTTACCCTCACAAATTTGGGCAAGTGCGCATTACTGCATGTTTCACACGGGAAAGTACTGTAAATGCCTCAGTTCTAATAACAATAGCAATTTATATGATGTTTTAGAGTTTTAAAATTGCTTTCGCCTCATTAACTTTGGAGTTTTCCTCCTAAAATATTTACTTATTGTAATGACTAAACTGGCTTTCTGGGATGAGTCCTACTTGAGTTGGTTATGAGGTAAGTTAGCTTCTGCCTTCTAACTTGTAAGAGGAATTCTATTAAGGGAAACAGGGTGCTCAAAGTCCTTGAGTTGTGACAGAAGTTAATTCCTACCTAATGAACGCCCCATATCTGGGAGGTTGAAGGACAGCACCCTGAACTTTTCTGCCTTTTTCAGGTCATTTCTCACTCTACTTTCTAAGGGGAGACCTTCCCCCTGGTGTCCTTGTGGGAATAGAAATCTCTAAATCGGTTCTGGCTTCAACTGAACAATCACCTAAGAATTTCCCCTACAACACCAGCAGGTGGCGCTGTAGCAGGTCTAGCGTCTAAACTGTATTAATAGAAGCAACAGGAGCGCTCTCTCGTGCTCTTGTGCTCTCTCTGACTCTGTCTCTCTGTCTGCGTGTGTCTCTCCTTCTCTATGTCTCTCTCTGTCTGTCTCGGTCTCTTCCCGCCCCCGCCAAAGATATACAATAGGTGTGGTTTGGAGCATCCTCAGTGCCTGGGAGTCCAGGCACCTCAGGCACCTCCACTCTTGGCACTCTCAGACAGCTGCCATTCATCACGGCAACTTCAATCACTCATTCATTCACTTATTCATCCAACTAATATTTGCAGACCATTTACATTAGGTCAGGTACCAGATACAGCGGTGAACAATATGCTATCCCTTTCCTTAAAGAATTATCAGCTCGTCCTATAAGCTATCATCTTTGACCTCCAAATCTCAAAAATTTAAATGTTTATTTGGATATGAGGTTATCTTCTCAAAATCTGGGATAAACATCAAAGCAAAGATCTCGTATTAATGTTTCTGTTAAAGCATGGAAGACAAGAGCGTTTCATGTTGCTCATTTCCTCCTGGGCAACATTGAAAACTCACATTTTGCAAGTCATATTGTAATATCATCCCCTACATTTTATACACTTTTTAACTTTTTGGTGATCTTGATTAAGTTTTTATTTTTAAAACTGATACAATACGAAGTTTTCCAAGTAATTTTTTAAAACTGACTTTTTTGAAAGAAGAAAATACAAATCATTATTTAATCTAGCAAAGCAACCAGGATAAACTAAATAAAAACAATAAATGTCTCCTTCTCTTCTCTCTTCCTGCCTGCCTGCCTGCCTGCTGCCTTCATTCCCACCTGTACCTTTCCTTAAATTATATATATATATATATAATATATTACATATAATTAGCAAAGCAATTATTATAAACTGTTTTGAAAGGAGAGAAATTGAGGTTTAGAGAGATTAAAATAAATTCCTCAATTTTTCCCATTAGGAGTGGCAGAGCAGGATTTATACTTGCTCAAGTATTAATTCAAACAAAACTCAAGTACTGTTTCCCCATAGGATGATGAACTCTTTCTTCTCCTAAGGCCAACTACACTGGGCGTTAGATCTAGTCACTCTGGTCTGCTCCAATCGGGACATTATTTCTGCAATGATCAGTTTTTCTTTTGCATACTCAGGATTTTGCCCCCATTGACACAGCATAATATTCCCATTAAAAACAAACAAACAAACAAGAAGATTCCTTGCCCTGAAGTCCTCCTTCAGCTATTCCTTCATTTCTCCACCCCCCTTTAATTTATAGACATACTGCTTGACCTGCTTCCTTACCTCCCACTCTTGACTTCACTCAGATGGAGCTGTTGTCTCTATTTCACTAGAACAGCTCACCAAAGTCACCAAATCCGTTGCTCATTTCTTAGTCCTCATCCTGCATGACTGTGTGCTCTCTCTCCTTTCTGACTGCCTTCCCTGCACTAGCTGCTGCTTCTGGGTCTCCTCTGCTGGCTCCTCTTCTTTCCACTTCTAAATCTTGAAGGGGAGCCCAGACTGTCTTTAGTCCTCTTCTTTCTTTTGTCTACACCTATATTATGTTTCTCAGTGGTCCTCAGTCCTAACAGATGAAACGCCCCTTTCTATAATAAATATCTTGTAATATCTTCTCTATTATCTAGTCATGGTGCATTTCAGGGAACCAGCAGAGGCATTTATAATTGAACCCTACATCCCATTCACTTTGCAGAAATAAAGCTCAGTATAACTTGAAAAGAAAAGATATAACTGTGCCACTTGCTTATATCTAACATTAGTACTATACTAAAAGTAAATATCATCATAATTTAGTTAGCTTCCAAATTGTTACAAAAGTGTTTAAATTATATTCATTTTAATTTTAGTTTTCTCTCAGTGCTTCTTGGTGTGAGACTTCTGAGATTTATAGTCTCTAATTTTCAGTTTCTCCCATGAAGGTTTATTGATCCTCAAAGGATCAAATGAAATTTGAAGCTAATAGCTAACATTTCAGAAACATTCGTGCTAAGTAAAGATGGTTCCAAAGGCTTTCTTGACTGCATTCAATCCTCACAACCTTTTGACCTAGTCACTGTAATATTCTTTTTAATAAATGGGGAAACTGAGGTTCAGAAGGACACAAGAAAATTGCCTGGGTTTTCAGCATAAGGGATGGAGCCAGTATTTGTGTCTCCCTCTGGAATCTGCATTAGTAATCATTACTAAGCATGTGGTAAGTGCTCAGAAAAAGCTAGTTGTTGCTGTTATTAATAATAATAATAAAAGGCATTTCCTCATCTCTCCTTCTCATCTTGATAAATAACTAGCCTTTGAAAATGTAAAATACAGACAGGTAATTTTGTTTATTTTCTCTCTTATTTGTGCTTGCTGTATGTTTTCTTTTTCTCAGGACATGGTGACCCAGGCTTCTCCATATCTGTTTGAAGCTACAGAAAAAAGATTCTATTTCAAAAATATTGCCATTTTGATTCCTGAAAATTGGAATACAAAACCTGAGTATGTGAGACCCAAACTCGAGACTTACAAAAATGTGAGATATTAAATTCTTTTTCCAAATTCAAATATCTTTTTGGTTCAGATTTGTTCAACAAAATATTCTAGAAACAAATGAAATTATTTCCCAAAACTCCTATGTGACTAAGTTCAGTTCACTTGCTGAAATTTTGTAATAATATAGATTTTTCTTAAATTTCAGGCTGATGTTCTGGTTACTGAGCCTAATCCTCCACATAATGACAGACCCTACACTG
Source organism: Solenodon paradoxus (assembly GCA_004363575.1). Taxonomy (NCBI): domain Eukaryota; kingdom Metazoa; phylum Chordata; class Mammalia; order Eulipotyphla; family Solenodontidae; genus Solenodon; species Solenodon paradoxus. The sequence continues at coordinate 16,730 of RJWH01000438.1, forward strand.
AACAGATGGGAAACTGTGGAGAAAAGGGTGAAAGAATTTATTTCACTCCTGACTTCTTAGCAGGAAAAAAACTGGATCAATATGGACCACAAGGTATGAATAGAGAGAAACTATTCTGCTATATATTTCATATAGTAATTATTTTACATTTAAAGTAGATCAACACTAGCATCTTTCTGAGTAAACAAATAGTAAGCTAAATACATGAATTTTTTTCACTTAAAACAAAGATTCAAATGGCACATTTTATAAGCTCTCTTTTCTATATTGTGACTCCATATTTGCTCCTTCACAATCTTCCCTTATCTTTAGGAGGCCACCAGTTGTCCCCCAGCACCTATAGGACAATCTAAACCCTTAACGTGAAGGACCAAGAACCTCCTCACCTAACTCTCCAAATTCAGCCTACCTAGGAATTTACATTTCAGGGGGGAAATGAGCTGCACATGGGTCACTGAGATTCATTCAAAATACTCACTGAGTGCCTATTAAGTCTGAAACACTATGTGCCAAGACATGACAATGATGAAGTTGTGGTGCTAGTCCTTCTGAAACAAGTGTCTAGTGTGCGAGACTGGCAATAAGCAGCAATGACAGTAGACCACAAGAAGTAAAAAATGAAAAATAATGAAAGTGCAAAGGAAAGGTATCTGGACAAGTTTCCGGATATCAGAGGCGGCTTCTGGGTGGATTTAAACTTTGATTTTGAAAGAGCAGAAGTTTTCTCCTTTGACTTTAAAGAGTAGGGGTTACCCAGGCAGAAATAGGGATAAGGACCAGAGATGAGAAAAAGCATAGCATAGAAAGTAAACAAAGTTTAAGAACTCATGATGATCAAAGAATTGGGAAGTTGGTGGTGCACAACAAGTAACATGGCTGCAGAGGGAGCTTGTATGCCCTGTTGAGAAGCTGCTCCCTGCGCATCTTAGGGAGCCAGCCTTTGGAGACTGGGGACATGGAAGACATTTGGATGGCTACTGCAGCAATTCAGAAATAAATGGCAACGAGACTGGAATGTGAGAATAGGCCAAAGCAAAAAGGTAAAGGTAAAATAACTATGCCTGAGGATTGACCAGAATTGAACGTTGAGGGAGAAAGACCTATTGTGATACTGTTCTGGTAGCCCAATGAACACCTCTGGCTCCTATGACAGCTGAGCTGATATCCATCATTGCGTTTGCACCTCTAGGGATTTAAGACATCTAATCATTCATGTCATACAGTAGGCTGAGAGCTCTGTGAGGAGAGGGAAGTAGTTTCATCTTTGTACAAATAACTGTCTGGCACCTAAAAGGTTCCTAATTAACATTTGATGAATCTGACCTTCTCTTCCCAAAAAAAGGAGTTATAATTTTCAAAAATTTGTGGTTTTCTACACAGTTTTACTTTCCAAGGAAATCAAACTTCTAAATTAAAAACTGAGCATAGTATACTGATAATATAGCATACTCACAACAGCAAACTCATAACACTCGGTATGAGAAGGTAATTTTGCCTTTCTTACTGTAATTAAGTATTTAAAATATTTTTTTCACAGAAAGGGTATTTGTCCATGAATGGGCTCATCTACGATGGGGAGTATTTGATGAGTACAATGAAGAACAGAAATTCTACTTATCCAAAGGAAGAAACAAACCAGTAATGTATGTAAATTTTGATTTATCTCTTCCCAAACTATTTTAAAGTACAACCAACTTTTCTTGAATTACTTTAAAATTATTAGTCTTTTATCTTACTTGTCTCTTATTCTCTATCAGTGCCTTCTTTTTCAGATTCCCACAAAACTACTACTTTTGTTCACTTTACAAGTGCTTCAATTAATTGAATACTCTGCTGCTGCAAATCATTTGCCTCGTGTGTGTGTGTGTATGTGTGTGTGTGTGTGTGTGTGTGAGAGAGAGAGAGAGAGAGAGAGAGAGAGAGAGAGAGAGAGAGAGAGAGAGAGAGAGAGAAACTATAAGAAATTCATAGATGCTATGTTTTGTGTCTCCATTGTCTGGTATCAAATTCAGTAACATGCAGTAACATGAACAAAGCTAATGGGACTCTTCAATGACTGCAGGGAATACTAGTATCTATATGGACTTTATCGGGTATAAATGGTCCTGGTAAAGATTGTGGAACTAACCTGAATGACAATCCAAATATTAAAACAAAACAGTAGACTTCCAATTTGAATTAAACCCTTTGTGGTGTCAATGGAAAGCAAACTGAATGTTTGGAAAGTATTCTAGACTGACATGATTTTATGGGTGAATTCCTGCAACAGTTTCAGTAAATATAAAAAATCCAGTATAAACTTAAAAGTGAGGGAAATTCCTAATTTATTTGAAAATACCTCCATAATTCAGATAATAAAACCTGACAGATGGCATGAAGAGTAATTCCATTACTATAGCTTTCTATAAAAGATTTAAGGCATGCCCTGGTGGAGTAGTGGTTAGACAATCGCTGCCAAAGGACACAAGCCACGTATTGCTGGGATTGAGTCTTACTCTGGAGGGAACATCAAGTGTGAACAACTAAATGAAAAATAAATGAAGTACATTTTCCTCTTCTCTCTTCCTGTCTGCTTGACTACTACAGCCTTCATTCCTGCTTATACCTTTCTTTTAAAAAATAAATAAACAAAACAAAAAAATATTTAAAGGATAGCAAACTACATCTGGCAGAATTAATAGAATCAAACAGACTAAGATCAGGTAGGATGTTTTCCAGAAATCCAAATATGCTGTATTAATATGTAAGCAATTCATGTAACTATACTAAGAAGAAAAATAAGTGATTATTCTTTATCCATAGTAATACAACCTTACATAATCATGTCTGAATTTTTTTAAAAAAACAGCAACCTTCTTTTAAAGTCTAGATACCAGTCCAGTACCCTCTCTACTTTGGCTTCCATTTCTGCTCAATGGTGGATTTTTATGAGTTGCTGTCAGCTTGGGTTCCATTATGATCTTTACTCTGTACAATTGTTTCCAAGGGGAACTGTGCTGAATGCAGAGTCCATCCTTGGCTTCTCATTTCTTCTGCAGGATCATTAATGGTCTCCATTTCCCCTTCTTTATAATATTCAAACTCTGTCAGCTTAGTCTACTTCCATTATATTTTCCTCATTGGTAATCAGTTTCAGGCAGATATAGCCCACAAGGGCCCCCTAGAGCCAAGCGCAGTCTAGCAGATCCCTTTAGCTTATTCCTCCGCATTCACAGACCCCCACCCCAGAGCCACGTCACTGATGAGCAAATGTTGGGCTGCCCTCTGAAATCTTGGTTAGTGGTGTGGATGACACATCTGACATCTACCTTTCCGACATTCATTTCTAAGCTTCCAGGTACTTAGATTCTCTTCCCACAAGAGAAGAGCTGATTAATGCATTTTCCTTTCTAGAAATACTCACCTATACAAGTTCTTCTTTGCACAGATAAAATTTGAAAACTTGAGATGATAGCAATTGTCAAATATAAATGAAATTAATGTTGAAATAAACCCAGAAAACGTATTTTCAAAAATTAAAAATCAGGTTTTTTAAATTTTAGTATTGTATTACATAAAGAACTTTTGGAAACCTATAGGAAAATAACAACTAGTAGAAAAAATAGACATGGGAAAAGAATAAATCATTCACAAAATAAATAAAAATGGCCAAGAAGTGTGTAAAAATATTCAGAATGACTCATAATCAAAGAGGTACAAATATGATAAAGATGAGAATAATTTATTACCTATTAAGTTACTGCCAGGGGGATGAGTATTCCCATAGATGGTTACAAAGTCACAAATGGCAACAACGTGTCTGGAAAGCAATTTGGTGACAAATATCTTAAATTTTTCCTATTTCTTTGATTCAGCAATTTCATATTTTAAAACTCATCTTAGTGGCAATAAAGAACGAGCTATACCAGCAGAGTATTAAGCATTGAAACTTTGAGATCAGATAATTTGCTTTGGGAATCAATAATATAGTAAACTCGGAAATATAATAAAAATTTTGTGTGAAGTTTTATTTACTCACTGAAATTTTATTTTTAATATTGATGAGTTGGGAAGGAGAAATAAAATTTCATAAGTTAAGCTAAATTTATGCTTAATATCAAAACAGGAAATTTTTTAAATCACATTTTAAAAGTATACTATGAATTAAAATAATATATTAAAATTTAAAACATACTAACATATTAAGGTTTTTTTTTTAAAGCAGAAAGCAAAGTTCCATGTTCCCTGGTATGCTGAGACAGAATGAAGAAAATGCTTCAACATATTAAGCACAATTAGTGGAACATCATTCTTTTCTTTTCTAATTTATACCTGTTTTTCTATTTACCAAATTTCCTATAGTGTTCATATATTGTCTGTATACTAAGAAATTAAGGTGTCGAGGGAAAGCATTCAATTTATAATAGCAACCAAACTTATATCATATAAAGAAAATTTAAAATACCTGTGACTAAACAAGAATTATGTAAAAAATTATGATATAAACTAATAAAAAAAAAAGAAGAAGAAATGTCACAAGCCTTCTGAGGGAAACAAGAGAGGACTCCTTAGTTGTCCAGCAATGAGGGGACTAGACAAGGCAATGCCTTGGGGCTTGGATCTGTATACATTCTAACAGCAGTCATAAAGCAGATCTTTTCTGCTGCAGAAAAACAAATTCTGATACCATTTTGGGAGTCCCTCAGATACTTTCTGTCAAAAAGAAATAACTCCAGTGAGAATTTAATAATCCTCCTATTTAAGGAAGGTATTTGCTTCTTTTGGTATAAGAGGAAATCACTGACAAGGCCATGTGTCAGAAATTGACAGTCTAACCCTTTGAAATTATTGCACCACCTGAACATCTAACTTAATATTTTTTCAGGTGTTCAGCAGCTATTACTGGTAAAAGTGAAACAGAAAAGTGTCAAGGTGGCAGCTGTATCAAACAACCATGCAAGCCCACCAAAACAGGGCTGTATGATAAAGCATGTGAGTTCTTTCCTGATAAGGACCAGACTGAGAAGGCTTCCATAATGTTTTCCCTGATTATTAACTCTGTAAGTATCCTGTTCTTTTCCCTGTTTTTTTTCCCCCCCTGAGGCTTACTAATTTAGTGAGGTTTTTATCCTAGATGGTTCAAAAGGAGATCAAATTTTAGGAAATCATTAATCAGCAGCTGATCCACTGTCCCATCTCCCGTTTACCCCTGTTTTGGATCCAATTCTTGCTTATCTTCCTCCCACTAGCTTTTAGGTGAAGTGCTTAGAACTACTTTACATATGCTTAAAGGCAAACAAGTACACAAATTCTTAGTTAAATAAGAAATTTATTCAGGGGAATCAGAAATTCTTTTTATTAGATAATAAAGACATGATTGATAGTCTTTATTTGACTTTCAGAGAGTTATTTCCAGTCAACATTTTAACCTTTAGCTATTAATTGAACTTTTCTATCTTTTGAAGAGTACCAGTGCCTTTAATGAGTTTGTACATCATTTTAATAGCTTTAAATGGTTTTAAAATACTTCTAAATATTTTAAATGACCAGTTGGTCACAAAATAAACTTGCTTACCCATATTAATTATATATAAAAATATATATATATATAATTTGACAAACTAAACACATCAGTTAACTAACTTTAGTGGGAAATCCTCTTGTTTTCCAGTTTCTTATATAAAATTATGCTTTCTTTTTGGAATGGAGAATGAAGTAACTTGCAAGTATCTGTCAATACTAATAAGGTATAAGTTTATAAACTTACCTTATTCCACGCCTCAGTTTGTCTTTGCAGTTCATTCTCAGATTATTTCAGAGAGGACCCGAATCATGAATTCTAAATGAAGCCCGGAGACCTCTGCCTAGTATTTATACAGATGTTTGTTAGGTTCCCCTCCTAAAAAAGTAGCCATACTGATAGTGGAAACACTGGCAAAATGATCTGAAAAATGAAAAAAAAAGAGACAAAGTATTTTCAACTAATTATTACTTTCTAAAGTAAAACAATCTCAGATATTTAGGATTTTAATTGAATAGTACATTATAAATCACTAGGTTATACCTGCTTTGTACACTGTGCCTCACTTTTAAACCCCTGTAAATGGTAAAGGTATAAATGCTTAAGCAAGCAGAAAAAAACATCATTTGTTGGCTGCATTATTATTTACCCTACTGTATATGCGCTCATGCAATTCTTACATAATAATTATCATTTTGTAGATTTAAAAACTGAGGTGCAGGTTGGTTAAGAATACTCAAAACAACAAGCTTCAATTGAGTTTTTATTACGTGTCAGAGACTAAGTTTTGAGGAAACAAAATTTGATGAGAGAGGTTTCTGCCATGGATGGATTTATAGTCTAGTTAAGTGCATTAGAGTGTTAAAAGGGCCTTGACGAAGTTTCTAGATTTCTGGGAGGCCACTGGATTAAGTAAAAATTCTGTGAAGGAAGATTAGGAAATGAGAAAGCATTTTGGAAGCAACCTTTTAAGTGGAACATGAAGGTAGAAGTCACAGTACAAAAGACAGAGAATAGGAACTCCTTTTAAAAGGAGTATCTCGAACAAAGATACAGAGATATAAAACAGTCTGGTAAGCATGAGAATTTATAGGCTACCATGGGGAATTAGAGCCCAAGTGATAGAGAGTAAAGCAAAAATCCAAATAATGCAGATTGCTGCTGATTGCTATGTGAATAGTTGGGATTGTAGTCTATGAGCCACCAGAGGGTATTAAATACAGGAATAAGAAGGAAGATCCCTCTGACAGTGGACCAATTGGAGGTATGATGGAAAAGTTAGATAAGCATTGCAATAATCTAAGAGGAGGAACCATGAGGGCTTGAGTGAAAGAAATTCATTGGAGGAGAAAAGATGATGAGTAGGAGAGATAGTAAAATGTTTTGATACCAGTTATTTTGTAGAGAGAAGACTGTAAAACCTGATAGTTAACAGGATGGATAGTAATGACGTAATGACACTGAGTTAGGAAATACATGAGGCAGAGCAGAGTTGGTAGAAAGGTGATGAGTTCAATTATAAACACATGATGTTTAAGGGACATCCAAGTGGATTTTGGAGAGAGATGGAATGCTAAGTTTATGACTGGAAAGTAAAGAAGTGAGTGAGAAATGAAAGTATGGAGAGATAAAATGGTACCAACTAGAAATGTTGAGTTGCAGGTGGCTTGAAGATAGTGGTGATTGCTTGAAATGGCACATTTGAGAAGTAGGGAAGCAACCAAGAGCAGGTAAATAGCTTGTTGAAGAGCATTAAGGGTCAATGAAGTTAAAAACGGTTTTAGATAGAAACTTTGAATTATGACCATGATTATCCCCAATAGCACTCTGCAGTAATTGTGGGATTCAGTCAAGGTTATGGGTTAGCAGGGCAGATGGAGGAGAAGGACAAGAGATCAAAAGATTCAAAATGTGACTATGGAATATTTTAATCAAGTTATTGTAAAGATTTTGACAAGTACTTTGCTATTATCCATACCACTTTAATGACAATTTCAGGTAGTCGAATTCTGTACAGAAAAGAACCACAATAAAGAAGCTCCAAACCTACAAAACCAAAAATGCAATCTCCGAAGCATATGGGAAGTGATTCGTGATTCCGAGGACTTTAAGAAAACCACTCCTATGACAACACAGCCACCCAAGCCCACCTTTTCATTGCTACAAATTGGACAAAGAATTGTGTGTTTAGTCCTTGATAAGTCTGGAAGCATGGCGGTATGTTCAGTGTGTCCTGATCTTTGAGATATTAGTCTCACATTTGTGTATGATGTGATCTGGAGCACAGCTTGGAAATGGCTAGAAACAAACAGCTCTAAGGCTCGGAATAGTTACAATGATGACCTTGCTATCAGAAATGTTCACCTTAGCTTCATTCAGCAAAATTCAGCATCAAGTGTCTTATTTGCCAAATAGAACTCTCTTTCCATATATCAACAAAGATCTGATGAATTAAATAGCTTTAATATTGTTCACGTTTCACTGACATTATGTAGGTCTATAGAATTATTACTAAAGCATTAACACTAATGCTTACCTAACTAGATTTATCTTTAAGGTTATTTGTTTGAAGGCCCTAAATTATGCCCAAAGATGCTACTAAATATAAAGGAGAAACTTTCTCCCATAGAAGGATATGATTGAAGTTAAGCTTGTCTTTAGATTCTGTTGGCCAGCCAGTTCCAAATTCCTTTTATTCTATTCTGTTATTAGTCTGGTCATCTAAACCTAACTTGACTGCTTCTCTTCTCTTCTCCCTATAGTCAGGTGACCGCCTTAATCGACTGAATCAAGCAGGCAAACTTTTCCTGCTGCAGACGGTTGAGCAGGGGTCCTGGGTTGGAATGGTGGCATTTGACAGTGCTGCCTATGTACGAAGTGAGCTCATACAGATAAACAGTGCCGCTGAAAGGGACATGCTCATCAAAAGCTTACCGCCGGCAGCCATGGGAGGAACATCCATCTGCTCCGGGCTTCGATCAGCATTTACTGTGAGACAAGTTCCCCTGCCGTTGTTTGCCAATATTTATCCTTTAAGTTTCCTAAGAAATTCCCCTTTCCAGTGTTTCTATGCACGCCTACTGCGTGGCTGAATTAGAACCAAGGGAAAAGCAATAATATAAATGATGCAAGCACACAAGACCCAAAGCTATTGCTAACTAATTCATTCAGGCTTTTGACTTTCTGCATCTGTGCAGTGACACTTTGCTGCATGCATGTCTGTGGTGCTAAACATTAAGAATGTTATGGAGGGCCAAACAGACACCATAAACCCTGTCTTAGAGCTTCCCCCTTATTGGGATAAATGCATTGACCACATGGTCATGCAAAAAAACCTATATTCATAGATTATAATGAGTGCCATTAGGGAATGATACACCGATATATAAGAGAGTATCTTCTATAAGGAAAAAAATGAGTTCTGAGTTAAGCTTAAGATTTGAGGTAGCGAAACACTCCAAATTTCTGGGTATCTAGGATCTCCTTTTGGGTAAAAAATGGTTATTTATTGAAGCAGGAGGTCTTAAGAGCTGCAGCTATGATCATATTGGGGGTGTATCCAAATATCTATTCTGACCATCCATTCATGCCCTCCCTTAACTTAGATATCAATCTCTCCTCATTTTCAACAAAATTGAGGATAAATTCTCTAATATTTGGTTCTTTTCTAATGTAGCCCCTGACTACCTTTCAAAATCTAAATACTCTTTTCCAGGAATCTTATTTTTAAAAGAATGGGATCACCTGTCCTTCAAAGATTCCGTATCTTTACCAGGCTAGTTTTTCCTGCCTCCTTTGTATCTCAAAATCCTCTCATTCTTCAAAGGCCCATCACAGACACCACCTACTTTATGACATCTTTCCTATTCTATCCAACTGTATGCAACCTCTCTGAATTCTAAGACATTTTAAAAAATATCTCTCTTGACTTCTTGATTCTTCTTAATTTTCAGTTTTGTGCTTTTCTCTAGAAAATCTTATTTAAGTATAGAACTTGTCTTTGTTATTTTTACCTTTCGGACTTTCATAAAGGAGACACAGCATCTTTCATACAGGTGGTTCTCAGTCAATAAAACTCCAGTGATTTATTTGATAACACTAATAGCACCTGATGCTTAATTGCTGCAAAGATAGAATACAAGGTTCTCTATGTATTTAAAATCTACTTAGCCCCATAAAACAAACAAATGAACAATGAAATAGACTGCAAGAGCCTGGCTGACCTAACATCTCAGAATCTCCACAGCGACTCAGGCAGGCCTGCCACTGCCTACTTGTGGGCACATCCAGGGAGCTTTTCCAGAGTCCCAAACAGTAGCAGAGACATTTAGTTTTTAGCTCCTGTTGTTTGATGTGGATCACTTCCTCATATGTCATATGCCCTCTGGCTCTCTTTTCCTACCATAAAGATAAGTTCCCTAAAAGGGTCTGTACGGTTATCTGCAAGACCCTTCTCCAAATGCCAGTGTACAGTTGGATTATCTTACCTTCGCCACTCACCCAAGCTTGGATTTCCGAAGTAAAGGGAATTCAACTGACAAAGAAATTGCTGATGGGTTATAAGGAAGTTCTGATAATGCAAACCCTAAGGGTTATGACTAATGCCAGATGTTCTGATGGTTAAGAGAGAACTTCTAGCTCTACCTTTTCCACTCAGAAGGGTAAGACAGTGTGAGGGACAGAGTAAGGATTTAGGATTAGAATTAGGATCTTGTCCCATGGAATCCTGGTGTGGGGATGGGAGGAGCTGGTGTGTGACTTCAGGGTGATTAGTTAACAGGCTTTGGATCCTATACTGTCTTTAAGACCCGCACTGGTCCCTTCTTCAGGACCCTATCCTGATCAAGTCTATCCTGGGCTCCTGACTGGTCTTTGCGAGGGTCTGGCTACCAGATTTTGCTTATTCTTTTGGCCTGATGAGGGTCCAGTGATCCTCCCTGGCCCAATCAGCCCTACTTGGTTTTCTTTCATAGTCGGATTAGAGATCTGAGCACTCTTTGATGCTCTGTCCAGTCCCCATCCCTCAGCCTCTATGACCTGCTCTCTTATGTGCACTCTCAAGTTACCTGCCTTCTGTTTCCAGAATGGGATCTGTGGAAACTTCTGCATGTTTTCAACGACATGTAGTAGTGATGGATAGTGGGTCCAAGAAACTCAAATTGAACCCTTCCTCCAGCCCCTCAGGCTCTACAGCTTGGTCAGACCCAGACCATGGCTAATGGGCTTCTGGGTTCTGGACTCCTTCACACGGCAGCAGTCATAGTTAAATCCTCTTCCCTTGTGTAACTGCCCCCTCACAGATTTCAAACATGAGGGACTGGGGCTTCCTTTGCTTTCAGCTTTTCTTTCAACCTATTTAAAAAGTCTTCTTCCTGAGAGTCTGATCCAGAGGGGGAAGGTTACATAAGCTAGACTGCTAGGCTTCTGGTCCTCCCCTTCAAGTCTTTGTTGGAGAAGAGTGAACTTGTCTTCTTTCTATTCTTTTTTTCTAATTGCCCTTTCATCATAATCTTATGCAGCATAAGCAGAAGGTGTGTCCTCGTAACACCTTTCAAAAAACTATAATCTGTGTCTACGTGGAATAGTTGAAATATAGGTGTCATAGGACAACTAGGAACTGGGGTTTTAATGAGAGGGATATTAAAATTTTACTCATATCATCTGGGTACTGACCAGTCAGAACCAGTGCCAATTATAAACATTAGGTATGATCAGACTGGCAAGTATCATACAAGCTAAAATGTCCCCCAGATATCTCCATTAAATGAAGGTGAGACCTTCCAACATCCTGTCAAGAAAAGATCATGGGTAGAAAAACCTTCCTTAACACTTTGCCAGTGCTGCCCAACTCCGGGCACTGCCCTGCATCTCACTTTATAGAGTCTCTGAAGAGTACTGTCAAGTTCTATGAATGCTGTTATCATGTTCCATGAATGATTTCAAACTGTGAACACTGTTAGACAAAGAAATATTTACCCTTCTCAGAAACTTGTTTATTTGCTCTGAAATTTCTCTTCTTCATTTTTTCAAACTCCTTGGCCATCCTGAGCCTGATAACTCATACCCTGACTTATGCCCTCAGGTGATTAGGAAGAAATACCCAACAGACGGAGCTGAAATTGTGTTACTGACAGATGGAGAGGACAATACTATAAGCTCATGCTTTAATGAAGTGAAACAAAGTGGAGCCATCATCCACACAGTTGCCTTGGGGCCCTCTGCAGCAAAAGAGCTAGAAGAGCTGTCAAAAATGACAGGTGAAGGATAATCTACTGGGTCCCACTGGATTGTTTCTTCCACTGAACTGTGAGCTCCAGTGAACTAGGGAGTAGAGAAAGGGTGGGATATGAGAGAGAGGTTAATTTATAGGCTAACTAGTTACCTTTATCCCTAAATGACTATTAGAATTGACTCTACCTATTTATGACCTTAGTTCTAGGAATTGGGCACTTTGGAAAAGATGGGACCAGCACAGCACCCTAGTTAGAACTTGAGACTCTTCTCAGATACTTTATAAGGACCGAGAGGAATCTAGTCAGTTATCCAGGAACCACTTCCAGTTAGCAACTGGACACTAGATCTAAGGAAGACAGATGACAAGCCACTAATTACATAATGCCATGATACAAGTGCTCTGTAGACAATAGAAAATACATTAAAGTACAAAGGAGGAAGGCTTTCACTCTGTCTGGTGAAGGAGAAGGGTCCAGGAAGATGACATCTGAGTTGGAACTTTAACAGAGAATAGCAGAGAAGGGCAAAGGGTTTGCTGAATCTCATAGAAGGTTGCTCTGAAAATGTAGGCTACAATGCAGTTTCTCCATAATATTATTCTTCTAACTCCCATATACAAGACACATGGTTAACAAAAAAAATCCCATATGCTCCTGGTTTCTTTATCAGAGTAGATGGGCACATTGTTTTTGTTTTGTTTTGTGTGCATTTGTGTGTGTTACTTAGAATTAGTGTTAAAAATATCATTTATTATGCTGAGTTGACATCTTAGGAAGTTAAAACGATGGAACTCTTTGCTCCAAATACTACCTGTCTTGGACTGGTTTCCTAGAAACAGGGCTTGAGACAGGGATTTTGGCATATATGATTTATTGAGGGAGAGCTATTAGGAAAAAGGGAGGGAGAATAAGTGCAAGGGAAGGAACTAAGCACAGATGCAGAATGCAGACTTAAAATCTAGCTGAAGTTCAACCTCTCAGCATGGGGTCCAGAATTGCATTACAAACTTGATCCAACCTTGAAGCAAGAGGGTAGGGCCTGTGTACCACCGTGCCCGTTATTCAGTGGACTGTCAGGACAGGACAGAGGTGGTGAAGCATGTTATTTTTCTAGTTAGGGTGCCCCCCCACTTTGATAAGGTAATACTCTAGAAAAGTAGGCAACTACACAGTATTAACAGCTAACACTCAGAGCAGCTGGGAGAGATGCACTCACTTAGATAAGAAGATCTGGATGGAGACACCGATAGCATACCTGAAATACTTTCCTTAGACTTCAATGTGCTTTCACTTCAACTATCTCAGTTGTTCCTGTTCTAAATAGCCCAGTGTTTATAAATCTGGTATATAATCTTTTTTATGATCTATTATATCTTGTCACAAACACATTTTTTTCTGATTTAGAAGAAAATCCAAAAGTCAAACTTGTTAGAGTGATGTCTAAAATCAGAATAAATAAATAGGTGTGGAGTTAACACTTCATGGATTCTCTCATGTGAAAGTGCACGATCTTTAAAACGCGAGTTTTTTTATAGTAACTTCAGCTTGTCAGAGACTGATGACTGCTTTGTAATGGAAATAGTCGTATGACTTGGATATTGCTGAAGTTACTACTTAGTGTAATTAAAAAATAAGTGTCATCTTCTGAGTTCATCTGGATACCCATTTGCTATTGATTCTACCAAAAATGAAATAACACAATAGAATATTCATTTACTGTATTTTGCTATCTGAACAGAAACTAACAGGAAAGCAAACGCTTGCTTTCTAGAAAAACTTCTGACAATGTAATTGCATTTTAGGAGGTTTACAGACATACGCTTCAGATCAGGCCCAGAACAATGGTCTCATTGATGCTTTTGGAGCCCTTTCATCAGGAAACGGAGCTGTCTCCCAGCGCTCTATCCAGGTCAGAGTTCTTACTCTTCTGTTTTCATGTTTATTAATCATCATAGCCAAATGGAGAGTTGATGGTAAAATTTGAAGTTCTACATTCTCTTAATAATGAATTAAAAATTAAAGTAGAAGTTACAGCTTAGTATCGGACAATATTTCTAAATTAAGATGCTATCCATTTAAACAAAGTAATTAGTGCTGACTTGTTTGGAAACAATATGATTTCCTCATAGAAACCACCAACATTAAATATAATAAGACAAATAGTTTTTAACATCTATTAAGAATCACTCATAGTGATATAATTGGTTCCAAATTTTCTGCAGAGTAGATCATCTCAATGCAAATTTTCTGGGACAAGTGTTCAAAGATAAACTGCTTTATTTTTTTCATTACCTTAAATCTCCTCTATCTGCCCAGTTTTTTATGTAATAAAAGAAAAGTGCTTTGTACTATGAAAAGTCCATGATGTCAATACACACACCCGAATCCCTGTCCTGAATCTGCCATTGACGCTGACCAAGCACAAATGACTTCACCAATCTGGGCTTCACATTCTCAGTAAAGTATAAACCAGAATATGTCTATGGGCCCTTCTTGTTCTGAAATTTCAAGGAAACAAAATTTTTTTTTCAAAGTTCTTGGAACTATTTTTATTAAGGACAAATGTATTCTAAAATGCTCTCATCTAATAGCTGCAAAAATTACTCACATGTATTTTTAGAGTGATTGTCAGCATTTACACTTATGTAAAACATAACATTTATTGTGAAAGTATAGATAAAAGTAAAGGAACAATGTAGTGTCAAAGCCGAATAATAACAAATTTTATAACAATTGGTTTTCTAGTCTACCAGTTTAGCATGTTGTAAATCAAAGAAGACAACATACTTATTTGAGCTATCTTAGTACATATTTAGAAAGTTAAAACCAAGAGCCAGTTTGGAAATCAGAGGAATCTTGCAAGAACAATTAAACTGATGAAAGAGCAAGTTCATAGGCAGTTTCTGCCCATTGTTCTTATTTGAGAAAAGAGAGAGAATGAAAGAGAGAGACAGAGAGAGAGGAGAGAGCAGGATGTATTTATCCACTTGCCCTAAGAATCAGATCTAAGAGTCTTTCCCCTTCTTCATACCCAAGAGCATAATTTACCTATGAAATTAGAAAATCTGGCTCCTTAACAGAACCACCTGTCTTCTAGTAAAATCAATTTAAGGACAATAAGTAATTATCTAGGAGATAATACTCAAAGCCACACTTTCCATGAAAGTCTTGTTAACCTTTCCCCACTTCAATCCATGTCAACAGTTTCTTCAACAAATCAGCCTTGGTCCTCAACTTGTGTCATTTATCTTTACAGGGATTGCATAACATTTGACCTAGCAATTAATTATTTGAGACTTAAACAATCTATACATGAGTGACAGTAAATCACAGTAAATCCCCTTAAGGATTTATAGTCTAGTAAGTGTGATGAACTGTGTACATCAATAGTTACAAAGAAAAATATGATTTGAGAAAACCATTAAAAATGACATTTTATGGGAACTCACAGGAGGGAGAGCTTATTTTCAGGTGGTATATCAAAAAGGACATCAGACACAGCTAGATGGAGAAAATGACCTTTGAACTGAATTTTTAAAAATAATTTAGTATTTATTAAGGTAACGATTTACAAAATAATATAAACCCATATGTGCAGGTTCTCCAGTCCTCAGATACATGACAACACACTCTGCCCACCACCAAATTACCAAAAGTTCTTTTAATGGATAGATAGACAAAAGATGAATGTACAGACATTCAAGAAAAGCAGAGTATGATAAAGTCATAGAGTCAGAGATTCATGAGAATCATTTGGGGTGATGGCCTGGTTTGAGGTATGGAAGCTAAAGCTGGAAAGGTAATTTAAAATTACATCATAATAGTTCCTAAATACCAAATCAAGATTAGAAGAATAACCAAAGGCTTTTTAATGGGGCTCCTGGGAGTTGGGGGTAGAATGAAACAATGTGATGGTAAGAATATTCTCCAGAAACTGAAGAGCTGTTTTTCCCAACAGCTTGAGAGTAAGGGATCAACACTCCAGAACAGCCAGTGGATGAATGGAACAGTGATTGTGGACAGCACTGTGGGGAAGGACACATTGTTTCTTATCACCTGGACAAAACAGCCTCCCCAAATCCTTCTCTGGGATCCCAGTGGAAAGAAGCAAGATGGATTTTTAGTGGACTCACAAACCAAAATGGCCCACCTCCAAATCCCAGGCATCGCCAAGGTGTGGAGTCAGTCTTTTTCTTTATTATAATTTGACAAAATAAGTTTTTACAGAATAATTGTAACTTTTTACCTTTGAGTGGTTGCTAAAAGAAAAGTCAGTATTCAAGACTCAGAAACATAAAGAAGTCTCCAGCCAATGAAAATCACTAGTAAGTCAGGAAAACAATAATCGGTGCTATTTTCTCTAAGTCCTAAATGGAGAACTTTCAAAGTACATAGCAGTCAAGACACAAAATGATCTCAGAAGCTTCAGAACCATGAAAACTGTTCCCACTATCTCAGGAAACCATTGATTTGATACTGCTCTTGAGAGACCAAAGTAACAATAAGGATATAGCTTTGATACCTCATTTCCTCCGAGCAGGATTTTCCTGACAATAGGAACCATGCAGTTAGTCCAGACATACCCAAAATGCCCTTGGGTATTACAGTACAAAGTTGTTCTTTGATATGATTGTAACAGGCTTATATCAGGTAAATTCTTCCAAAAGGAGGCATTGAAATCAGATCTGTGCTGCTTACAGTTATTAATTGGAAATGTATCCATTTGTTTTGATCAGGTTGGCATTTGGAATTACAGTCTACAAACAATCTCACAAACCCTAACTTTGACTGTTACCTCCCGTGCATCAAATGCTACTTTGCCTCCAATTACAGTGACTTCCAAAATGAACAAAAACACGGGCAAATTCCCTAGTCCTATGGTAGTTTATGCCAAGATTCATCAAGGATCTGTGCCAATTCTCAGGGCCAGTGTCACAGCCCTGATAGAATCAGCGAATGGGAACTCAGTTACCTTGGACTTACTGGACAATGGAGCAGGTAACCACCCAAGAAACTGGAAAATGCATCTTTTTTTTCCCCTAAGAAGCAACTAGGAAATGACAGAAGAACATGGTCTAGTAAGGGTAGCTAGAAGCCAAGAGGTCAGCACTGGAGGTATGGTTGGAAGAGTTCTGTTTTCCCTCAATTCCTGTATTTCAAAATGTTAGAAATATGAAGAAGGGACTACCTTTAACTTCTACAAAGTGCAAAATTCATTAGTGATTCCAGCTCAGCAGGCCCGGAGTTGTCAGAGGGGTTCCATACTCCACAAAAAAGAGAAGGAGGATAATTAAGAGTTATTTTGTGTTAGTTAATTTTGTATGAAGATTATATATGTTTACTCATTTTTATCTTCACCACACACTTTTGAGATATTATCACCATTTTACAGATGAAAAACATAGTTTTTCATTTAGAAACAGGGATAGATTCAAAATACAGTTCTATGTGACTCATATATCTATGCAGACTTATTATTATACTTACATTATAATACTTATATATACTTATTTTATCTTGTCCCCCAAATGAATCATGCCCATTATTTTTGTATTTAAGAAATCTAACAAGAGAGAGAAAAATGTCAAGAAGTTGACTGCTTACTGTGATGCAAAAAAACATTTTAAGAACCAATTTATAATTAATTTCTTACCTAAATCTACCATGGGGAGAAATGATGAATTTAAAAAAAAATAATTATATATCATTTTTTCTTTGCAGTTACAGACAGAAATTCAATTCAGTTCAACAGATTCTTAATGAATAGTTACCTTGTGCTATATTGAGTGTAACAGAGACACATGACATAATCTCTGACTTTAATAAGAAAGACAATTTAAGAAGATATACACATAAGAAACTATATACACATACAGGCACATCCACACAAAAGAAGTAGACTTCATCCTTAATATATCCAAATCCTAAACTATTTGTCTCTTAGAAATAATGCTGGATTATCTATGCTTTGAAATATTTTAATTAACACATGAATTAGAAATAATCAAATGCTCAGCTACCTTTAAGATAATCAATTCCTTTATTTCCCTGTCAAGGTGCTGATGCCACTAAGAATGATGGTATCTATTCAAGGTATTTTACATCTTATGATGAAAATGGTAGATACAGTGTAAAAATACGAGCTCTGGGAGGAATAACCACAGCCAGACAAAAAATGATATCCCAGCAGAATGGAGCAATGTACATACCTGGCTGGGTTGAAAATGGTAAGTAATCTGTAATAAGACAATTGGCTTGAATAAAAGGTTTGGGATCTAGAGGGAACCCTTACATCTGTGGAGAAAATGGTGCAGGATTAAATCAAGCCACTCAACCTTGCCACTACTGACAGTTGGGGACAGATAATACATTGCTTTGGAGG
Organism: Solenodon paradoxus; assembly: GCA_004363575.1. Taxonomy (NCBI): domain Eukaryota; kingdom Metazoa; phylum Chordata; class Mammalia; order Eulipotyphla; family Solenodontidae; genus Solenodon; species Solenodon paradoxus. Next base: position 34,845 of record RJWH01000438.1, read on the forward strand.
ACCATTTTGTACATTGGATGATGAACACATATGTAAGTGAGTGGGAAAATTAACCATGAAACAGACACTCCCACACCACTCTTGGTTATGAAAACTTGCCCCAGAGTGGAGATGGATTTAGGGCCTAGCCTAGTCCTGATTAAGTTGCAGGAGCTGTTTTCCATCCATCTCCACTTTGTTCTGGGCATAGTTGTTGCCAGCACTAGTGTATTATAAGAACAGCTTCTCTAAGACGCTTCCCACTATAACCTTTACTTGAGGTTGTGCTTGGTAAAGACAGAGTTCTGAGATGTGATATCTCCTCATGCAAAGATGGTCATCAGAAAAAAATTCTTTAAAGCATTATGCTTTAAAAATGCTTTAAATACACTGTTGTTTCCAAAGCTCTGTCACATATTTCAGCTTATTTTATTTTCATTTTCACTTCTTTTTCAGTTGGAAGGTAGGAGAGGACTTATTTAGTGTTGACGACTAGTCTTATGCTCAATGTTTTACTTATATTAGTAAATCTTATTTTCCAAATTATCCCATTTTACAAATGGGGAAAAGAGACTACAGAGCTTATTGAACCATAAAACTAACAGTGATAGCACCTGGCTTGACATTGGGAAACCATGTTCTTCCCTCTTGATGAGCTTTAATACCAAGAGAATTAGTGTTTGTGAATCAAATACTAACCTTGAACCTGATAAAGTACTCTTTCATCTATTCCGAAAACTAGATTAAGTTATAAAAGATCAATCTGTCTTTATAGACAAAATGTTTAAGGGTTGAAGTAGAGTTTATTAGAAAATAAATACTGGGTAATGCTATGTTAGGATATTACGGAATATTTTTTATTGAAAATAGAGTCAGAGAACACCACTGATTGAGCAAGCCAGGGTTTTTGTTAAATTCCAGGATTACTTTTATACAACTTTTCAAGATGATTGTGAAGGAAATCAGGTTTGCTAAAAGTACAGGTTCTCATGCATTCATTGAGAATATCAGAAATCTTTCAAAAGAATAAAATTTAATTTCAAGATGGCCTTATTATTTCTTTTGCTTGCTTTGCAGCTTAGGTTATTGAGATCACACCTCAGTCTGTCTATTTCACACCACACCCACCACGGGAGTTCTAGAATCCTTTATCACCACCTCAATCCCTTCTTCCTTCCCTCTCCTCTCCTGGTAGCAGTCAGTCTTGCACCTGGTGAATTTTGTTGACATTTGTTTGTTCATTTGTCTACTTTCTTTATATTCCACGTGAATGAACCCATCCTATATTTCTCTTTCTTTCTGGCTTATTTCACTTAGCTTGATCAAAAAGCTAAAATTTTAGATCCCTAAGATATCTCACTAGAATTGCCATCTAATAAGATAGAACACGCAAAAAAAAAAAAAGAAAGAAAGAAAAGAAAAAAGAAAAAGAGAGAATAAAGAGAAAGAAAAATACATAGTATAAATATTCAAGGCAATTTTTGAGGACCCAGATGAAAAATTTCCAGAGAAACAGGAAAGATAATGAAAACAATGGTATTGTCAAGATGGAAGAAATTAAAATAGAGGTCATATTTAAACTGATCTTGTGGAAAGGTGGCAAAAAGATCAGAAAAGAAACAATTCTAGGACAAATGTTCTGAAAATATATATATATATATATATATATATATATATATATATATATAAGTGATTCTACTAAATATCCAGGAAAAATCTGAGATAAGGAATTGTGATCCTTTCTTTACTTTTTGATTTCCTTCTGATGGAACCCAGTTTGAAATCTGTACATCAAATAGTTAAAATAAATTTTGTGCCTGGGAGGAGGAAAAGAAAAGGGAAGAGGAGAGGGGATAGAAGGCAGTATAACAATTTAGCGTTGATGCTTACCAAGCACTGCACAGTAACGTTTTTACTGCAGGCAAAGTAAAATGGAATCCACCGAGACCGGAAATAAGTCAGGACAGTCGTCAAGGTAAACAAGCTTGTTTCAGCAGAACATCATCGGGAGGTTCATTTGTGGTCTCCGATGTCCCAAAGGCTCCCATACCTGACTTCTTCCCACCTTGTCAAATTACCGACCTGAAGGCAAAAATTCAAGGGGACAACCTCATTAATCTGACTTGGACCGCTCCTGGGGACGATTACGACCATGGAAGAGGTAAAGTGAACATGGATTAGATCCTGTAAAGAAGTTTAGCTGCCAAGCAGAGGTGCAGAAGGGGTGAGAAAGGCAGGCATGTTGTGATGTAAGGGGGTGAGGAGGGCATCGGGTGGGTGGTGGAGAATGTGATCGTGAAATTCCCCTGAAATGAAAGGCAAAGATTTTTTAATATGAGAGATTTAGAATCTAAAACAATGGCCTATTTAGGTATAAGAGTTTTCAAAGAGGAAATGACAGTCCTCTGTGTTGCTTTTTTTCCCTGAAATCTTGCCAAATTGTCCTCCAATATACCAAATTTTTAGTAATGAGTCCTGGAGAGCATTGGGAACAAAACAAAGATATCTATGGAGCAGCATGGTCCTTTAAAAGAAACTCCGGGTCCTACCAGATGCTGCCTTTCAAAAATGTTCTGTGGACTACAGCATAAGATGTCATATGAATGCTTGTTAGAAATGTAGAACCTCAGACCCTACCCCAGACCTGCTGAACCAGAATCTGCATTTTAAGATTCCCAAGTGATGTGCATGTACATTAAAATCTGAGAAACACCTGAAAACTCCTCTATAAATAATAAAAATAACAAGCTCTCAGGCAGGTGCTATGCCCAGAAATACTGATAAAGGCTTTAAATCATGACTGATCCAGTTTTGCACTTATCATTCTGTCAACATACACATGCAAGAATGTAAAAAGAATATTAATGCTTATAAATATGGACTATCAATCACGTTTATCCATTGTAATTTTAAGGGATAATGAAATAATTTCTAACATTTTTAAAACTTCTTGAGAACTTAATTTAAATCTTGAAAATTACAACTATCATCTTTTTTTTTTAGCTTCCAAATATATCATTGGGATAAGTACAAATATTCTTGAACTCAGAGACAAGTTTAATGAGTCTGTTCAAGTGAATACTACTGATCTCATCCCCCAAGAAGTCAACTCTGAGGAAGTCTTTGTATTTATACCAGAAAACATCATTTTTGAAAATGGTACAGATCTCTTCATTGCTGTTCAGGCTGTTGATAAGGTCAATCTGAAGTCAGAAATTTCCAACATTGCACGAGTGTCACTGTTTATTCCTTCAGAGACTCCTAGTCCTTCTCCTCCTTGTCCAGATATTAGTGTCAATAGCACCATTCCTGGCATTCACATTTTAAAAATTATGTGGAAGTGGCTAGGAGAATTACAGCTCTCAGTAGCGCTGGGCTGATTTTTCATGAGATAAAACACTTATCCTTCTTTTGATTATAAAATTTTCTAAAATGTATTTGGACTTCCTATAGTGGGCAATACAATGGAATAAAATTTTAACTAATGATATACATCTGTATTAAAATTGTCTATTCAAATATAAAAGCTCAATAATTGTTCATTCATTTATTAATGATCTTGAATATTAGAAAGCAGGATGCTTAATAAATAGAAGCACGTGTTAATTCATTTTCAGGAGTCTGTCAAATAAAAAGAACATATAGTTGCATAAAAAGATGCCAGATACATACAACTAGGTTAAGCAATTTAAATATAAAGGCATGACTTATTATGAAAGAGATGGAGCAAAGCCAAGGAGATACTTCCTGTACTGAAAAAAGAAATGATGTCATGGTGAAGCCTTTATAGTAATAGAAATGTATGTTACATGCATGAAATTATAAGAGTTGGTGATGATTAAAGTCACAGTGAGTGCAAATGAGATGGGAAAGGTAAGTTCAGGAGGAATGGAAAGTAGTTGAGAAATAAACATTTACTGTGTACTTGTACTAAGTGCTCCACTAACATTTTATATGCTGCCTACTATATTCCAGGCCCATGGCAGGTCCAGAATTAAAAATATTAATAAGATTTGGCCTTTCCCAGTAACAAATAAAGAACATTTAAAGATTATTTTAAATCAGAAGACAATTAGAACTTCAATAAGAATATATGATATTTCTGAGAAACAAATTAAATATATACATAAAACAGAAAGTAGAAAATAGCAAAAGAAAACATTCTTATATACTCTGGGTTACAGGCATTATTGAAAAATGGATCTGGATTATCATATGTAATAAACAAAAATTTTGCCTTATTCAGTCATTACCCCACCATACTCTTAATTTTTTTTCTGATCAATTAAGTGAGTAGGTTAACTTACGACTTTCAGATAAAGGCCTATGTTCTAAATAAGACTTCTCACCTAAAATTACAATTCATTCTGCTTCCTATATATATACTGGATATATTAGGCATTCCTCTGTGAATGCCTTCTCTGCCTCCTTTACTTAAGATTTAACTCTTATTGGAAGGTTCCTTTTCCTCGGAAGACCCTGCTCTTTCTCCCAGTATCCAAGTACTGGAGGTTGATTGGAGAAATAGTCTTCAAATTCCCCTTTGCAATTTCAAAACTGGTCATTACTTTTACGGTCTCATATTGTTTGCTTTTAAAGCATTCATCCTCTGCCACTGATCTATGACATTCTTCATTTCTTCTCTTCAGTGTCATCTACTCACCTCACACAAGACAAATATCTGAGTCACAACATTCTTCCTTCCTTACCTCCTAAGATTACTTTGGCATCAGAATCTATAGGAATGAGTCAATGCGTGTCTTAGTTTCAAAATTGCTTGATCATCTTCTCATCTCTACTAAATTCAGCAGACTATTGGGTTGAATCAGAAGAGTTCCTCCTTCTAAGTAAAAAGTGGAATAATGCTGACAATTTCATATGGTTTGACTTAGCACTTCCAAGGCCACAATCTAGACATACTAATGCCCTGTGGAATGAACCTATGAACTCTTAAATCTCAGTTTCTTCTTCTGGTCACAAACTACTCTGAATTGTTTACTTACTGCCTCCACTGAACTGGTTTGTAGCTTCATCATAACCTACCATCAACTGATTTCCTCTTTTTACCCAGTCCATTACCTCCTTCTTAATATAGTCCCTACATATAGTAGAGTGTCACTTTAAGTCCTCCCTTGACAGTCCTTCAACTTTCTCAGCTACGTATGTTCTTATCATACCTGCCTTGAAAACACCCAGTTTTTCATTAAGCATGTTTTCTGTATACTTGAGGCATTCATTTATCCATTCAATAAATTATTTTTAGGTGCTCACACTGTATCCTACGTGCTATATTAGATACAATGGGTAAACAAGCCAGGTATGGTTTCTGTTCTCAAGGAGTTTTGAGTCAGATGACATGTAAATAAGCAAGCAGGCAATGAACAATGTACAGTATGTCAGTGTTATTTTAGGGGAAGCATCTATTTTAAGAACCCATGGTTTGGTAACTATCTCACACATGGTATTTGTCAAAGGGAGTAATACTTCCACTTTCACAACGTCTGTAAGTGTAAAATAATGGCTATAAGTGTAAAATAAAGAAAGGAAAACCAAGACAAAGAAAATAAGTAAAATGATCATAAATCAAACCCCATTTCTCTAAATATTACTACATCTTACATGTTGGGCTGCTATTTCCTGCCAGATACACTCTGGAAAGACTTACAAATGTAATTCTTTTCATTTAATTGATGATAGTCTGTTGATATCAACACCAGTAAAAGAATAAAAGAGAGAATTAAGCACTACATTTTAAAAATTATACTTTAAAACACTGCCTGATGTATGGTCTCAATAGATCCTATTGCTTCCTGTCCCAAATCAACATGATTTCAGACTTCTGAAGAAGTGTCAAAATCTTTCTGAAGAACATGATTTCCAACAAGTTTGTGAGTATGATTCACCGAAAGAAAAAGAAAAACAGTGTTCAAGGAGGCTACAGTAAAATTTCACACACATTTGCATAAAAAAAACAAAGACAAAACCCAGGTAAGAATTAAATAATAAGAACAGAAAATTCATTGAATTAGAAAGCTTAAACAATGCATAGTTGTTGTACTTGAGAAACAACTATTTAACCAAGTACCTGGCAACAAATGAGAAAAAGGGAATATGTTAAATCGTTTTTCCTGTCCTACTTAAAGAATCACTAGAGATTTTCAAAAATTTCAAAAGTAATTCCAAATCCAGTAGGAAAAAATATTTTTAAGCAAAAAGCATGTCAAAGATTGTAAACTTTCAACTTTAAAATAAATAAGTCATAAGTATATAAAGTATGACATGATGACTACTTATAAATCATATTGCTTTCTTGAAAGATGTTTGAAGAGTAAATCATAAAAAGTCTAAATCACAAGAAACAAAAAATTCTTTATGTATGGGGGAAGATATTTATTAGACTTGTGGCGATTACTTCACAATATACAGAAATATTGAATAATCATGCTGTACACCTGAAATTAATGTCATGTGGCAGCTATAGCTAACAAAAAAAGTATGTGATGAGCTGAAGAATAGACAAAACAACTCAAACTATACTTCAGATTGCAAAGAGCATATCACATTTGTGCATGATTCACACAAGCACAGGACCATAGCTAATCCTACTCAGAAGGTGGGGCTATGGGAACCAGAGAAGGATCTAAACATCTAGGCAAACAGTCTATTTAGAGCAAGGTCTTGGAATCTGGGGGTTAGAGAGCAGAACCCATCACTACCACCATCACTCTACCAACTGGGAGTTGAAGGAGAGGTAGAGCATGTTGGGGAGATAAGTAATGTTTCGGGAACTTGACCAAGAAAAAAATGTTTATATTATTACCAACATTATTTTTTATATTATCTGATAATATTAATAGCCAAAATTTACCAAGATTTTACTAAGTGCCAAGTTTAAATTAAAAATTCTGGGACCTCTCTCAATGCCATGCTGGAACTTAGCAGTTTCGGGGTAGATGAGCCATGGAGTAGCTTCACTTTTGTTAACTGTTTTAGTATTTTATTGTGGTAACTTTATTTTACAAATTAAAATAAACTCACATATGTAGTTTCCCCATATACACAGGTTCCCTATTCCTCAGATATATGTTAATACACCCTGACCACCAAATCACCAAGTGTTTTTCACCAATGTCCAGTGGGCTCCTCTACCACTTCCTCCCCGACCTCCACCCCATCCCTTATTGGTAACCTCAGTTCTATTGTAAGTGCCCAAGGATTTGTTTTGTTTCATGTGTTCCTTTGCTTTGTCTATTCACTTTCCACCTGTGAGTGAGCTAATCTGGTATCTATCCTTCTTTTGACTTATTTCACTTAGCAAATATCCTCTAGATCTTTCTATGTTGATTCAAAATGACAGGACTTCATCTCTTGTAAGGGCTGTGTAGTATTCCAATGCATGTGCATATATACACACTCATCTTCTTTATCCATTCATCTGACATTGAGCATTCAGGCAGTTTCCAGTTATTAAATCAAAGCAGAAGTAAATGAAATAGAAAATAAAAAGACAATCCAGGACATCAACAAAACCAAAAGTTGGTTCTTTGAAAATATAAACGAAGTTGACAAACCATAGGCTAGACCCACAAAGAAAATAAGAGAGAAAACTCTCATAACCAGAATCAGAAATGAAAGGGGAGAAGTTACAACAGATACCACAGAAATACAAAACATCATGAGACTACTGAACAGTTCTATGTCAACAAAGTGGACAACCTCGAGGACATCAACAGAATTTTAGGAAAATACAAACTACTAAGACTGAGCCTGGAAGTATGGAAAACATGAACAAAATAATCACAAGGAAATTGAAGAAGTAATCAAAATCCTTAAAAATAAAAGCTCAGGAAAAGATAATGAGTTTTACCAAAACTTGAGAGAAGAATTAATCCCTATCCTTCTGAAATTCTTCCAAAATATTGAAGAACAGGGAACACTTTCAAACACTTTTGATAAAGCTAACATCACACAGATACCAAAAGCTGATAAAAACATCACCAAGAAAGAAAATTATGAACCAATATCTCTCATGAACATAGATGCTAAAATTCTCAACAATATATTAGAAAACTGAATCCACCAATGCATCCAAAGCATCATCTATCATGACCCAGGGATGCAAGGATAATTCATCATACACAAATCTATTAATATAGAACAACATATTAATAAGAACAAAGAGAAAAACCACATGATTATATCGGTAGATGCAAAGAATGCTTTTGACAAGATCCAACACCTGTTTATCATAAAAGCCCTCCATAAAATGGAGATAGACGGTACATGCCTCAACACAATAAAGGTCATAATTGATAAACCCACAGCCAACATCATATTCAATGGCAAAAAATTAAAAGCATTTCCTCTAAGGTCAGGAACAAGGTAAGGTTCTCCACTCTCAACACTGCTGTTTACCATTATACTGGAAGTCTTAGCCAGAGCAGTCTGACAATAAAAAGAAATAAGAATCCAAATTGAAAAGGAAGAAGTGAAACTATCATTATCTGAAGGTGACTTGATTATATATATATATATATATATATATATATGTATATATAGGTATATATGTATATATATATATATGCATATATGTATATATATCTCTTTGTGAGTCTAGTCAATGGTATGTCAAATATATATACAGAGAGAGATATACACACATATCTCTCTCTCTCTCTCTATATATATATATCCCTAAACTCTCTGTCAAAAAATCACTAAAACTAATCAAAAAAATACACAAATACAGTAAAATGGCAGGCTACGAAATCAATGAACTAAAATCCATTGTATTTTCATACACACAATATGTTAAAAGAAAATTAAATCAATAAAACCACACCATAAAAACAGAACTAAAAAGAACAAAATGTCTTGGAATATGCTTAACAAAGGAGGTTAAATACCTATATATTGAAAACTATAAGTACCTTTTTAAATAGAGGAGGATATAAATATATGGGAAAATATCCCCTGCTCATGATTGGGAATAGTAAACATTGTTAAAACGGTCATCTTCTCTAAAGCAATATATAGATTTAATGCACTCCCCATTAAAATCCCACAGAATTATTTCAAGGAAATAAGACAAAAAAATCTTAAAACTTGTATGGAATAACAAAAGACTTCAATAGCCAAAGCAATCATGAGAAAAAAATCAACTAGTCTGGAGGGATTACACTTCCAGACATGAGCTATCCTGCAAAGCGATAGTGATCAAAACGGTATGGTACTGGAATAATAACAGAGGAACAGATCAGTGGAATAGATCTGAATCACTGGAAGCTGATCCACTCACATACAGTCAGTTAATCTATGACAAAGGAGCCAAAAGCATACGATAGAGAAAGGAAATCTCTTCAATAAATAGTATTGGGGTAACTGGACAACAGCAAAAGAATGAAGCTAAAGAATTCTCTAAAATCATTTTCAAAAATTAACTCAAAATGAACTAGAGATTTGGACATAAGAACAGAGACCATAAAATTCTTAGAAGATGACATAGGAAAGACATTCCATGTCATCAATCATAGGGAGACCTTTGGGGACTCGAAGCCAGCTTCAGGGGAAACAAAAACAAAAATAAACAGTTGGGATTGCATCAAACCTAAAAAGCTTCCTCAGAGAGAAAGAAAACATCACCAAATCAAAGAGACAGCTTACTAACTGGGAGAAGATATTTGCCTTCCCTATTTCTGACAAGGGCTTAATATCCAAAATATACAAAGAACTCATAAAACTCAGTAACAGAAAAACAGGCAATTCAATCAAAAAAGGGAAGAGGAATTGTAGAGACATTTTCCTGAAGAGGATATACTGATGACTATGAAAAGATGTTCCTGCTCACTACGTGAAATGCAAATCAAAAGAACAATGAAATACCACCTTATACCTGAGACACTGGCTACTATCTACAAGTCTAGAAACAACATGTCGATGAGGATATGGAGAAAAGGGAACACTTTAACACTGGTGGGAGTGCAAATTGGTGCAAAGGACCAAAGCAGAATCCTCTAGAGGTAAGGGATGCCATATCAAAAGACTATAGATAGCTAATGTTTAGGTTTAAGCAATGTGCCTGCAATCTCAATCTATAAATTCCTTAAATAGTAGAAATCTGTAGAATAACCCTTTAATCCATTTACTGTATTCCATCTTGAAACAGAAGCTCAGTTGCACAAACCAGGCCAGCACTGTACAATCCTCAGATTTTCAGGTGTTCATTTCAGCATAGATAAAAGGCACTTCCAGGGTGATTTACTGGCAGGCTAACTCCAGAAACACAGCTGTGACTGTACTAATGTTATACCTAAAGCATTATCTTGGGGAAGAGGGAGGAGGCAAACAACTTTCCTTAATAGTAATAATTAAAATACATAGGAAAATAAGAATAATGTGAACTTATTATTTATTAGTAGTAAGAAGAATAACTAATATTTACTTAGTACTTGCTATGCGTCAACTATTACTCAAAGCATTACTGCTATAGTATCTCATTTTTTCTTCACAGAAATGCTATGAGGTTGATAATATTATTATCCACATTTTGCAAATAAAGCAACAGGGAGAGTGGTCCAACAATGAGTAAGTTCACACAACTTGTTAGTGACAAAGTCAGCATTTTGAACCCAGGTAGTTCCACTACTTTGAACCATCTTTCCATACATAGATCCATCCTTATTTTAGTGAGGTCTGCTTACAAGCTGGTGGTGCTAAACCAACTGACCCAGACAAGATAGTCAGTAATATTTCTAAAATAATAATATAGGAAATGTTCAAAGCATTTTAGTTTATCTGACTTAAGTAACTAAAGTAACTCAGTTTTTCTTGAATTTTACTTTTCAAAAGAGAATTTTTTAGTACTATCATTATAGACCTAGTTGTTTTTTAATTGTGTAAGCAAGTTTCCATAAGCAGGAAACATTTTGTATTTAATTCAAAGTCCTGTGTACCTCCCTTATCTATACTATAGTACATCCAGGAACCCGGAAACAGGTAAAAAATTTTCCCTGCTGACTCACAGAAGAAGTTACAAGTGACTACTCTCAACATAATTATTAACTTTAGAATCAGCCTCCAATCTGCTAACTTACTGTACAGAACTCATTGTCTACTTGCTTGTTTGTTTCGATTTTAATGCTGGATATGGTGTGGACCAAATTTGCCAGTATTACATAATCTTGTCTAGTTTGTTTTGTTGCTATTTTGTACTAGTGGCTAGGGTTGAATCTATGTGGAAACTCATGTATGAAATATACGTAACTGGCAGTGAATCAGCGTCCTGATTCAAGCACTAACAATAACAAAGAATAACAAATGGAAGATCCTGAGCATTAAGTTCCATCAGTTTATTCAATTTCCTTAATCTAAAAATAATGGTCTCTTCCAGTGCTAATTTTCTGTATACTCTGAGCAATTCCAATGATTAGTAGCAATAAAATCCTTGTACTAAATTTAGAATACAGATAGAGAACATTATTTTTACTTTTCAAATTTACAGAGAGTTCTTTAAATGCTAGTACTGACAAAGCACACTGAAGTGTACACTCTCAAATAATGTCTCATGGCCTATAAATGGACATTATCTTTCTAGGAATCGATTGGCAATGTCAAGGACCATAAGAATCCTCATGCTTTGTCATGTCAGTTTTTGCCAAGATATCTATCCTAAGGAAATAATAAATGATAAAGATATTCAGGGTAGTAGTATTCGAAAGACACCTAAATTACAAACAAGCTCAATGTCTAATAATAATTGTAAATTATGATACATTCACATGATTGATGACTACTCAATCTTTTTTTTTAAGGGAAGGTGCAGGCAAGAATGAAAATAAGTAGGTAGGCAGGAATAGAAAGGAGGAAGAAGCACTTTATTTTATTTAGTGTTTTCATCCTGGTCATTCCCCCTGGCCCCAGGTTGCAAACCTGGGTCCTTGAGATATCTATGGACTGTACTGGCTGGAAGAAGCAGACTGAACTGCAAAACCACCAGGGTGCACCTTACTCAATCATCTAAAATGGGATTTGTGAAATATTTTATTGACATAATAAAATTATTTAAAATATACCTCTACTCATTAGTTATGAAACATTGGACAAGTTACTTATCTTTCTGTTCTAAAGTCACTTTACCTGTAATGTGGGTGTAATAACAGTCCTGTGTCATAGGGTTGATGGAAAGATTAATTGTATGAATATAAACAAAGTGATTATAAATGCCTGGCACAGAGCAATCAAATTATTAAGTCATTATCTTATCATTGTCATCATCATCACCATCATCATCATCATTCCAAAACAGTCTTTTGGTAGGAGTCTTATAATACATATAATTTTTAAATGTTTACAAAATTGAATATAATATGGTCTTTACAGTTCAAGAAAAAATTTGTGTGTATATATATGTGTGTATATACATGTATGTGTATAGATATATTTATGTGTGTATGTATACATATACATAAAATAGTAGGTAATAAAAATTTCCTTCTTTGGGATAAGTTACAGAGTTGTAACTATAGTTAATACTGCATCATATATTTGAAAGATGCTGAGAGCAGTTCTTAAAAGTCTAATCACAATAAAAATATTGCAACTATGTATGCCAAGAGGAGTTAGACCTATGATGATTATTTCACAATGCATATAAATGTTGTCAACCTTAAACCAACATAATGCTATATCTCAATTATATATAAATAAAAATAAACAGCCCTCCTACAATTTTTCCTTCTTTAAATGTAATATTTTCCAGTTTTTTACAAAAAACATGTATTGTTTATAATTAGAATATAGATTTTTACAAATAAGAGGAAACAATCTGCACAGTAGAAAACTAGCTAAAACATGTTGAGAAAGAGTAAACAGAAGGATGATACCAGAAATTCAAAATGGCAAAAAGGAAAGTGCACTGAAAAGGAGAAAAGAACTGAAGATGAGGAAATTGGATAGCAAGCACTCTACAGCATAAGGAAGCATCTCAGCAGTGCCTTCAGGGGTCACCATCCCATCCTAAAGATCTATGGGACATCACACACATCTACAGAGATAAGTACATTCCCAAGAATATTTGTGTTGATTTTCAGAAGAAACCCCTAGCAGTTGATGTACAGAGTGGTAAACTATAATTTACAGCTAAACTAATTCTAACATTACATAGAAGATACCACAGAGGGACAAACCCAAGAAACACTCAGAAAGGATGCCTGGTGAGTATACATCTTCATTCCCTTTTCACATAATAGATTATAATATGAACCTATTCAGAATTGGGGACTTAAAAAAATTAAATCTAGCACTTCGCTCTGGGAAATAACTGTTTGCCTCAATACATATTTGTCCCTTAGGATAAAGATTTGGATTATATAATGCTTGTGCCTATTGGAGGGTATTCATAAAGGCTCGTGTCCACTACACTCATTCTTAAGTTCTCTTAGATTACCTATGTTATATTGCCTATATTTCCTTTTAGAAATACAGACATGAAAATAGTTAAAATTTCAAACTAAATGAGTTATGTGTAAAATTCAGTGACATAATTTAATCCCGACTGATGCTGGACAATCAAGGCTGCAATACATCCACACAAATGATAATAAGGAATATCATATTGACTAGGCTGGTTCTCCCTGCAAAAGTCTATAGAGCTATTTAATGCTTGTGTCCGCCAGGGTGTTTTCACTTGGGATCATTTCAGACTTTAGGAAATCATTCCTGGAATGCATAGACTCTGATATACATAAATAGCAAAGCTGATTCTGTATTGGTTCCTGCATAAGCTCTAGAAGAGCTTGTTGTGTTATTTTAAGGGACTATCCTGATGGGGAAACAATTCAGGTGCTTCCAGCAAATCTTTGGACTGAATGGAAAAGACCTTTAGTTACTCTAGTTTTATTATAATTTAAATAGATAGTTCCTGTGTTGGAAATGGTAAAACACTATTTCCAGAAACTGAAAGAGAAATGATACCAATAGACACAATAGTGTAGAATAATCCCAGTGAATGACATTTCAGGTAATATAATAACATGTCCAGAAATCATATTGGTAAGGCCACTCTAGGAGTTACCATGGTCAGTGTTCAATTGTTTAGTCAAAATAAACTGGGAAAAACTTAATGAGAGTGAGGCCCAAGGAATAAGGTCACTGGTATAGAAATGGGGATTTCTAAGAGTCAGTAGTTATGCTTTGAACTGTGTGATAACAGCAGGTGAATTTGTTATAAAAATTATGGGACTGTAAAGGAAAATGAAATGTCCATTTCCTTGAATATATGACAAATTCCCCTGAAGAAAGGTAGTGAACAATATTTTTTTCTGTAAAATTTTCTCCAAAAGAAAGCTCTAAAATGTGTCCCTATATTTTATGAGTTCAACACTTAGGATGATCTTGCAAACATTTCCCTAAAACATCTTGTTACAAACTAGGTTTGATTCTCCTAGCCTCAGAAGAAATAGAGTCATTCCTGGTTAATGTGTCCTGTACTTCTCAAACCTGAGCGCTGACACAAATCATTAGGGGAGCTAGTTAAAATGCATCTTCTGTTTCAGTAAGTTCAATGACCTAAGATTCTTCATTTCTAACCACCTTCACATGCTGCTGGAGGACCTCTCACTGGGTGCCAAGAAGAAAAACTACCTCTACTTTCTGATATCTTTGCTCTCTGGCCTGCACTTTTTGGAATTGTTGATTCACTCAGGGTAGGAACCTAACTTTGGTAGATAAGTCTTTTCCTGATTCATTCAGGATGGGCACCTGACTCAGAGCAAGCTTAAAAGAGTTCTTCTCTAGGACTTTTTGAATCAGAAGATGATTCACTATCTCTCTGACAACAAAGTTATATGTTGTGAAACACAGGAGGAGTCTCTGTCCACTTTGCCTGCTGAAAGGGGAAGCTATATGAGATGATGGGCCATAGGCCAAGATATGAGCAAAAACCTGGCTGCACATCCCAGATCCCCCAGTTCCCAACGAACCTGAACTCTAGGGCCATCTAACCTCTGCAGTGTTCTATGAATATGCCCATTCTCCTTCTAACATATAATAAAAATATATCTGACTATTTGAGTTGATTTTCTGTCACTCACCAAAGAGTTTTGCCTACACTTATGTAATACAACAAATATTTCAGAAAATAACATCTCACATCTTTGAGCTGAATAAACCATACATTTTAATCTTTATACATAGAACCTATTTCCTAACTTTGTAGTTCTTACCTATTAGTCTGAGTCTAGAACTACCGGCAATTGGAACAGAATACTTGTTGACTTGGAGTCATTTACAAAATTAGTACAATTTTTACTTCATGACAGGTACCATACCAGAGGCTATGACCGCATGATCTCTAATTTCCAATGCCTTACAGTTTAGTTACGGAGATAAAGAAATTTAATGTGATTTGATATGATGTCATAGAAATACAGGAATATAAAAAAGAATCTTAGAAGAGGTGGCAACTCATCTAAATTTTAAAGGACAAATACAAAGGGAAAAAAAGGAAAATCCTGTAGAAAAAAAAGTCAAACAGGCAAAAGATAGAAATGAAAGAGAATATTCCATCTGGGGGTTGAAACTTTTCTGTATTCCCAAAGCAGGAAGAGGAGAAGGCAGTATACGGAGAAGTAGGGAGGCAATGAGGAAGTACCTAAGTTATAAAAGAAAGAAGGCCTTGAATAAAATGTCAAACATTTTGACACCTAAAGAGTGTCCCTGTTTCAAGGGACACTCTTTAAGTATTAAGATACACACACACACACACACACACACACACACACACACACACACACACTCTTTTCTTCTCCATCTCATTATTTAGAGGTCTTCTCTGTCTAGGTGTGCCTTTGACACCTGAAACTCAATTGCCCAAAGTTGACTTTTGACAACTGAATAAATTATTGAACGTGTTGTTTCCTCCTACTCCCTAATCTACTCTCTTATTTTCCTTCTTGAATGAGTGGGGATAAGGAGTTCAAACTCTCCACCCAAATAGCCAAATCAGAAAATTAGGAGTCATTATTGATGTACATTCAGGTTTCTTCCATTTTTTACTATTATAACTAATACTACTATGAGCAGAAGTGAACTTATATCTGTTCAAGTATCTGCTTTCAATTCTTTGGAGTATATATGCAGGAGTGGAATTGTTAGATCACATGATAATTCTTAATATTTAATTTTTCCAGGAACCGCTATCCTGTTTTCCAAGGCAGCTACACCAACATTAACACCAGTAGTGCACAAGGGTTCCAGTTTCTCCACATCCTCACCAACAGTTATTCACTGGGTTTGATTGCCTTGTTTTGTTCTATAACAACTATCCCAATGAATTTAAGGTGGTATCTCATTGTGAGGTTTCCTACTTCGTTAACCCTAAATTAGTCATTGTCCTCTCTTTAACTGTTTAGTTCATTTTGACCTTTTTCTGTTTATATCTTTGTTTTGTTAACCAGCTTTCCAGACAACCCTATCCAAGAGGCACCAACATGTTAATAAAAAAACATTATTTATGAACTGTACTTTTAAAATGTAGGAGCAAGTCTTAAAGCATTCTATACTATGTTGTTATTATTATTTTAGGATATTTCTTCCCTTACCTATATATTACTCTTTAATCAGTATCCCAAGGAAATTATTTTTAAAAAGTAATAGAGCAGATATTTTATTGACTTAGATATGAAAGCTATGTTATCTAGAAATTAAAATTAATTTTACAGCTTTTCAAATAAAATATCTCAAAGTATATAGCAACAGTTTAAATGCTTGCATTCTATCTAGAGGAAAACACAAAAAAACAATATATTCCATTTAATAAGGAGCTCAATAATAATGTTGACCTTGATTATTCTTAAGCATATATATGTAGAAAGAACGAAAGAAAAAGCAGCCCAATCAATAGTTAGTTGGGCAAATAGTTCACTGAAAGAGGAACTCCCTTCCGAACCATTTCTACCCCAGGTGGCAAAGATCAGCCAGAAACAAGAGAAGCATCTGAGCAGGTTTTACAAGAATATTTAGAAATTCTTAATAAAACAAAAGCTGAAAATCTGACTCTGTGCCAGTAAGAACCAGGACCATAACTCCCAAGGAAATGCAAAAGTGTAAATGCAAAGAAACTAGGTTAAGCCTGAAGGATTATGTGGCGCCAGGTCTGCCACCATTAACCTATGTTACCTTATTAGAGAAGTGATTAACAATTCATTCACATCTAAGTCAGACCCACGAAGTCAAAATATACCATCTGTGGTCAACATTTTGAACATTAGTACTTCTCTCAATTTAACTTGCATATATATTACCTGGGAATCTTGTTAAAAAGAAGATTCTGATTCATTAGGTACCTGATATTATGCATTTCTAACAAGCTCGTAGGTGATGTCAATGCAGATTATCCATAGTCTATGACTTTAAGAGCATAATGTACACAATCAAAAGGCAAATTAGACAGAAATTAAAATTTCTGGGGAGTTTGGCAAAAAGATTCCAATGTGTGAAGTACAGAAAAAAACAGCTAACAGGAAAGGGAGTGAGTAATTTGTTGTGATAAGCTTCTTTGAATAAGCAAAGATCTGCTATAGATTAGTAGCTCCCATCTTTTTCAGAAATAATCCAGTGATACTATTTTTAATATCAAAACAAAGTCAGTGATCTGCTTCCCTAACTCACATGATAATAACTGATATCAATTGAGCATTTTCCACAAGTCAGATAGTGTTTTTAAGTGTCCATATGAACACATTTTTTAATTCATTTAAGTTTTATTTTTTGAGGCAGGATTTTTATTATCCTCATGCTACTGTTGAGGAAATTAAGGTACAGAGAGGTTAAGTAGTTTAACCAGATTCACCTACTTACTTAATGATGAAGCAAAGGTTTGCACTTAGGCAACACACCTCCAAAGCCTATTTTGCCTTTTGCTGCCCCAAAAGATAAGGGTTCTAGTATCTGTGGTTTAAGCAAGGAATGTGTGCCTGCATATGTATTTAATACCCATCTCAATAAACCTGAATCCTCCTGAGGGTCTGATGAATCCTCCTGAGGGTCTGAATTCACAAGTTGGAAGTCGCTCCCCGTTATTCAGTGCTGCTTTAATGTCTCCATGTTCTATTCTCCATATTAGAAACATCTAAATATCTGAAACCTCAGTTTTAGAGTAACATTTAATATACCAATAAATATCTATAGAAATGAGTAATCACTGCTTGAAAGGAAACATTCTAATTGTAAAAAAATTCTGGGTCATTTTAAAGACAACAGTG
Source organism: Solenodon paradoxus (assembly GCA_004363575.1). Taxonomy (NCBI): domain Eukaryota; kingdom Metazoa; phylum Chordata; class Mammalia; order Eulipotyphla; family Solenodontidae; genus Solenodon; species Solenodon paradoxus. The sequence continues at coordinate 53,084 of RJWH01000438.1, forward strand.
ACTCAGCCCACTCTATAAATCAATTATTCATTCTAGCCCCCAGAGCAAGTTCATAGAGATCTAAGATTTGTATTAAAATTTTTAATTAAAAGAAATAGAGATATAGGTTATTTTTCAACCTCTGTGATTTTGGCCTCTATTTTCAATACAATTCTGATATATTCTAGCCCCCAGAGCAAGTACATTGAGATCTAGGATTTGTATTAAAATTTTTAATTAAAAGAAGAAGAGATAAACGTTTTTTTTCAACCTCTGTGATTTTGGCCTCTGTTCGATACAATTCTGATATATGTTCTTCCATGGTTAGATAATATAGTCAGATTAAATTAAATATGATAAAAACTTAAAATCCTATCCATTCTTTCTCAGTTTAAACGTCATTCCCTAATTCTGTCTCTAGCCCTGACACAGAATTCCTTGTTCCTTCTTTGCTATCATATAATTTTATTACAGTAGTTATCAGAATTTACTGTAGGCATTCATAGGTTAGTCTCCTTTGCTAAACTATGATTTCTTAAGTGTAAGCATTCTTTCATCTCTGAGACTATGACAATTACCTCATATATCATCAAGGGACTAGTCCAAAGGTTTTATGACATGTCATATGCTTTTTCTTGGACAAGATTTCTTGTTCTCCCCAGTTACTGAAATCTAGATCTTCTTGATTAGGAAAAGAAAATTGTAAAGTAGTGATAATTTGGTTTTAGGTCTAGAATTTTTATCATTTGCTTTTAATGTTTTTCTACAGATGGAGGCCTTGATCAACTATGAGTTAACCCCTTACTAGGAGAAATTATGTGTCCTCAAGGAGTATAGTATAAGGGTTAGTAATATGACTTAGGATTTAGACCATAGTCTCAATTTCTTTCTGGCTATGTAACTTTGAGCAAGCTATGAAGGTTCAGTTTTTTCATGTGCAAATGAGAAACAATGTCTAATGATAGGGTTGCTGTGAGAATTGAGTTAATAAATTTAAAGAATTTCACGTGGTATATAGCATATAAACATATAGTTAAGTGCTTAATAAACAATGAGAACCTGAAACATGTTACTGGAAACAACTCCCAAGACAAGGATTTGTTATACAATTTACTAAAAGAAAGTTCTTGAGGAAAAAGTGGTAAGAGAGGAGTAGAAGTAAAATAGGGAAAGAAGTCAAATGAGATGCTGATTACAGGCAAAATTCCACAGAAGTGGTATCTGGCTGATCCCACAGGAATCTTTGGTGTGCAAATTATACCTTGGAACTTATACCAACATTAAGCAAAGACACTGAGATTTCATATTTCTACACCTGCCAGTCATTAGCTAGGGACCACCTGGGAGGATGTAGCTACTTCTGATTCTCTACAAAAACAAACAAAGCAGCTCCAGTAAACTAAAAACCAGTAATCAGACAAGAATTACCAGTGTGGGCCACTGAAAGCGAATGCCGATAAGAGAGGAGCATACAGACAAGGAATCTGTAAGAAGTATGTTTGTTATGGACAGCATGGCTCTGACGCGCCAGAGGGGATTCCCATGTTAGAAATTCAGCAAAGGAGACATATATACAAAATAATAAGCCAAAGGCACACATGTCTCTAATTCCAAGGAGATTCTTTTTCAGATTCTTTTACAGGTCCATGAAAAATCAATTCTTTCAGTGACTCTAGGAACAAGCATAGGAGGACTGTGAAAAAACATGACCATTTTCCCTGCACTGCATATGCCCAATGCCTGAAGGGAAACTTCCCTAAGTCCTCTGAAAAGAGGAAGGGTCTTCCTTTCCAACCTGGTAGCTGCTCCCTGGTTTTATTGTGTGAACAAGAGCACCTCCTCAAGTTAACCTAGATTTTCCCCTCACACTAGAGGTATCCAAGTCCCCTTGGTTTCTCCAGAATTTCAAAGGACTCAGACAAGCTTCTCTTTTTACATTGTGACATGTCATTACTCGTGGTTAAAATGATAATGATTCACTGATTCCGTCAGGCAATCAGTGAAAAACACTGGTCCTCAGTTGGTCCTAAGCACCAACTTTATGGGATGGGAACACACTTTGTTTGCTAAACTGAAGTTCAGGGAGAGATAGGGAGGTCAATGAGAGAAGCAGAGCATAACTGCCTAGGATGTGTTTGCTATTACTGAATCCCTTACGTATTCCATATGACCACAATTTTCCTGGAGTTGCCAGTGAAACAGTTTCATTCTGTATTTTGAACAACATATTCACTCTAGGAATGCACAATTTTCCTGTAATATTCCTGACGGACTAGAAAGAGGGTTTCAGATACTGCCTATGTGAGCAGAATCTAGATACACATGCTAAAGCCTCTATCTTGGGTATGTTGCTTGTTGGAAATGCAACACAGATATCCTTCTACCTAAAGTGTTAATTTAAAGATATTTTCTGCTATTGTATTTCAGTTCTTTTGTGAGTTTCTTATGAACTCTTAATCTTTTTGCTTTAGGGCTAGACATTTTTGATTCATCATCACAATTCCTAACCTGACTCTATTTCTCCTTTATTTTTTAAATTAAATCTCATTCTATTACTTGCCTAGAAGACAATCCTGCCTTATTGTGGAGTAACAAAGTTATGGGCACTGGGATAAGAATGCTGGTTTCAGACCTGACTCTGCCATTTACTAGATGTGATCTTGGCAAATTAATGAAACTGTGTGTGCTTCTATTTCCCCAGGTATAAAATGAAGATACTATTCATAATTACATAAGACAGGTACAGTGAGGATTGAATCTTTGCCCTGGTAAATACTGAATAAATGTTAACTATTAATATTATTCTCTCTGACTCAGTAGTAACCAGTATGCAGTCATACTTTTTTGTATACTTGCATAAAAACAAATCCATTCATTCTTTACTGGATTTTTTAAAATTTACTGTAACAACTTTATCAAATCTTTCTTAATTTATCAAAGTCTTTAATTTTTTTATTTAAATTTAAATTTAAAAATTATCTTATCAAATAAAAATTATTTGATGTTCTATACATTTAATAATGTTATATTCTCTTCTATTATTTATACCCTTGGTAAATAACCTAAATAATAATTAAATCACTTACAACAGAGGACATTAGCACTATTGTTTCTACTAATATAATAAAATTTCATTAACTTTCACATTTTACTCTACAGAATATACAAAGTCTATATCTGTATGTAGAAAATTAACTAAATTAGAAAGTACAAAAATGTTTCCCAAATAAAACTGTGTAATATAAAAAGATCTCATTGTTCCATTTCTAATCACTTTTACAATGACACAATAAAACCATTCTGCAAAGTGAAGTCAAATATTTTCCCACATGCGTAACATTGACCTTTATATAGCCACATCCCATAATTGGTCCAACACTAACAATACCTTAGAGTATATATTTATGGAGAGAGAGAAGGTACAATAAAAGTCTCGAGCAAAACGACATTCGGAGCATGAACAACTCAAGAGTAATGATGGGGTTATTCAGAAATTTTCTCTTCCTCTTAGTTCTACACCTGCTCCAGCGGTCCAATGCTTCCTTGGTTCAGCTGAATAACAATGGTTATGAGGGCATTATCATTGCTATTCACCCTGGTGTACCAGAAGATGAAACACTAATTGAAGAAATAAAGGTAAGGAAGAAATAGGGTTTCTTATTTTTGAATTATGGAAAAGGAACATGTCAATAGTAAACAATTACTATGGTAACTTCTAAATGCTGCAGGAAATTTAAAAGCAGCATGGTTCAGTGAAGGCGATGCTGGAATGGGCAGCTAGAATTGGAGGATCTAGACAGGTATACACCCTATCTCATCATAAGACCAAAGACAAGTCCTGTAGTCAACCAAATCCTCAGGATGCTCATCTGTAAATGAGCAGTTGGACTCATCCATTCTTTAAACAATAACTTACTAAATGTTTCTGGCATGTCAGGAGAAGACATAATAGTAGAGATCATGAAAATGTTGTAATTCTTCCACTACTGTGTGCTTACACTCACTGTTTCAGCCTTATATACATGGTGTTATTACCCTCAGAAGCTGGTAGACATGACCTGAGTTGTAAGCAGGTAATTCTAAGGCTACCATTTATCATTCATTCTGAATAAACCCTTGTTGCACAGTAGTCTTCTTTTATTGATACCTTTTTAATTCCAGGAGAGATGAAGTGTCGTTTACTAAAGAACATAGACTTGAACAGCAATTCATACAGCTGACTTTAAATGATGAATTTTTAGTGTCCAGAAACAGGTATCATGCCAAATTTTTCGAGAGTCAAAAGTCAGCATTTGGAAGAATTATTTTAGTAGAGGCAAAAAAATTGTTAAAATGACCCTCAACTGAACACCATGAGTAAAAGTTTAATTATTAGTAGACATGCCAAGATTATACAATATTTCCTGACACCCTCCTAATCTTCTACAAAGTTTTTGCATTTATATTATGCAAACTTGTTAAATACTATTATCTATATATTATACAGAAGAGAAAATTGCTATTTGAAGAAGTAGATAATTTTTCCAAGTCACATTAAGCAGCATATCAGAATGGAGATCCAGCATATGAACTTTGAAGGATAAAAGATCCCGGTTTGACTACTTGGCTTGTATAAGATGACAAAAATCACTCTTTTTTGAAACTTATGAACTTGATATGATTTGATCCTACTAAGATATATACCAAATTGACCATTAATTCAAGAACTGAGATGTCAGTTGTAATTTTCCTATTCCTTTTATTTATGTATCATTTTGGTTTGAGGACTACTTATGGAAACATTGACATTTTAATCTTCTTTGATCCAACTAAGAAACTAGGAATTCTGAGAAGGAATTTAAAATGAATATTATAGAAACTCTTCTTGAAAAGCTTGTGGAAACTATCCTATTATCCCCCAGGGGATCAGTCTTCTGACATGGAGTCTGTGAAATCCTTCATGACTTGAGAACATACTACTACCCAAGACACTTAGAAAGAATGGTGACTCCAGAGTAAGCAGAATTCCTTGGAATAGTACAATGTACCACCCACATAATTGTATTCAGCAACCCTACTTTTCCAATATTTATCACAATTTAAACCACTATCCAAACTTTTATCTCAACAGCACAGAGAGAGCCACCACTTCAAGCAGAGGATTACTAGTTAAGATCTAAACATGTCAAAATTGAAAAAAAAAAAAAAAAAGAGGAGTGGCATCCTTAGGGGACAAGTAGAGAATTCCCTCATCTATTTTAGGCCAGTAATAAAGTTAACCTTTAATCTACTTTAGAAGCTCTTTGAAGCCCTTTTCCTGACTAGGCAGTCCTCGGGCTTTCAGTTCTCTAAATTCTGGCCTTCTGACAAACCAGATGGCTCCAAACCTAATCAGTTTGATTGAGTCAGTATGATGAATTCTCTTCAAGAGAACAAAGAGAAGCCTGGATTTCCTGAAGAATAATAATTTTATTGTGGGTTTATGTTAGTTCAGGAAGCATCATAGAGAAGGACAGATTGCCTTGAAGAAAACAACAGTTTAGTCTTGCATGTTGCCAGAAAAATGAAAAAGTTGACAGTATCATCTAGCACCCAGGATCTTTAAATTATCTAATGGGTTTTATCATGTAAAATAGATTATACCATAAGAACCTTTAACTCATCTATTTTCTTGCCAGACAGGAAGCCCTACAGTAAGTCTATTTCTCTTATTAATCATTGAATCTTTGGGTTCAGGATACTGAATAATAAAAGATACAATTCTTTGGCAAAACAACAAACTCTGCCTCTCCTATTAATTTCTCCATGCCATAACCCTAGCCCCAATCCAGCTGCCTCTCTTGGAGGTAGGGAATATAAAGCAAAACCTCTATGATCCATCCCCACAAACTTTTTCGATCAACTTACATCAGCTAAGGCTTTTCTCTACTAATATATAGCTAATTTTATCAATAAGTTTTATAACTGCTTGTATACTTCATCTTTATATCAATCTTAAGAGTTAAATTGTAATAATCTATTTAAGATAAGAGGAAATTGAGTTCACAGAGTGTTACATAAATTGGTCAAGTTCTATCAACCAGAAAATGCTGATGCCAGTACTAGAATCAAAGAGATAACTCCAAATGTTATGCCTTTTATTATGCCACACAATTCTCTTAATGCCAAACAGAAGTGTTTGCCTTTTGACAAAGGTTTATTGGAAGACTCAAAATCTTGAAATGTGCAAGATTAAGTTGTAATTTTGGACTGACATGTTGGAATTATGTTGGAATTATGAAGCAGGGACCCTGCTCATTAATCAGTTGCTTTTACTATCCATTCCTAAATTGGGAAATGCCTATAATGTACCCCTGCTCATTTAGTTCACTCTCCTCAGTTTCCTCATATATTTTTTTCCTTAACAATAGGAAATGGTGACAAAAGCTTCCACTTACCTGTTTGAAGCCACAGAAAAAAGATTTTTTTTCAAGAATGTGTCAATATTAATTCCTGAGAATTGGAAGGAAAAGTCTGAATACAAGAGGCCAAAACATGAAAGTTACATACAGGTAAGCATCATTTCTCTTAAAGATCATATTTTCTACAGCTCTTTAATTTTTCTGAAAATAATCAAAAAATTTTAAGACAAAATGTTATAATTTCTATTTCCAATGCTTAAAAATATTTTTAAACATTCTTAGGCTGATGTTTTAGTTGCGCCACCCACCATGCCAGGTAAAGATGAACCATACACCAGGCAGTTCGCAGGCTGTGAAGAAAAGGGAGAATTCATCCATTTGACACCCGACTTTGTACTTGGGAAAAAGCAAAATGAATATGGACCATCAGGTAGGAATTTTGGCTAAGACACATATTTTGAAATGATTCCAAGAAGCAGCTTTGTATCTGTTAGGTATTAAGTTCTGAAGCGCGAGTCCTTAGGTTCCAATCCTGACTCTCCTACTTACTAGCTTTGTGTGACCTTGGACAAGTGGCCTAGAATCATTGTTTTTATCCAGTAAAATGTTGAATAGAAGAGTTCCTATTTTACAGAATTGCTGTGAACATTAGATAATTCATGTAACTATTCAGGACAGTGTCTACAGAAATTTGAACACAGGGCAGCAAGCATAAATTTTCTTTTAAAGAATGCTTTTTAGATTTTCATTTTATAGTTCTCCACATCTGATTATATCAATCACATGATGCCTCCAGAAAGGGTAGATGCACGGAAAACTGAAAAGAGTCAAGATACCAGTTCTTGACCAAGAAAACACTCAGAAGCTATTAGTTGTTGATATGATTATTCAACCTACATTCTTTGAACCAATTTGTCCATAAGTGATTGCTTTATAAATTGATTTATTTCAATCTAAAAATTAAGATGATTGGTTCAAATGATTTAAAGTACTTTGTTTTTCATATAAAAATGAAAATCAGTGTTAAAGGAGGGCCCAATTCACATGTCACTATTCAAGAAAATCTTCTGGAATCTGGACATCCCAGAATTGCCTCACTTCCTTCTATCGCCACTTCAATGCATATCCATTATGTCTGTAGTCTCTGCCAAACATGCAGCTAGCCCTGGTCCTCATCTTTACCTGGACCTATTCCCCACCTCAATCCTGAAAGCTACATCATCCCATTCCAAGTTTACCTCTCCATGTTTACCTCTCCATGCATGTCCAACAAAATCAATCATTTCAAATACGAGTATAAATAGTTCAACTCCCTCACCACTCCTCTAATCCTTGGATTTCATTCAACTTGCCAAATCCTCTGTATTGAATCTCCAGCCAGTACCTTTGTCTCCTGTTAGTATGGTTCAAAAATTGTGAAAAAAATTTAAATGTAATTGATATCATTACAAAAAACCATGTTTCCCAAACTCAGGGAAACCCTCAGAGCTCCTCAACCATAGTTCTACCTATCTCTTCTCAGGTCATTTTCTCAATTCCCATAGCAATCTTTCTCTTTTTTTTTTTTAATTGCTACCATTTTTTCATTTTACCCTAGCTTTGTAAAAAAGTTCAGTAACTCATGCCACTATTTTCAATTTTGTCAATCAACAGATGTCTTGATTGAGAAAATAGATCCCCTATCTCTCCCACTTACTTCCAAACTCTTGTTAACTTATATCTCTCCCACCTCCACCTGTTTAGAAGAGGATGATTGTCTCTAATTTTATAGTCAATGTCCCCACCTGAGCAAATATTCTTTTCTATATCTCAACCTTGGCCCCATTCCATAACTGGCAGATTATCCCTCCCTCTTAAACAAGTGTTTCTGCCATAATGTAATTCATATGTTTGTAAATACAAACAAAATGTGCTCATGTTCTGTAAAACAGTACCATAGAAACAGCAAGATTTGGGGGAAAATAAGATTAGGAAGAGAGTCCCCCAAATTGATGCAAGTCATAATAAAATTACAATAATAATAATCAGTGCCCAGAAAGGTAGTTGAAGGCTTTCACCATAGCAGATATCATAAAGGTACACACACACATGCACACATGCATGCACACACACACACACACACACACGGTGAAATGCTATTAGAAGTGAGAACAGGATTATTAAAGACTAAAGCAATTATGCAGCTGGGAATAAAGTTCTAAGTCAGAGGAGCAGCTCTTTAAACAAAAATCATATATATTTAAGGTGTACACTATGGTGATTTTATATATAGTGAAATAACTACTACAGCAAAGCTACTCAACATTGTAGAAACAAAACCCACTATTATATCTAAGAATTTTACCCCCCAAGAACCAAAACTCAAAGTTCAATCAATTCTGACAATAACCTATACATAATGTTTTGTTGACTTAACATGTTGTGGAATAAAGAGATAATATACTACATGACATACTATAATTCAGTAGTTTATAAACAAAAAAATAAAGGTTGGAAGTTACTTAAAGCCTAAATATAAATATTTTTTATTGAAAAAAATTCTTAAACTATTTGAGGGACAATTTTAATCACTGAATTATGGTCATGTGTCTCAAATATTTTCTCACAGGTAGACTGCTTGTTCATGAGTGGACTCATCTTCGCTGGGGAGTGTTTGATGAGTACAATGATGAGGAACCTTACTATGCTGCTAAGTCAAAAAAAATTGAAGCAACAAGGCATGAACATTTCAATTTTCTTAAATTTCTTCAGTTTTAACTTTTTATTTTCCTTAGTTTGATTTATCGAAAATGCAAACCATTAAGTTTTATCCCAAGGTAGATAACAGATGCTTTATCACAAAATACTGTTTTTAATATATCTTAAAGTAGTTAAGTTTTAAAATACAGTAGTTTCAAATACATTTGGTAGCCAAGTTGCTATATTTTTAAACCTCTCCACTATAGATGGAAGAACTCATTTGCACTGAAATTTTGTTTTTGTTTTGTAAAGTTTTTTACTACATGTTGGGAAAACAAAATTATTTACACTACACAAGAATGAAAAAAATAGGTGCACCCCTGCGGCTTAGGCCAGTAAGGTAACTAAATTCAGTCCATGTAAAGCTTATAGACCTGGGTTCGAGACCCAGGGCTGAAGGTTAAAAAGGAATGAATGGAAAAATGCTTAAGAAGTGGTAGTAACTATGGGTTGAGTAATAAATAAACAGCTTCAAAGAGTCAAACAGGAATTTCTTGGAATTTCATAAAGTTCTTTTTAACATACCAGTCTAATTTCAGTTAATATACAATCCTCTTGGTTCTGAGACCAAGAGAGAATAGTTAGGGAAACCAATGTAAACTTGGGTATCATCAACATCATTCTTAGGTGTTCTTCTGGGATTGGGGTAAAGTTTATGCAAAAATGTATAAACTGAAAGACATATGATTTCAATGGAAGCCCTTCATTGGACCCTTTGCACCAGTTTCAGGACATGTATTTTAAAGAGTATTGCGATGATTACACTTGCTTCCATCATATCCCCCCAATTTCTTTCTGATGCAGAATATTTATCTTGACTGTTAATAAAGATAACATCAGTATGTTCATTCAGTTTGGTGCACTAGAAGTATACATATATGTATAAGACTTCCCAAATGACTAAATAAAATCAAGTCATAGTAGAAATCAAGTCAAATAATTTCTTGAGTTTTAACTGGAAACATATTTAAACAAATAAGATATATTTACACTTCCGCATATTTTATGTAATTACTGCCACCTGTAGCCAATTACATGCAATAAAACATGTCTAAAATGCCCCACCATTTTTTACTCTACTATCCTAGAAATTACCTCAATTTTTTTCTTCAAGCCATATTTCAATTTGGATAAATATGCTCCTTGGAAAATTTAAAACTTTTGTAGCTATACCAGATCCTGTTCTTTTGGGAATATCTCCCTTGAAAATGAAACTACAAAGAACTTTAAGCTTAGGTGGCACCAAAAGGAAATGTTTTCACAAATTTGTCCAAATGCTTATAAGAGCATTTACCACAAGTCTACCAGGAAATATGCTTGGGTAAAAGGAGTCTACAACCGTTAGTATAGACAGGTTAGTGGCAGTTTTAATTCCAGCAGAGAACTCAACTATTGCAAATTCCAGTTATCTGTCTTAAAATTTCTCTCAGCAATTTATTGGCCAACAGATAATTTCTCTGGTAGGATCTTTTACCTAAATTTTGCTATCAAAGTAGGTTGTGTGTTGTACACAAATAAGAATTAAAACCTTGATGTAAGGGTCATTATGTATAGAAACATTTAAATTTTTCTAAAAACTGTTAATAATTAGGTTGTCTTAAAGACTTTCACATATTTTTCAGGTGTTCCACAGGTATCTCTGGCATAAATAGAGTTTATAAGTGTCAAGGAGGCAGCTGTATATTTAGAGTATGCAAAATAGATCGTAACACAAAACTGTATGAAAAAGATTGTCAATTCTTTCCTGATAAAGATCAAACTGAAAAGACATCCATAATGTTTATGCAAGGTATTGAATCTGTAAGTATGTCAACATTACTTCACATTATATATTCATAATAAAAGGACATGTTATTGTGTTTACAAAATGATTGTGTAGGTAACCTGAGAGAATAGATGCAGGAATGTAGAGTTCTTTGAATATTGACTAGGACATAATAAGCACTCAGCAAGTGCTACCTATTATTACTATTATTAAAGGCACACTTTACTAGTATTGATCTCTCAATGAATCATATTTCATGAAATAAACATTAGTTACAGAGTTGATTTTTAATTTTTTTCAGATTTATAGCTGAATTTTAAATGCATTGAATAATTTTTTTCTCAATCTATAATATACTAGGTAATCTACATCTCAAAAGCAGTATGAAATTCAGTAAAAGGTAATTTTATTAGATACAGAAAAAGAGTTTCCTAGCATAATATGAACATTGACAACTGAACACAAACTGCTCCACTGTTATTTTTTCCAGTATCCCTGCAAATACCACCTCAACTCCCTTTTACGGAATTTTGTCCCCCACTATATAACCCTGGTGTAAGTTTAGAGCCAAATACATGGTCTCCAACTACGGAAACCAAAGACATCTTATAGAGGCTGCTTCCAGAAAACTTCTGCTCACTCCTTGGTATAGGTTGGTGAGCATGTAACCCAAGCTTAGTCAATCGAACACAACCTCTAGAGACTCGGATGTTTACGCAAAGTTGATGCATGTACATGGTGATGGGCACTAAAACTCTGGTGGTGGATATGGTGTAACTGAGAGGTAAATGTGACATAATGAAAATCATAGGGTAATGTAAATGAAAGAAATTACAATAAAAAATAACATTTTTTAAATTGTCCAAAAGATGTAGGTGAGTTGATCCATGTCAGAAACAGATCTGAGGCATTTTTGTTGAGTGTGTCTTCTAACAACACCTTCTGATCTGCCTGGCTCCTCTCTGTTCCAGACATAACTCAGCAGTCTTCCTCTAATATTTAAAGCTTTTCCCATCCAAAATGCTTCTAATAAATTCCTTTCCTGCTTTGAAAACATGCACATAATATTTTCCATTTTATTAACCTTCCAGGTCACTGAATTCTGTAATAAAAACAATCATAATCGGGAAGCTCCAAGCCTACAAAACAAAATGTGCAATTCCAGAAGCACATGGGAGGTGATCAGTATTTCTGAGGATTTTAAAAACACAACACCTATGATGGAACTTCCCCCTGTTCCTGTCTTCTCATTGCTGAGGATCAGTGAAAGAATTGCATGCTTAGTCCTCGATAAATCTGGAAGCATGGCAGTAAGTTTGTGGGCCTATTTTTCCTGAATGTAGGGGCAGGGAATCTACTGAAAGCCTGAGAGCATAAGAACATTCTGAATCCTACCTGTACCTGGGTTGTTTTAAATTGCCTAGAGGTGTAAGTACCGTTCCTTCCTGTGATTAAGACCTTAAAGTGGGCAGAGAATATTATAATGAAAGGATGGCAACGAGTTGAAAAGACCTAACCTAAGAGTCTTTTTTTTCCAGAAAATGAAGAGTTTATTGAGGAGAGTTTATTTAGTCCCTTCAGTAAAGCTCAGAATACAGTTTGAAATATTGAAGTACTTTGTAAACTTTGCACCATTTATCTATTAAATGTACTTGACACGAGAGTGAATTGGGGGCTTCTGAACTCTATTTGGAGTTAACAAAAAAGTCAACCAGGACAATTCTTAACAGGGTTTAATTTTATTTACATATTCAATATAAATGACTTTTTATTGACAAAAAATATCATCATAAAGAAAATGGATTCAGTCCTTCTATCCTCATTCAGTGAATAGAAGGAATTATGTTAAGCTCTAGGACTAGAGATCCATACCCTGGAAGAGTTCATAGTTGAATAGAGAAAACTTTCTCACTGCCTCATCACCTGGTTAATGCATACTTATCCTTCAAAGTCTGTGCAGAAACTCACTTCCTCCAGGATGTGAGCTAGACCAAAGGTCTATCTGCTAGTCTCCCATAATGACCTATACAAACCTCTATTACTATGTATTATATTAAAATGACACACTTCTTTTACTAGACTAGCAGATTCTCTAAGGACTGAAACTATTTACTGTATGGCTTGAAATAGTGTCTTATTCATCTTTGTATCCCTTTTGCCTAGAGCAAGGTTTATCACATACAGGCATTCAATGAGTAAATACTGAAATGTATGGACTCCAAATAAGCAGACATAATGTTACAAGGCACCCAGAAAGATGACATATTTGAGAAAGAACAGAACATGCTGAAGATCAGGAATAAGGTTTTTAAAAATGGGAAACTGGATGGTTACTAAAAAGGGTAGGGGATTTTATAGCTGAATGAAATAATCCATAATATCACAGGGCTTCAGAATCAGCATCACGGTGCTAGACGCCAACACACAGAAGATTCCTAGAATCTATCACTAGTGAAATACGAGGTTCTTGATTGAGAGATTAGCTTTCCCTAAACAGGGTCAAACTTAACAGTAAAGTAAAACAGTAGAGAGGGCCCTCAAATGTAGGAAAGTAAGAGATGTTTCTCATTGTGTTTGGTTTTCAGTAGTTTAGTGGGAGATTTGAGCATGTATTGGTGGGTGGGAGGTACAACAGTTCATTTGTGTTTGAGGGACTGAAAAAAGACAAATGTACAAAGAGGCTTAGATCCTGGGCATTCATCTAGGAAAGAGGGATATGAGTCTCAATATGTTACCAAAGACTCAATACAACTAAACTATTGGCAGCAAAGTGGTGGGGAGATTTTAGGAGCAGAAGAGGAAGTGAGGGGGAATTTGTCTTCAGCTCCAGAAAATTTTATTTTTTGAGCAGTCAGGTTCCCAGTAAATAGGGAGATTTTACTCTCTAGTTGGAGTCCCTCCAAAACAGTCTGGTTTGATACTGTGAGATCCAGTGAGTGATTTCACATGTATGTAATTGAAACAGAGGATCCCAGAGGTAATTAGGCAGTCTCTAAGATGTTAATCATCAGCTCCCACCTCCAACACAACTCGCCAACCCAACTCTCCACCTCTAATTTTGGTGCTTAGCAATCAAGAATCAGCTCTAGGCAAAAAGCTTGTGTTTCTTACTATATATTATGTCTCTCATAATACTATAATATATATAATATAACCATACTTTTAATTTTATCATTTGAAAAAATGCTTTCTTTAAGAACATCATTATTATTAATAGAAAATTCTTAACAACAAATTCTGCTCACTCATTTTATATAATATGCTACTGTTTGACAATTAAAAAATTGAGTTTTTTACCTTGTCCTTTTTTACTCAGGGTTATAATCGCCTAAATAGGATGAATCAAGCAGCAAGACATTTCCTGATGAACATAATTGAAAACAGATCCTGGTTGGGAATGGTGCATTTTGATAGTTCTGCCAAAATCATAAGTAATCTAATCCAAATAATAAGCAGCAATGAAAGAAACAAGTTTTTGGAGAATTTACCTACAGTAGCTTCTGGAGGAACTTCCATCTGCACTGGAATTAAAACAGCCTTTCAGGTAAAAATCACACTGCAAATACAGTTTTTAAATTATTTTAGGATATTTTTATGTTAAATTCTATTGCACATACTTGCTTTTAATTTTAACACAACCAATCCTAAGAAGCACAGAATTAAGTACATGGGAAAAATTCACTTGATTTTTATAATGAATCCATGAATCAATAAACTGTTGGCTGAATAAATTACGATTGAAGTGCCACAGAAGTATTAACCCAATGAGGTCAGGAATTTGCCTTGTTACCTTGCTATAGTAGAGCTCAATTAATGTTATTTAAGAAACATATTTGTCAAGTGTCCTTGAAGAGTAAAAGCATTAACTTTTAAGGCAATGATGTAAGTTATATGATATGACTCGACTGTGGATCAATCCTCATTTCAGTTTCAATGACATTCAGTTAAGGAAAATAGATATTTATCTATAAAGCAGATGACAGTAGGTGGTCATAGTTAGCGTAAAGAACTGATCAGAACCTGAGTTTTGACATCAAGTACAGTTGTGCTGCTTACCAGTTACATTATCATAGGCAAAGCTTTCCAGCTTTTTGGAGTCTCGGTTCCTTATCCATAAAATATGAGAAAACAAGAATGTCTATCTCATAGGACTATTATGAGGATTAAATAAAAAGATACATTCACATACTTAAGACAGTATTTACTATATTATCTAACAAATATAATTCAGTTAAAAGATTTATAACTATTGTTTTGAATCTTTTACTCAAATGAACATCTTGAGTTCATAATTAATATGAATTGTGTAATTTTCCTGCTTATAAATCTTCACTAATTTAAAAGATGAGAAGGAGCCAGTGGTTCATACAGAAAGTTAAGTGCCAGTTCCTTGGGGAAAGGTTGGAAGAGAATGGATTAGTCTATGAAATGATAAGAGCTTGTAGTGCTGCAGTTTGACAAATGTGGTTTGCAGATAGACAGTGGTTAGATCTTCCAAGGCTTCAAAAAATATAATAGGTTTGTACTTTAAGCACAACAAAAAGCTGCTGATGGGCTTTAAGTACCAGACATTGATTATCAAATTATGTTTTAGGAAGGTGACTCAGTAGCATCACATAAAGTCAGAGTAGTAGGAGAGTAGTTATCTAAGAACAGAATTGGAATTTGAACTGGGATTAAAGTATACAATGTGTAAAACACATTTGACATCTAGCAAATGTTTAGTAAATAACAGCAGTATAATATTGTTATTTCTCTTGAACTATAGAATATACTTGTGTCTTTGTCACTCATTTTTATATCTCCTCAGACTCTCAACTTAAATCTCAATATTTTTAAATTTGATTCAATTTTTCCACAAACACAGAAACCATGTTGCTCCTGCTGAATCTCCAGCAGCCAATATAGTGAATAATTCATTGTAAGTGCTTAGTGAATAAACTAATATGAGAAAGGGACAAGTGAAGGAGAGAGATATCTACTTCATCTTTAATTCTTCATTTTGCATTCAAATGTGTAGGAAGTACGATGGGAATGTTGTATAAATGCTATAATTGTATTAAAGCATTTCTGAATTTTCAATTTGCTTTTAAATCATGTCAGAGCATATTTCCCATGTGTTACAATATATACAATTTTCACTCTCAGTCTCAAAACATGCAAAAATTAAAATGAAGGCCTTCACTTTGTTCCCTGATAACAGCTTTCTTAGAGATGTCTATATTCCAAACCCTCTTCTGTAAATCTAAACACACCTCCACTCCAAGTCCATGAAAGGCATTGATAATCTGGCATGCTTTTTCCTCCTGACCTGGACTCAATTTCTCAAAATGGTGCTCTAAGGAACCACTCTCAATTTAAACTGTCAGAAGAAATACATCTGCTATCCTGTTGTAAATTATCTTCATTTTCTCTTATAGGTGCCTAGATTCAAAGTTTCAAAGTGTTTGTTTTATAGGGAAGAGTTTCAAACCATACATGGAACTCAATAAATATAATTCATGTATTCTATGAGCACAATATACATAGGCTTGTGCTTGCTACTGTTAAAATAAAAGTAAGATAACAAGGACCCTAACCAGTAAAATGCTTATAACTTACCCTATCTTTCTTTACAAGTATACTGAGATTTCCCTACTTCAAAAATAATTTTTATATTGAGGTGGATTCTTAATACACATAAGATTTTATACAATGAAGATTTATCAGAGGGCCGTCTGGTCAAAGAAAGCAGAAATACTTAATGCTTTTATTCTGTGATATTTTTTGGTGTCAGTTGACTTGAATTCCCCAGACTGAAATGTCATTATCATTTAAACCATATATGATTTTCCACTTCCCTGCTCACATATAATTTGATTTAGACATTCCCCGTAACACTTTGACAGACAATAGAGTATCATGTTTAAGTTCCCCCAGGGGTCACTGATTGCAGATTCTATTATTTGAAAAACAAAAGCTATCTCTTCTTTTCTGGACACTTTGGTTTATTTTCTTCCTAATTTTACATCTATCTATTTGATTTAGATAGTTAACTTTGTTAACTATGGTCTTATTATATTTGAAGGTAATTAGCAAAAATTACCCCCAAATAGATGGATCTGAAATAGTGCTGCTGACCGATGGGGAAGATAGCACTGCAAGGCTGTGTGTGGGTGAAGTGAGAGAAAGTGGAGCCATCATTCATCTGATTGCATTAGGACCAAGTGCTGATGAGGCCGTCATAGAGATGCAAACTGCAACAGGTAAAATATGACATATAAAGTCTAGTCCTTTGATGGCAATGTATACAAGTAGAAGTTTATGACTTAAAAACTTCTCTCCAGTTCTCACACTGCAGGTTCTGTGCCAGGAACTAGAGACCAGAATCAAACCAGACTCACTCTCTGTTCTCATTACTCAAAGTCTAGCTGGCTAGAGAGACAAATAACACTGCTAATCAGTTAACATAATCAGATGACACTCCTCTAACACAGGAGGAATATATAAAGGTCAAGCAATATGTGAGCAGAAGAAGCCATTAAAATCCCAGGGTTGGTTGCAGAGACGAAGAGAAGACATGAGGGATGAGGTGACTGCTAAGCTAGGACAGGAACTGACTTTCTAGAGGAAAATGTGGTAAGAGATGATTAGGCCATGAGCAAGAAAAAAAAAGTCACTTTGGGATGACAATGCAAGGCACATAGAGGATAGTAAGTAATGCCTGAATCCAGGGCTTGCGCTGCAAGATAAGGGAAAATGGGATTATGTAACAACAATGAAGTGTCTAGATTAACCATGGGGTAACATGTTAACTACAGAGACAAGTGATGAAAATGGACTGCATTTTTTCGGTGAAATCTTAAACATAGTTGAGAATGCACCATATAACATATGAGTATCAATTATTGTATTGAGTTGATGTCTAATGGTATCAATTTATACTTGTTTATACTATACCCAGAAGGGTAGTGTTTAAGACTAATCATTACTGCTCACCACTTTTCTTTTCTCATTGCCAGCTATTGTCAGGATACTTCAATATAGTAACTCTTTAAGCTTTCTAATTCTGATTTTCATATATTCTGACTAAAGAATCTGAAAGTCAACATTGTTAAAACTGTATCTTAAATAAAATAGAATTCCCCTAAAGGGCTATGTAAAGTCTCTGAGTTTTAATGGATTGATTGAATTATAATATAAATTAGTATTCTATGAGTATTTGACGCATTTAAATCAGCTAGTATTTCTATAAGTGAGGTGAAAAGTTATACTTCCTAGTTGACACTTTAAAGCTGACATTTCAAAGTTAGCATTTATATCTACCTAATTTTAGTCTGTTTCAATAATAGTGAAACGATGATTTTATCATATTATGTTATGAATCACTAAAATGGAAAGTACTTATTTTCTAGAAAGTAACCCATTTAATGTATTTACATTTTAGGAGGATTCCATTTGTTTGCTTCAGATAATGCCCAGAACAATGGCCTCATTGATGCTTTTGGGTCCCTTGCCTCAGGAAACACTGATATCTCCCAGAAGCCTCTTCAGGTCAGTTTCTGCTCCCTCAGGTTTTTGTGCTTGCATTTAGCCATAACCAAGAAAAAGAACTTGGTTGCTACAAGTTTGGAGAACTATATTTTTCACAAAGTAAACTGATAATTAGAATAAAAACTTCATTCTGGAATAAAAAATTAATCTTTAGACATGAACATATTAAGTAGTGTAATAAGAATGAAATATATAGTGAAATAGCTGGTATATTATTTCTTTTTCTTTATTGACAGGGTTTGGTTAGGGATATCAAAACCTAATAACATTAAATTTTCCATGAAAATAGATTATGTTCATTAATACAATACTCATTTTTCTATAAATGGATCAAAAATATCTCATGCTCAGGGTGCACCCTAGTGGAGTAGCAGTTAGGTTAATTGCTTTGAAGGCACCCAAGCCATATATCCCTGGGCTTGTGTCCCAGGGGGAAACAACCAGTGTGAACTAAATAGAAATAAAATAAAATGCTTCTTCCTTGTCTCTCTTCTTGTCTGTCTGCCTACTAGCCTTCATTCCTGCCTGTACCTTTCCTTTAAAATAAAATCTCACTCTTCCAAAATCTTCCCCATCCTTCACTACTGTGAAATTGATTTAAATTATCTTAATGAACTCATAAACTTGGTTTGGAAATAGAAATTTTGTATCTTAAAAATAAATTTATCAGGAGAAAGAGAGTGAATAATCATTGCATTTATCTACAGGCCTAGGATTTTTCTTACCTCTACAGCTACCTTTTCACTGACTTTATTTTACCCATCTCTCTTCTGAACTGGATTCTTCTAAATTGTGTTTTACTAACACGACCATTTTCTGTTACTTAGATTTAAAAATTTGAAGTAGACTGTGAATCTGCTTTGTTCATATCTCATATAAAATGTCAACATATCCCGTTTCTTTCAAAATACTTTTTACAGAATTCCTTATCTATCTATCTATCTATCTATCTATCTATCTATCTATCTATATATATATATATATACATTTCCACCATATCTTTATCATGTCACTTTATGCCAAGATTTCTTCCAGTTCATTAAAAAAGCTTCCTACATTAAAACTTTGTGTGACCACTTAAAAAAATGTTTATTTTTATTCTCCAATAAAGAGAAGCACAGAAGTTATTGATGAAGGGTTATTAAAATGTGTGCAGATTGATCTGGAGATCTGGTCTGTAGCTTTGCCCTGAAAACAGATTAAAAATGTGTCTGAGATCCTGTTTGGCAGTGTATGAAGAATAAATTCAAAGATAATAAATTTTATTCCTCATTATTACAATCTGGTTGACTGAAAGAATGATACTACTGCCTAAAATTGACAGATAAGGAGAGAGAAATGATTTTGAGGGTATTATTTTTGTGTTCTGCTTTAACCTTGCTAATTTTTAATGAGTGGTGGGACGTTAAAATGGAGTACTTCAAATGATTTTAAAATATATGAGAAGATTGTGGAAAATCAGCTACAAAGGATATATTTGCATGCAGAAAGTACACTAAGTTTCAAGAATGAACTTTAAAATGATGTGGAAGGGGTCAAAACGACGCTTTGCTCCTCTCACTTGAAATCTATAGGTTCTTAAATAGAGCAATAACAAAAAGAAATGAAATTTTAAAAGGTTAATCTGGATTCAAGTACATGATGGATAGGTATTGGGAGAGAAGAGTGACCAGTTAGAGATATGTTAAAATAATCTGCATTGATGGGAATTTTTATTTTAATGATGGTAGCTGGAATACAGAGGAAAAGGCCACATCTCATTCTTTACTTGGTTATTTTCCAATAGTACTACTATATAGCCAAAATCTTCTAATTTACTTAGACTTTTCTGATAGGGAGTCTATAAAAAAAATCATTAACATTTGTATTTAACTTGACAATAATACTTTTTCCACTCAAAGAAATGTTCATTTAACATAGTACTGGGATTTTTGTAATTGCAATGATGTTTCAATGGTAGACTTAACTCCCTTCAACCAGCACTGATGTGAAGGTATTTTTGGTTTAGTATGGAGTAGTAGAATTTGTCATCATTCCTGACATGACACTGTAGAGAGAATTTTCTTGGTCAGTGGATAAAGTTTACTTTCCTTGATCAAGAGCTATACCCAAAGAATTTAAACAATTTTTATAAAATTTTCTTTCAGAAAAAAAGGGTCTCTCTTTCATTTCCACTATTCTCAGAATTCCAAACTTCATTGACATCAGTTTTCCCTCTTTACATTCCTATTAGACATGTTTACTATGCAGTGTGTGATAACTGATTTCAAATTAGGAAAAGATCCATGAGTGCATGTATCATAATTTGGTAGTATTGATTTTTCTCTCATGAAGTCCTCTCTCAATGTACTGAAATACTCTAGCCACCACCAATAAGTATCTTCTTTTAGGTCATCATGAAGATAAATAAACTAAGGCAAAACATCAAGCATGTTTGTGTGTGCACATGCACGTGTGGACACACACACACACACACACACACACACCCCTTACAGTTATTCTCTGAGGTTGTAACACCTTTTAATGCTGAAGCTTTGGAAAGTATTGCCAATACAATTGAGAAAAAATAGTAGGGCCGTATCTCCAACTGTAAAAACCTATTCTTCTACTCTATTGTTTTTATTATACCTGTCCTTTCCTCAGACTCCATCAGCTTTCAGAAATATCACAGTCTACCCTATATAAGCTTGTTTTCAGGTCAGAAATTAAGAACTATGTTAAAAAGGAAAAAAAAATTTACTCTCTTCTCTAGTTACTAATTTTTTAAATGTATTTAAAACAGCTTGAAAGCAAGGGATTAACACTCAACTCTGATGTCTGGATGAATGGCACTGTAATAATTGATAGTACTGTGGGAAAGGACACATATTTTCTTATCACGTGGAACAAGAAACTTCCCATTATTTCTCTCTGGGATCCTAATGGAACACTAATGAAAAATTTCTCAGTGGATACAGCTTCCCAAATGGCCGATCTCAATATTCCAGGAAATGCAATTGTAAGTAATCAGCTTTTAGACTTTCTCACAAATTTGTCTTATAACTAAAAATATCTTATTTAATATCCTAAATATAGACGCCAGTACTTGTATCATCTTCAACATTGAGGTAAAATAGAATGTACTTTCTATCTCTATATAACCCTGGAAGTTATACTGGCAGGACAAAGGAAGAAAAACTTACGCATTACGAGTAAGGAAAGGCTGGTGCACCTTGTTGCTCAAGTGACTGAGGCGACAAAGGTGCAGCCCATGTAAAGCCCCAAGGACCCAGGTTCATGACCTGGGGCTGGGGGTGAAAAAAAGGGTAAGGAAGGGAAGGGAAAAAATTAGGCAGACTAAGAATAAGTATGAGGAGGTAATGTAAGGATTGCTGTGCAACTTTGTGTGCAGAAAAATCCAGAATCATTCCTTATTCGAACCACCAGATCATAGACTATGGGAACTGAGGTCAAAGAATAAGGTCAAAACCAAAACAAACTTTATGAAACTTATTTTTGTTAGCTAAGATTACGTAAAGTTTGGATACTAGGAATGACAACAGTCAGGATGGCTGTCCAAACTGCCTTTCATCCTTTTACCTCAAAGACCTCAAAATTCTCAAAATCCTGTTTGCTTTGCAATAATCTTATAAGATTTATTTTAGAGTTGGATTATGGAAACACAGCAAAGAGCTTGATCTTGGATACCCACTATATTTCCATTGTATTTTTAGATAGGCATTTGGACTTACAGTCTTCAAGCCAAAGCAAATTCAGAAATATTAACTATTACAGTAACTTCTCGGGCAGCAAGTTCCTCTGTGCCTCCAATTACAGTAAATGCTAAAATGAATAAAGACACAAACAGCTACCCCAGCCCAATGATTGTTTATGCAGAAGTTCTACAGGGGTATACACCCATTCTTGGAGCCAATGTGACTGCTATCATTGAATCAAAGAGTGGAAAAACAAATGTTTTGGAACTTTTGGATAACGGTGCAGGTAACACATAGGTTTTTATGAATAAACCTATATTTTCATAATTTAAGATATGTTATGTACCTCTGTGTCAGTAAGGGGCAGTAGGACAGACTCCAGAAGAGTTGATACAGATTATGGGTGAGCAGCAGGGCCAACAGGACATTCTATCTAGGCAAAATCTACAAGCTAATTATCAAGTGCATTATATATGGTAAGCACTCAATAAATGCTATTGTTTGTCATCAACAACAAATGCCTAGTGGGAGATTGAGGAGAACATCAAGAATTCTTAACAATTCTTAGGGGGCATTATCAAAAAGCTGGAGTTAAGTGAAGAATATACTTATGGTATCCTGGGTTCCCCCAAATGTTTATTCTAATAGTAGATGGGCTTTTCTCCTCCCAGAACAGAGTTAATGAATCATAGAGCAAGAGGTAAGAACTTAAAGAATAAGGAAGGGGTTAAATATCAGTCAAAATAAGTACTCTATAGATCATTATAGTAAGGATTAAATCCTAGCAAAGATACTTTTTCTTTAGTGAGGATTCTTTTGATTTGAATAAAATGATGACATAATGTGTACAGATAAAGAGCTACAAGTAAAGCATTTAGTGAAAATGGTAAGAATACTAAAATAATGTGTATATAAGTTGATAATGTGAAGGTATTTATTATATATACATAGATATCAATGTGTATGTGTATAAAATTATGCATATATAATAAAATAATATATAATGGAACATAAATGTATTTTATATATATGTGTATAACTCAATGATATCAATTCAACAAGTTTCTGGATGGCATAGCATAATGGAAATATTCCCCAAAGTGTCAGTTTCAAAACAGGGAGTTTCATAGAGGGTTATGCATATAAAAGGTCATATTCTTGGCTTATAAAATGCATATATGTCTCTTTTTCCTTACAATAATAATTTATTTTGTCAATTCTATAACAAGGTGCTGATTCTTTCAAGAATGATGGAGTCTACTCCAGGTATTTTACAGCTTATTCAGAAAATGGCAGATATAGCTTAAAAGTACGGGCTCACAGAGGGGCTAACGCTGCCACTATAAATGGAAGACATCTCCCAAATAGAGCAGCATACATACCAGGCTGGGTAGTTGATGGTGAGTACTTCATGATAATCTGAAACCGAATGCTGGCTTGAGTAAATAGTGAGTTGATATGATCAAAGCTTCAAACATTTTGTAGTTCAAAGTACAGCTTTTTCTCAAAATTAACCTAAACTTTGACATAGCACATGGTACTCAATAATGTAGAACAAGGATTAAAAAAGCATTCCTTACTACCTTTTTTGTTTGCTTGTTTTGTCCCTTTTCTTGTGACTTTCAGGGTTTTTCTGTTAGCCCCTGGAATATAAACTGAAGTATTATTCCATATTACTCGCAGCAGGGAGGGAGGTAGCTGGCACAAGGGGTTGGAAGGGAATCAGTAGCAGTTTCCTAGGGTTTAGTCTCAGCTTGGAGATAATTTGAGAAATAAGGCAATTCCTTTTACTTTAAAGGCCTATATTTAATTATATAAAATATCTGAATTCAGTGAAGCCTTAATTCCAAAGCAATTATTTAATTGATTCTACCCTGCAATACCCTGATCAGGATTCTGAAGAGTTTTGCCACCAAACTTAGTAAAATTTGACTATGTACATGTATGAATAAAAGACATGCAGAATGGGGAATTTAATTTACTGAGTTCTGAAAATACTAGAACATTTTGCTCACTAAATATGAGGAAATTTCTATGCAGGGAAAATTGAAGGGAATCCACCACGACCTGAAACTGATGAGGATACTCAGACAAACTTGGAGAGTTTTAGCAGAACAGCAGTTGGAGGTGCATTTGTGGTTTCAAATATTTCAAATTTTCCCTTGCCTGACCTGTACCCACCAAGTCAAATCACAGACCTTGAGGCCACCCGTGATGAAGATGAGATCAGTCTAACATGGACAGCACCAGGAGATGATTATGATGTTGGAAAAGGTAAGGAGGAAGTGTCATGGATGGAGCTGAGTAAACGTGCTCTTTGAAAAATCAAGTGTAAAGGTGGATGAGAGGAAAATAAGATTTTAATTAATAGCACAGTAAAGTATTAATTTTATAATCACAGTTTTTTGAATCACTCAAATGCAAGACATTTTAGCTGGTTCTATTTTCATAGAAAGAAGTAACATTTGGCAGATATTAAAAATATCAGAATTTAGGTTTTATTGAAAAATTAGAAAATCTTAGATATTAGGATATGATTTGCATGGCTAACTAACATTTTTTGAGAATAAATAAAAATTAATTTAATAGGTTCTAGTTTCTAAATTAAATGCAACTTTTTTTTTCTTAGTTCAACAGTACATCATAAGAGTGAGTGGAAGTATCCTTGATCTAAAAGACAATTTTGATGATGCTCAACAACTAGACACTACTGCTCTGTCACCAAGCAAGGCCAACTCCAAGGAAACCTTTGCATTTAAACAAGGAAATACGTCAGAAGTAAATGCAACCCACATATTTATTGCCATTCAAAGTGTAGATAAAAATAATCTGACATCAAAAGTATCCAACATTGCACAAGTAGCTTTGTTTATTCCTCAAGCAGATCCCAGTCCTGATGAAAGTCATCCGAGTCCTAACCCTGAGGAAAGTCATCCTACTTTCGGAGTTAACATTTCTACTTTGGTGCTTCTAGTAGTTGGATCTGTGGCAATCGTTAGCATTATTTTAAGTACTACTATTTGTATCTTAAAGAGGGAAAAAAATTCAAGTCGACCTAGAACAGGATTTTAAAAAAAAACCTAAGTGAAAGATAGTTTTGAATTTTAAAATTCATTCTGTGTGGTCACCAACTCATAAAAATAATTTAGAGAGTTCTACAAGGGAAACATTAAATACAAGCATCCAGGGACATGTGAAAACTTGTAAATCACTATTAAAGTTTTTGACTTTTTTATTTACCCTTATATTATTTATCACAAAAATTACGAATAAAGATTATTGTTTATATTGACATCTGGTTGTATATCATTTTGATACAAGAGTTTTCTACATTAACAATTCAAATTTAAACAAGAAATTAAAATTATTTATGCAGGTTAAAAAAACAAGTGTAAGAAAGCAAACAATATTTGAGAAAAATTGAATTTGGTACTTCTAAATAAAAATTGATGTTATTGTTATCCTCAAAGTTTTCTACTATACACACTCTTCTGAAATTCATTGGTATGAAACATAGTAGCAAAAAATAAAAATCAGTTACCACCCTGTCAAACAGTTTTTCCTTATTTCAGTCCAATAAAATATTGGATATGTATAAAATATGCATTTATATAAACACACACATTACTTTTTACTTAAAAAACATATGTATTTGTGTACTTTTTCATTATGAAAAAGAATTACTGAATCTACTACCTATTGCTCTTATTTTCAGATAAAGAAAAAGCTAAAAATTTTAAAACAAAACTTAATTAAATTATGATTCAGTCACAACCTAAAAGTGGCAACCAGAGTAATGAATGAGATAAATTAAAAAACAAATTTAGAGAAGATGCTTGATATGATTTCAGTCTTTGCAAATTTCTTGAGACATGTTTTGAGTCCCAATGTATGATCTATCCTTGACAATGTTCCATGCACACTTAAGGAAAAAGATAATTTTCAATGCAGTTGTTGAAGTGTTTGGTACACATCTCTTAGACCTAACTATTCCAAATTATCATTTAAAGTAGTCATTTCCCTGTTAACTTTCTGCCTGGTGATCTGTCCATTTTTATAAGCGAGGGTATTGTAATCTCCTACTGTTATTGTATTACTGTCAATGTCTCACTTCAATTCTAATTATACTTGTTTAACATATTTTGATGTTTCTTGATTTGGTGCATACAAGTTAGTATGTGTTATGGTTTCTTGCTGGATTGACCCCTTAATCATTATATATGTCCATCTCTCTCCTTTGTTATGCCTTTCATTTGGATGTCTGTTGTACCCAATATAAGTATGACTGTTCCTGCTTTATTTTAGTTTCTCTTCCCCTGTAGGACTGTCTTCCAACCACTGACTTTGAGCCTATGTTTATCTTATGAAAGAAGGTGAGTTTCCTGAATGCAGCAGAAAGTTTGGTTATGCTTTTAATCCATTAGACCACTTTTTATCATTTGATTGATGAGTTCAATTCATTAACATTTAGGGTGATTACTGATATGTAACTGTTTATTGTCATTTTATAATTTATCTTCTGGGGGTTATTACAGACAGTGCTTTTGTTCGTCTCTCTTTTTAGATGGGTTGAGCACAGTTACGTTTGACAGGTTCCCTTTTTCTTCTTTTCTTTTTCCCTGGAGATGAGTTTGAGGTCACCATGAGGTTAGCATTAATAATTATGTGATAATTTCCTATTTTTATTTGAAAGCAAATTAGTCTTTCACTCATTCTAACTATCCACATTTTTATTTTCCTCTACTCTAGCCCACTTTTTATATTTTGCTCTTATTGCTTTAAAGTGGGGTGTCTTTACACTTTATAGAGCTTTCTTTAGTATTTTTTGTAGAGCCAATTTTATGGTGATGAATTCCTTTAATTGTTGCATATCTGAAAAGCTTTTAAATCATTCTTTCAATTCTGTATGATAATCTCTCGGTGTATAGTAACCTAGGTTGTAAATCCTTTTCTTTAAACACTTTTGACCTGTAGAGATTCAGCTGAGAAATCCACTGACAATCTTATGGTGGTTGCTTTGCATATGACTCTATTTTTTCTAGCTGCTTTGAAGATTCTCTCTTTATCTTATATTTTTGACATTTGATGACAATATGTTTTAGTATAGGTCTGTTTGGGTTTCTTTTGATTGGAACTTTCTAAGCTTCCTGGGTCTGGAGGCTTGCTTCATTCCTCAGGTTAGGGGAATTCTCAGCTATTATTTCTTCAAATACAGTTTCTGCTCCCTTATCTTTTTTCCCTCTGGAATCCCTATGATGCAAATGTTGTTCCTTTCGATGTTATCCTGTAGGTCTTCAATACTGTCTTCATTTCTTTTCATTCTTTTTTCTCTTTGCTGGTTTGCTTGAATACATTACACTGCCTATCTTCTAGATTCCGTGGCTTAATCCATCCTATTCTGAGTCCCTTTATTATGTCATAAATCCAGCTATTGTGTTTTTCATTTCTTTGACAGCTTGCTTCTATCTCTTTCATCATTTCTTCTCTTCTTCTTTTTGTTGTTCTTATTTTCTTCCAATATTGTTTTCTTGATATCCATGAGTATGTTTAATACTGTTACCCTAAAATTATCCTCAGGTAGTTTTCAAATGTCTGGTGCATTCAATTTTCCCCTGAGGTTTTAAATGAATCCATCATTTAGTAAATATTTCTATGTGTCGTTCTGTTCAGCATTGTTTTTACTTCTGTGATAGGTGTCCCTGCAGTGATAACCTTGTGTAGTGTATTGACTTGTACTGAATAAACCTCAATCTTAATTCGAACATTGAAGTTCTTGAGTTGTGTGGCGTCACTAGTTTGATTTGTTGAATTCTTAGGTGGACCGTTTAATGGGGCCCCAAAGTTCAGCCTGCTGGTCTGGAGTTCATGTGGGAAATGTAGAGCCTTCTCCAAGTGTCACAGGTCTGAAAGATAACAACTACCTTGTTGGCCCACAGTCAGTAATCAGGCTGCAGTTCCACATCTACCTACAGGGTGGTGCTAGTGGGGAGCTGTTAAAGGTTCCTTCCTTCTGGGAGATTCTCTTCCAGAGATGCTGTTTCAGGCACCTCCAGCACCTCTCATATAGATTCCTACATAATCCGTTGCCAAATAGTCATGAAATGATATGCAGGTAGTTCAAAGGTGCACTGCCATATCTGTGATGAAAACAGTAGTGGTGAAATACTGTCCTAATTCAGTCCCCAAAATGAGGGTTGAAGAAGCATTATTTGATCATTGTTTGAATAAAAGTAGTACATATTTCTAACTCATACATTGTTTTTTTCTAATTCACATAAGACATATGTTTTAGTAATGCAGTCCTGTTAATCACCACTCCTTACCCTTAAGTCAGATTCTTTCTAAAACACAAATCAGTATCTGTAAGCAAAAGAATTTTATGAAAAGACTCAAGCCCCCTTTTGAAAAAAATTATTTTACATGGCTTTTATTCTTTTTAGCGGCAGGTAAGCTCACTATTTAAGTCCTTCATAGTAGTTTAATGTTTATATATAATCTTTACAAGGAGTATCAAAAGCTTATAAGGAAACTTACAGTGTATTTTCTAAAAGACTGAGACTAGGTGATGGTATTTTATACACTTTTTCTCTCAGTTCATGAAAATAAAAGTTAAAAGAAATAGGAAAAAATAAAGTACTAAATTGATCAGACATTCCCTACTCTGTTGTATCAGCAGGCTGCATTTCCTGTATCTTTAACTGCAACAGTGATCCACCCCAATGCCTGAGTTCAAAGCCAGAAGTCATTTTTTCTTTGCATTTTTGTTCCTTCAATCTGATCATTGACAGCTCAGATCTCTATTCAAATATTTCTCTAGTTAGATCTTCTCTGTCATCCCACTGTTAATCAGCAACTCAGTCACCATCATATCTTTATAAAATTTTCTGTATAGCTTCGACTTTCACAGATATATATCTAAATTTTTAATGGAATGTTAGAAAGTTTATTGTTTATCTACTGTGCTTGAATATAAATTCTCCAAGTCTTTTATTTTCTCATTTCATGAACTAGAATAGAACCTGGCACATAGTAAATTAAAAATAATTAACTGTTGAATGAATGACTAGCTAGGGAGATATGAACTGGTTATTTTATATATGTCTCTTGTATGAGGACATAGAGACGGGTCAAAGAGAATCATTTAAAGTGTTTATGCTATGAATATCTCAATTTTACCTTTTATTTTCCTTTCTCTAGAGCTTAGTGAATGTAAACCTTGCCCTCTGTCATTTGCTAGATAAATGTTCATAAACATGCTGATGTAATCAGGTCCCATACCAACAAAAGAACATTACTAGCATCCAAGTGCCCCCTTTCTGCTCTCTTCCAGTCATAATATCCCTCAATGATTTATCTTGAGTTCTTATAGCATAGGTTGTTTTTCACTTGTTTATGTACTTCAAACAAGCAGAATATGTAGTAAATATTTTATAACCAACTCATTTTACTCAAATATGTATATGAGACTCATCCAAATTGTGTGTAGTTGTATTTTATTGATTCCATTATAGTATAATACAAAGTTTTTAAATCATTTGTCTTAAAAATGCATACATTTTTGTAGAAATTTGTGAGGGAAAAACAATGATGCACATCATACATGGGCAGTAATAATTCTGCATCTATATAAATTTTTTTAATTCCTTTATATGTGCTTATGAGTTAAAATTGTAACCCTAGAAATCAATAATGACAATCAATAGCAATCATATCTGTATACAAAGTAATACCCTGGAACAAAGATGGATGAATGAAGAAGGCATGAAAATACAGTTTAACAAAGTCTGGTCAAGATCTGGAGGATTTCTTAAAAAAACCAGCTTTGTTTTTGATCATTTCAAAGCCCATGTTACACAAAGTACAAAAGCAATCACAGTGGACTTGAGAAGCCAACTTGCAGTGATACCTGGTGGGTTAACCAGACAACTACAACCACTTGAAGTGTAAGTAAAAAAGCCCGTTAAGGCCCTAAAAAGCAAAGAGTGGATGTCTCGGATGCAGTCAGCTGGTAATAATTTAACACCCACAGGTAGAAAGCATCCATAACCCAGGTTTGTAACTGGATCCCAAAATCATGGAACTGTGTCAAGAAGTAAGTGGTTGTGAAATCATTTAGAAAATGTGGCATCAGCAATGCAATGGATGGATGGAACTGAGGAGGATGAAATTTACCAGGAAGAGAAAAGTAACTTCTCAAAGACATTGGTAATGTAGAAACTGAAGAAGATGACACTTCTGATATTGACAGTGACAAAGTGTCCTTGAACTTCTATGAACCATAAACATCATACATTTGTTATTGGTAAAGAGAATTTTTTTATACCTTGTATCTGTTCTTGTGTTTTGTAATTACTTGTAACATAAAATTTATTGTACCATAATATGTTAAAATAAATACTAAAATTCTTTTATAATACAAAAACCAAGTTTCTAGATATAAATGAAAAAAATTTGAATTAAAAAAATTAAATTAAAGGTTTTTTTCCTGAAAGTTTAGGTCAAAAACATGGATGTGTGTTATAAACAGGAGCGCATTATACACAGAAAAGCACAGTAATTTTGTGGAAGGAACACTGCATTATAACATTATTAGTAAATAAACATTTGTATCTAATACATTAAATTCACCACTATTTCAGTTTTTCCTTCACTATATTAACCCATTTGCCCACCCACCCTCCTCCTTCTCCTCTGACAACCACTGATTTGCTTTTTGTAACTAAAAAAGCTTTTTGTTTGATTTAGATCATTTTTAAAGTTTAGTTTTATTTACCTTACTTCATTTATTTCTTTGGTATGTCGATATATCACATATGAGTGACATAAAATGCCTAATACTAACTTCTGAAATTTAATATCCTATTAATAATTATTGAAATATAAATTCATTCTTAATGATCAAATATCCACATAACAAAACCTAAGCAACAACACCTAGAATCTTTCCAATTTTTGACTCTTTTCAAGGACCCTAAGTCCTCATTTTAACTTCAACTTTTAAGTGAAACAAAGAATAATGCCAATTTTACCATAGGTTAATTGGTATAAACAAGAGTTAAATTCCTATGACAAATTTCTAGTTAGGCATAGGGAGAATATTATAATGAAATAACACTAAACAAAATGATATAATTCAGAGAGCTGTTTTAAAATTCTCTGTAATGAATATTCATAGAGCAAAATCTTAATTTGTATCTTTAAATAGCTTGTTAGGAAGAACTTTTAAGGTGAATTTTCAAAGATAAAAAATTTTAGAAGTTTTTGATTTCATTTTGGCAATTGAGTCACAAGAAACTATTAGCTGTTCTTTTTTTTTTACAACTGCATATGACAATATTTGCCTTTCCAAACTCTCACCAAAAGGAGATACCAATATCCTTTAAAAATTTTTGTCAACTTAACAAAAATTATGTCTTCAAGTCATTTTTTCAAGTGGAGTATTTTTTTGAGTTAAATGGTGTTCTATTCAGATTTACTATGACTAATCCTATTTTGATGATTTGTATTTGTCTAGAAAATTGTTCATTTAATTGACATTCAAGTGAGTCTATAGTAAAATAAAATGGCTTTAATTTGCATTCCAAAGACTAATTCATTTAAATTTTAAAATGGATTAGCAACATTTAAAAATTCATCTCTTAATCTGCCATTAATCCTTGAGACTGGTTTAAATACTGAATATATAATTGAAAAGGTTTTAAGTTTTTTCATATATGTGAAATACATTCTGTAATCAAATTTTATCTTCTGAATTTTCATACAAGTTAGTAAATTAAATATAAATGAGAGAGCATGCTGGTTGTAAAACGTGTTACTTTGATTGTTCTTTTTGGTTCAATTCCTACAAAGTACAAGGATTTTTTGCTCAGAGCTTTCAAAATTGTGCTATATTACAAAGAAAGACCTTCTAACAGGATGTCAGAGGAAAGGTAATAAGTTGTCAGTAAAAGAGGCTAACTGGTAGGATAAATAACAAATGAGGAAGTCTGTAGAGCCAGGGTTCAGGAAATAGAAGGGTGTGTCATTTCAGAAAGTTCATTTATTCTAATATTCTTTTAAGGCCAAGAAACATTGAAAATGTTACATATAAGACTAATAAAATTAGTCTTTAGTCAATTCCAATATGGTATACTGTTAAAATCTCTAGCTTACCTCCTCCTCACAGATAAAACAAAAATAA
Organism: Solenodon paradoxus; assembly: GCA_004363575.1. Classification (NCBI taxonomy): domain Eukaryota; kingdom Metazoa; phylum Chordata; class Mammalia; order Eulipotyphla; family Solenodontidae; genus Solenodon; species Solenodon paradoxus. Next base: position 85,355 of record RJWH01000438.1, read on the forward strand.
ACCCATTTAAAGTCTACAACCTTTGGAAGGAAACCAGGATCAGCAATTTTACAAAAAGAAAAAACACTCATCTTCATAAACGATAGGAGAAACCCACCTGTCTCAGGTTTATGCTGCCCTGTTCAGAGACCTAAAAGGAGAAATCAGTGTTATGGACACTTTCCCTGGAGTTGAAGGGCCTTACCCCTCAGTGGGTGTCCCTATACCTAGAAACTAGCTTTTAGTCATTGAACCAAAAATCTTTATGTAGAGTGGAAAAAGGCATAGCCTCCTTGTGAACCAAAACTCAGTACCTGAGTGGTAAGGTATTGAAGACTGACATTGCAGGAAGTCACCAAGTTGAAATGCCCACCCCCTCCACCAGTAGTACACTTGTGTCAGAATGTTTTGCTTATAGTACAGATGCCAGCATTGCCAGAGACAGGCAGCCATGTATGCTATGGTACAGGTAGCTGAGTGATTCCTAGCAAAGAACATTTCATTCTCCAGTTTTCTCAAGGAAGATCATTTGAGAGGTTCCATTGAAACAGGAGTTTTTGTCTGTTGGAGGCTACTGCTAAACAGAGTTTCTATCTAGTTGGTACTTCCTAGGGCTTCTATGCCCAGGTCCCAGTTTGTTTGCCAACCCCTGCTGGGACTACTGGTCCTCAGGAGAACTGATGGACATTCACAGGAAAATTGCTTTGCTACACATAGTTCCTGACTCACTCGCTCTCTCTCCAGTGACCTCTTGGGATTGTGACACGATTATGGGCTGGGCCCACAACTCTCTGGTCTCCTTGTGCTGTTCATGCCTGTGGCCCCCAGGGGAAACCTGCATTCCCTATTCCCAACTCCAACCCTGCAGGTTGAAATCAGGCTTTAACAAAATGCTGACGCTAGAGCTTCAATAATTCTGACAAGTGCTGAGATGATACTGCTACAGCTCTCTCTACTAACAAAGCCAAGCTGGTGCTCTTTTAGTAGTGAAAGCAGCTTTATTTCAAGAGGGCCCAGATATAATCTGAGCCCAGAAACAATTTTGGGGTACACTTTCATAGGATGAAGGAGAACGAGAGGTGTAAATTAGAATAAGAATTATAAACGGAACTCAGTCATTTGTGAATTCCTCACATGGACAACACATAGGATTCACATAATTGCAAAAATGCTCATAGGGCTTCCTTTTCAGGTGAAAAGAAAATGGTCTTCTTTCTAGCCAGCAGCTTCCAGCCAGTCCAGACTACAAGGTGCCTAATGGCTTGGTGGCCTTCACTGCTGGCCCATGATGGCTATAAACTGGGGGTGCAGCTTCCTTCTTCTATACTACAACTAAAGGAAGCCCAGAATTCGCAATCAACACCCCAAATCTATAGACTGAATTTGATACCTTAACACAAATCCTTTACATTAGGGAAGACTAACCAATAGAAATAAACACAGAATACAAAACAAAATGAAGAGAAAGGGAAATACATGCAAAATGATAGACTAAAAGAAAACCCCAGGAGAAAATCTGAAAGCAACAAAATTAAATAAACTACAATAAAGACTTTAAAACAATAGTTGTAATGATACTCATGGAAATCAGAGAACAATGGAGGAACAAAAATAAAACTATAACAAAGATAGAGAAAATATGAGACAGAATTCATAAAGCTAAAATATAATAACTAAGCTAAAGAACACCACAGAGGAGATCAACAGTAGACTGGAAGAAGTCTCTAATCAAATTGATGAACTAGAAGATAGAGAAGTAGAATACACACAAGCAGACCAACAAACAGAATTAAAAGAAACAAAGAGAGCATTTGAGACTTACAGGATAACATTAAGAGAAACAACATCGGCAACATAGGAGCCCAGATGGAGTAGAGAGAAAGTGGTAGTAAAAACCAAATTTGCAGATAATAGTTGAGAATTTTCCTAACCTAAGGAAGGAAACAGACCTACAGACAAAAGAAGCTCAAAAATCTCCAAACAAAAGAAACCCAAACAGATATACAATAAGATACATGATCTTTAAAATGACAAAAACACCAGACAGAAAATCTTAAAAGCAGCTAGAGATAAACAAGTTATATACTTAAAGGCCCCTATAAGACTATCAGCAAATTTCTCAACAGAAATTTCATAGGACAGAGGGAATGGAATTTCCTGTCAATGATAATCTACACTGTTAGATTATCATTTAGAATTGAAGGAATGATAAAGAGTTTTATAAATAAACAAAACATAAAGGAATTCATTAACCATAAAACCAACCTTACAAGAAGTACTAAAAGAAGTACTATAAAATGAAAAGAAACCCCACTTAAAGCAGCATGACATCAAAAAATAAAATGTGGGGAGGAAAAGTTACAATATGAACTGTTAGAATGAGCTCAAAACTAACTTACTTTCAAGTTAAAAGAAGTTACAAACTTTCATGTAAATCATAGGGTAACTCAAAACATAAATCCAAAAAACAAATAAGAAAATGAAAAAGGAAAGGAAATATAACATAAGTACTTTGAAAGCCTCCTAGAGAAGAACAAAGGTACTGTATGCAACACCAAAAAAAAGAACAATATAGCAATAAACAATTACATATTAATAACAACCCTGAATGTTAATCGCCTAAATGTCAATTGCCAATCAAAAGACACAGAGTGGTCAAATGGATTGAAAAACATAACCCAAATTTCTCTTGCATTCAGGAAACTCACTCATCTACATTTAAAGGATAAATACAGGCTCAGGGTTAATGATTAGAAGACAATCCTACAATTAAATGGTAACCTAAAAAAAGAAGTGATGGCCATACTTGTATCAGATAAAACAGAGTTCCAACTAAAGAAGATAAAAAAGACAGTGGTGGACATTGCATAATGATTAAGGGGTCAATTCAGAAGAAAAGTGTAACTCTTACATATGCACTGAATGAAGGAGCATCAAAATGCATAAAGAAGTTATTAACATAACTAAAGAGCGATATTGACGGCAATACAATAACAGTAGGAGACTTCAACATCCCACTTAACAATAATGGACAGATCAAACAGGTAGAAAATAAATAAGGAAACAGTCTTAGATAAGTGCTCAATTATTCTTCCATTTCCTCTTGATTTTTCTATCATTTCATTTCCATATCAACAACATTTGCTAAACATCTACTATGTGTGCTAGATCCTGAGCAATAAAGATAAACAAAACAAATGTGACCCCTGCCTTCACAGAATGTGTAATCTTATGCTGAGGGAAACACATATTAATCAATTAATTGAAATCAAATGATTAAGTGGAAATAAGGAAAAAAACCATCACTAACAATTCTACTTCTAACTCCACCAATACAAAATGCTAGACACTGGAAATACAGTCTTGCTTTGATTTGCTTTGAGAAATTAATTAGGGAAGCCAGTTTACTGTATGTTCACAGGTATCTCAATGAGGTTCTGATTTCTACTGAATCCCATCTGTTATTTGGGTTCTATTGCGTAGGTCTTATTGTTCTTGGATCAGAAAAAAGATGAATGTCTATCAATAACTAGATTGGTCTAACAACATTCACATAGCTAGAGTCTTAATGGTAAATGACTGTTTACTATAGTTCAAGTAGAGGGTAGAATAAGCATTCTTTGAAACAGAATGTGACCCAGTGAAGGGAAAATGTTAATAAACTCTTAACCTTTTATTATCACATCAAACTTCTTGCAGGTTCTTGAGGTGTAAAGCAGCTACTTACTTGCAGAGATTGTTTGGGTATACTGCATTCAAGTTTATCTGCCTGTGTAAAGTTCCCCTATGGTTTACCTTGATCTCCCTCTCCCCCTGCTATCTTATCTACCTCCCATCAAAAAATTCATTTCTTCAGGTTCAATTCAATATGGTAAATATGTACTGAGTGCCCAGTATGCTGCAAGTCCTCAGAAATGTAATGCTTTGAATATTCCTTGTGTGGGATCTTATCTTATCTACCCCTATTCCCTCCTTACGTTATTTCAATAGACATAAATTAAGTGATATCCATCTTTCAAGCCTTAATTTCAGTCCTATCTTCCTAACTATTTCCTAAATCCAAATTTACCTCACTTCCTTCTCTGAAAAACAAATCACTATCTGAATCACACATGTAAGCATTTAAATATATAATAGACCGGACATACTAGAATTCAGAGAGCTGTAGATATTAAAAAAAAAAAAAAAGAAGAATCTAAAGGAACAAAATTCCAGAGAGAAAATTTTCTTCTAGGAGTATGAGTACAAAGATAGGGTCTGCTTCAGGCATGTTTTTTCCTGGGGAAAACAATACATATTCCAATCTTGACAGTAATTTTAAACACAGTGTCAATCATATAATTTAAAAAATGGTGAGATGTGTAAAGACTCAGGAAAATGTGAACCATAATTAACAGGAAAAAATATTTAAATTTGTTAAAGAGATGATGAAAAGTGGAGAATTTCAACAGAGAAATGGAATCTCTGAAAAATCCCTCAAGGCACACTTGATTTTCATAAATGGGGTGAGAGGAAAGGAGATGTCAAAGTTCTCAGGTTATTTAGACTCTTGTCACTTAAAGAGTTGACAACTTCAGTAGACAACCTGTTGGCAACGATACTAGGCTACAGTGGTCATGATGGAACTCACTTTTAGTGACTCTAAAAATAAAGTAAACCGGAAGAACTTAGTTTATACCATGTCAAATATAAGACTTAACCAGAATCTCTCAGGAAAAACTTCGTCAGACTTTCAGATTGGAGTTCAAGTTTGAATAAAAATAATTTAAATTTGACTCATCATCATTCATATAATTTCATTTAGATATAGGCTTAAAGAAACCTGTGCCAAACATAGGATTCAGCTCTTTTTCTATTTAGAATTAACAGGTGTATTTGTTGGGAAACAGCATCTCACACTTATTAGACATAAAGTTCAGTAAAGAATAAATAATCATTGTGAATCTCTTGAACTTGCACTCTGGCACAAATTAAACAGAAAATTGTGAAAACAGATTTCATGGGAAACTGAAAAATAGAATAGGATGTCACCTAAAAGAAGAAAATATCTTGACATCTAACTTTCTGATAACAAAATAACTCCTTTATTTCCTGCCACAAATGTCTTAACCTGCCTCCATATGTCCAGAGGAATATAAAGAAGAAAATAATAGTCAGCTGTAATACCAATAAACAGGGAAAAATATTAAGGTGTTTATTTACTTGTGGATTTTTTCTGTTCATGTATAAATAAAATTAGATACAAGCTATATGTTCAACTTTCATTAACATTCTTTTAAAACAGTTTATATTGAATGCATAGGTAGATAGACAGATAGACAGAAGTAGAATATATAGATAGAGATAATAGAGATACTTGGTACCCTTACTCTCACCTCTAACACATAATGTTGAATATAGACATGGGTAACTAGAAAATAGAGAGCATTGGGTTTTCAGCACATGAAAATTAGACTTTGAGAGATATAGTAAAAATCAACCAATTTTTTCAATTAGTCTGAAAAATATTTAGGAAAAGGAAGCTTAGATTTGTTTCTTCTGTTCTGTATATAGTTTTATGCTCCTTTCATTTTAAAATCATTATAAAGTTTTTAAATTTTTGTCAGGAAAAGGTAACTGAAGCTTCTTCTTACCTTTTTAATGCCACCAAGCCAAGAGTTTTTTTCAGAAATGTAAGCATTTTAATTCCTATGACCTGAAAATAAAATCTGAGTATTTAATGCCAAAACAAGAATCATAATACCAGGTATGGTATTTTATCTAGCTCTTATATGGCTTCATTGTTCCTGTGCTTTTAAAAAAAATACATAATTTTTAGTAATTACTAATAACTACTTTAGTAATTTAGCAATACATCTTTTCCTAAACAAAAAATTCTTTGTTTTTAAAATCCCTTATTTCTATTACTTTTTGAATCTGCTTTGGTTTATAGGTTCTTCCACTTTTTAGGCAGATGTCATTCATAGTAAAGTTGCTAATCCTTATCTTAGATATGGAGATGATCCCTATATACTTCAATATGGACAATGTGGACATAAAGGTCAATATATACATTTTACTCCAAACTTCTTTTTAACTAATAATTTTCCTATTTATGGGCTGAGAAGTAGAGACATCTATTTTATGCTTCTATTTTTATTTCCACTGGGGAAAATATAAAACACTGTGATTAATGGTATTATTAAGATTTTTTAAAAAGAAAAATATGCATTAACCAATGATTTTGTTTAGAAACATACTAGTCATGGTCAACCTAATTATATGTCTGTGTGTATTTAAAAATAAAATTGGTCATTTATTGATATTAACCCACTTCAATTTTGGGGATCTATTGAAGGGTATCAATTTCTAGAGTTCCTTGACTCAATTACTTTGGGAGGCTAAGGAAGGGAGACTTAAAATGCAAGAAAATTGTATCAAATTATTGTAAATATGTTTTAAGTCATGCATTATATTGCATCCTAGGCAGAGAATTTGTCCATGAGTGGGCACATCTCTGATGGGGAATATTTGAGGCATATAATATAGAGCAGCCAACCATATTTCCAGAAAGGACATTAATGAAGCAACAGTATTGAAGAAATTCATCTTTGAAACTTTTGACTTTTGACATTTCAGTTTTCTATACTAGGCAAAGATGATATTGTGGTTAAATACTCATGTACTAGTTACAATATGTAAACTACCCCAATATGTATATGTCTGTCTACTTCAGGAATTACATTTTGGAATCAACAATAATCAGGAATTGGGAATCATGTCATTATTCATAGGGAATGTTATTGTCAGAGGAGTAAGGAAAAATCTGTAGCCTAAACTTTAAAGACATCTGAGAATCAAGAGTTCAAGTTCCTACTCAAACTTTTATTCTGTTTGATTCATAATTTTTAAACTGAATCTGTCATTGAAATCAACTAAACTACTAGAGTTTCCTATAAAATACATTTTTTCATTTAATCTTGAACTTAAAGGAAATGTATTTCTCATAAGTATAATTGAGTAAATTAATTTTTTGAGAACTAATTCTGGATGGATTTATACAGGTTCCATTTATGAATTTATGAAATGCTTAAGTTTTCAAATTTAAAAAATATTTTAAAACTAGGCACATGAAGTAAGAACAATAGAAAACAGAGTAGTTGAAAATAAATCTTTGGGATAAAAAATATGTTGAGGAAATAACGCTGATAGCAAAATATTTCTCTCCATTTCCTTTATGATATTTATTTCCCCTCTTCTGAGGAAATAAGGCCCCTCACACAGGTTGAGTTCTCAATTCAAACATTCATTTCTCTCATCTTGTCCCATGTAACTCCTCCCTGCACCGTCTTCCTTACCCAAACAACAACTGCTCATCCTTCAAGATTCATTTTAAATGTTTCATTGCTAAGTGTCTTTTCTTTCCCTGCATTTGGAGTTAGATATCCTTGCAAATTTTCCTGAAGCAATAATGCATATGCTTCCCTAACACTGGGCAGTTAACTGCATAATTTTATTTTCCCTACTGAATTTAAGATCATTAAGGACTGATTTTTCTTTTGATCCCTCTCTTTAAGCCTGACACAAAGTAAGTAAATGCTAAACAAAGACTGTATCAAACAAAACTTTGATAAATTACTGAAAAATGAATGTTTCCTTAACAATCATAAAAATATATTAGTAAAAATGAGTATCTAAAATAATATTTATTAAGATCCTACTGTGTGCAAGGCATTTTGTTTATGGCAGTGTAAGTTTAACTTTCAGGCTTACTCTTGGTAGATATGAATCACCATCTCCTTTAATCTTTGCAAAACAAATTTATTAAAATGAATTATGTTAGAAAGTTTAATATTAGCACAGAATAGGAGTAAATCCTGTAGAAACAGAAACTCCTTAGAATCTTTTACCCATTCTCTACCCCTTATTCTACCAGGGATTTGACAATTTCTTCATTATCATAAAGACCAAATGGTTTACAAGCACAAGTATTTCCATGATGGGTTTATTTTTATTTCTTCATTCAATCTAGCTCAGTGGTTTTAAAAATGTACATGGTAAAATGCTATAAAACACAAAACCATATATATTTGTGTTTGTATACTATGTTCATATGGGGTACATGTGTATATATATATATACATATATATAGTAATGTTCATATATATATACCGTATATAGAAATTTAAGACACTTTTAAGCACATTATTAACTCTCTTCCCCACGACAAAGCAACTTCTGTTTCTCTTAACTCACTTAACATTCAAAACATTTGTGGGAGTTAGGGATTATTATCTTTAGCTCAAGGTCACAAGGATAATAGATTTATTGATCATATTAGTGAGCAATTAATGTTAATAAATATGAACTGACATCATTGCTTTTGTTAAAAACAGATGGTAATTAAAAGTAAGACATTCTGCAAACTGTCATCAAAATGGAATGCTTGGTACATGACCTATAGCAATAGCCATTGAGGGGAAGATTTAGGTTATTAGTCTTTACTGATGATTTGTCTTGTCTTCTGATATAAATACAATCTAATTCTTTCATCACAGATGTTCAGCTTTTATTACTGATATTAACATGGTTTTCAACAAATGCCAGGGAGGCAGCTGTGAACCAAGGCAATGCAGGTGTGACTCAGAGACTGGGCTGTGTGAAGCAAACTGTACATTCCTCCCAAATAAATCCCAGACTTCAATCTATAATGTTTATGCAAAGTTTTGATTCTTAAGTATCTTCTTTTTCTACTGCATTAAAAGAAAATTAATTAGGGAAGCTGCATTTTCTACTATGAAATTGCTATCCACTAGAAATGAGGGAAATTAATCAGGCAAAGAATGACCATTTCTCCAGCCTGTGTTAGGGTATGTCTGGAAATTATTTCACCCTTTCTTATTAACCTATTTCTTTTCTTCCGATGTAGAATTGTGCCTTTCTCACTGGAGTCACATAAGCTCTTACAACATCCAGTCCTTCATTTGACTTTCATAGATATGTTTCTAGTCTACAGTCTTACTTTAAATTACTTCTGCTAAGTGTTAGCCATACCACTTTTCAAACTAATTCATTCTGCCACTTTAGAAAGCACTGACATTCCAGATTTCTATTATCTTCACACCAGGCTACTGAAAAGTGATATTGTAGAAGCATTTATGGTTCTTCTCCACAGAAAAGACATAGGGAAAAAGTTCAAAAATTACTAATCTAACCAAACAAAAATAACACCATAATAATTCAAGTTCCAAAATGAATGTTTTACTGGAAGTTCAGTTGATAATGACAGGTGTCTTAGAGTCAGGTAAACTCGATATCAATAACCAATCTGTCATTTTCAAGCCATATCACTATGAACAAGCTACTAAATCTGAGATATCATTCTCATCTTTAAAATTAGAATTATAATACCCACTTCAGGGTGGTGTCATTAGATTTAGAAGAGCTAATATAAATAAAGTATGAACACAGTGCCTAGTACAAGTTGAGTATAAAATAAACTTTAAATGTTTTATTCTTTATTTATAAGATTTTTTAATTTATAAAATATTTGAATAACAAATGTCTTTCCCTAGAAAAGTCCAATTTTAATTAATGCAATATATTGTTAAAGAATGTTTCAAAACATGTAAAAATATGTTAAACTATGAAATTTATCAAAACAATAAATCAAAATAAAGTATACTACCTCCAGATAGTAAGACTAACTCATTTTTGAAAAAATGTATTTTCATATACCAAATCACAAACTACAAACACTCCCAGTGTAGAGATTTGTAAAAGCCCATGGCTTCCAATATAATTAAAATTGTTTCGGAGCCTAAAGAATTAATGATGAGTAAAAATATAGACTTGATATTTTCCTCTGAAACTCTAACTGACTCAATTAAATATTTAACTGGAAATTGTTTTCCAGCCCAATAAAGCTCCCTCTTGGAAATACCTGATACATGAATCAATTACCTTTAATCAGCTGAATCTAGATCAGCAAAGACTAGCCAATGAATCTACCATCCAAATAGACAGTAGATCATGTGATGCAATAGGATAATTGAAATATGGACTACCTGTACCAAACTATAAATTCCATATGTATCTAATTATCTGGAGATAACCTCTGCTGCTACCTTGGAGATAATAATGAAGATGATCACGCAGCAGAACTATGGAGAGCAACTAATAACTAATTATATAAAGTATAACTCAGATAGATACTGCAATTTAACCATACATATTGTCTAGAGTAACACTAGCTTCTAACTGTCATAATATCAAACATGTTGCATAGCACCTGTACCCAGGGTAAGCTCAGAGGCATTTGAGAGATGATCTGAACTACTGAATGTTCAATTTCATTTTTTCCTTCCCTTAAACTTCATTATTCCTACTTAATGCCTAACCCTGTGTTAGGAGCTATAAATATAGACATGTTTACAGGTTAACTATTATTTCGTTTAGTATGAGAAGTTGAGATGCAGGAAAAATATGTATGCAATACAAAGTAGAAAGAGATATAAACCAACTGCTTTGAGAGTATAGCAAACATCTCCTACTGGAGGTCAGAAAATGGTATAGAAAAGATGAGTTTTGAACACAGATTTCGAATAAATAAGATATGAATTTGTCACAGCAGGACAAGCGTATTCTAGGCAACAAAACAAAACAAAACAGATTTTCAGAGACAAAGAGTAGAAAAACAGCTACGCCATGCATGATTATACAAGTTGAGCACTGCCCAAATTATTTGCATCATGATCATTAATAATTTTAATATTTACTAGACCAATTTTCAGGAAGGTGGCAATAAAAGAACTTGATAAACAGGCACATTTTTCCAATTTGCACAAAACTTCCTGTCCCTTTATTCCTTTGTGAAAGGTTCTGACATCTTTAAGGTTCAGTGTGAGACAAGCAAAGCCTATATGGTAAGCAAGAGGCAGATAACTAGGTTAAAACAAGGAACTGAGACCTAAAAAAAAAACCTCCGATGTTTGGATTTTTTCTTAGCTTCAGAATGGTTCTGCAATCAGCTTCATTATTTTCAGGAAGATAATCATACTAATAGTGAAGGACAAAATAGAGTGAAAGCTAGGAAACCAGTTAGAAGAGCATAGCAACAGGCAGCGAAGAGACCTGAGGCCCTGAATTAAAGCAGTGGCAGAGGTAGGGGAAAGAGGCGCCAGAGTTCATTTGGATAGGAATTTCACATAAGCAAGATTAGATGAAGAATCAGCACTTTGAATGAAAACTATTTTTTCCCAACCAATATAACTCCTTCTGGAAGATGTAAATAATAACCATATAAGAAGAAAAACAAATTCCTAAAACTTAGATAAAAGTGGCTAAATTTAATAATTTATCTAAACCTGAACTTACCTCTGGAGACTTTGCATGGGAAACGAATTTCAAAACATGAAATGATACCAATAAAATTACTTCTTATAAACTGAGACTTAATGCAAGATTAATTCCTTTCTTAATGTTGCACTAGTTTTGAGAACATTTTTCCAAGTTACTAAGTTTTTAAAACTTGGAGGATTTTCACAGATTCTGTAGTAAGGAAAACTCATTTGGCTAAATTATTGGATACAACTCTCCATTTGGCACTGAAAGAAGACACAATCCCACTTTATCACTTTCTACGTTTTCATTACTTTTTCAGGAGTATTATTTTATTTCTATCAGCATTTACCAGAGTCAGTAACTATACATGTTGTTTGAAAATCTGTTCTGAAGGTATTCAATCAGATGTAAAAAGACAGAAAATGACCTTAGGCAATTAAGGTCATTTTCTTCATTCCATTTTTAGGAGGCAGCTACAAATTATTTCAAATCCTGTACTTTTTTTTCATTAAACTTAATCCAAGGTTTAAGCCCTATCCCCAAAGCCAAGAAAGAAAGGAAGGTGAAAAGTTAACGACAAACTGTGCCAGCCACCACCAGCCTCTACTGCCATGATCTACTTATACCTGTGAGTATGGGTGGTTTTACCTTGCTCACACTCCACTCACATACGCAAAGTGGATATCAGAATATTAGATTAGAAGCCATTTTTAATTGGCAGGAGATAAAACCTGTGAAGGGTACGTGTGGCAGCCAACTGCATATTTGGAAAGGCAATGCTTCACCAGTTAAAATAGTACTATCCTCTCATTTATTTTTTCCGGGTGGTTGAATTTCATACAGGAAAAAAAAACAATACAGAAGCTCCAAACCTACAAAAAAATATTGTGCAATAGTAGAAGCATTTGGGCTGTAATAATCATGGACTCTGATTTTCAGAATGCATCTCCCATGACAAGAAAGAATCCATCAACTCATCCTATGTTTTTGTTCCTTAAATCCAAACAGCATGTAGTTTGTTTGGTACTTGATAAATCTGGAAGCATAATTATTATCAAAAGATCACTGCAAATTTGCCTCAAGCAGCTGATAATGGAATTTGCATTTGCAATGAACTCAAAGCAGGATTTCAGGTGATATAAAAATGCTTTATTAAATATAATTTGCCATTTACCATTGCTTGTAATTTTGTCCACCTATCTTTGAACCAGGGTTATGACCTCATAGGTCCCTCATTTATAATATTTTTTAAAATACTCCCCTGTTATTTACAGCTGGAGTCTCTCTTCCACCAATATACTCCTGAGGTCTGAGTTCACTGGAGAGTTTAAAAAGGGAAGAAAAATACAGTGTGCACATAGAGATCATAATTTTATTGAGGAGCTCCCCATTTCTTTGTCATTCCCACAGTCTGAATTTTTTACAAGCAGAAAGTCATGCTGTTGAGGGAATTGCAATAGAGGGTCTATAATATTTCTGTATTATAGATAATGAAAACCACATCTCATCAAATTAAACTGACAATTAAAAATCTCCAGAATGAGGTAGCTCCTCAAGCAGTATAGTATCAAATTCAAATATGTAAGTTTAATGAAATAAAATTGTGAAATGATAAATTGAGAGAAAACTCTGAGCATTACATTAAACTACCTCCAGTATTTATCTGCATTTCCTCCAACCTAAAAAAGTCTCTATTTAATCCCATTTATTGTCAATTTTAAATCACAAAAATAAAAAACTGCTTTCTTTCACTGATCTCTCTTTGCCTCACCAAAAAAAGGAGATTGTTATTCTTGTGTTTGCCAGAATTTAATACCACCTCATAGCTTTCTTCATGATGTCTACTTGTAAAATACATAGGTTTAAGGAGGTATGCAGAGTCTGAATAAAACAAACCTAGGATTCTGGCTCTATTATTGATTAGCTAAGTGACCTTGACTAAGTTACTCAGTTCAGAAAGTCTGAGTTTTCTCCAAAAGAAATGTGGAAATGATAGCATCTATCTCATTTAATTGTGAGAATTTGTAAGTATTCAAGAAAGGATTGCTATTATAATAAAATTACAATTCCTATTATATATGTTTATTCACTTCTAAATATGTCAGTATTGTACATTTGGAAATATCTCACAATGTTTATATATATTATTAATAGGTTTTCTTAATATATTTTTCTATCTATCTTATATACTTTGACTAGAGTATATTTCCAAATATATTGTGTCAAATTACAGTCAAAGCTATAAAATCTTTGAATTCCTTTAATTACAAAACCATGGTAATATATTAGTATTTACTTATGTAACCATATTAAATATAGCTAATATTTATTGAATGCAGACTATAATATTACCAATGTTAAATGCTTCAAAAGCATGATAATATTTTATCCTTACCTTTACTTTTTCAGTCAGTATTATCATTATGCCCATTTTAAAGATAAGGAAGTTCAGAGTAAATATTTTTCTCAAGATCATATAGTCAGTAACTGGCAAATCTGGGATTCTCAAGCTGGTTTTTCTTACTCCAAAATCCAAAAACTGAAAACAATACTAAGCTATTAATAGAAATCCAAAGAAAGAGTTTGAGAAGAGAGTGAGAAACACTAAACAATCTATTCAATGGCAGAGCTGGAATTAAAGCTCAAGTTGTCTGACTACAGATCTTAGTCAACATTCTTGGTCAGGAAAACACAAAAAAATTTAGTATTTGATATGTTTATGAACTTCATGACAGATTAATGTTTTTATCAGGAAGTTTGTTCTTCAACAACGATCAACTAAAATGAATAAAAAGGCACATAGCACATAATTGAATCTTGTTCACCTGCCTTTAAAAATGACTGCAAATGCTGTCTAGTCTGTAGCCTTCTAAAAATGCCTGAGTCATGTCTCCACCTCAAGTATCCTGCCAGGTAACAATAACAGTTAACATTCACTGAGTACTTACTACGTGCCAGGCATTGTTCTAGGTGTTTTATTCTTCCTTTTGAGTAGCTTCTGTACATTTAAAAGGATTAGAAGCATAGTTAACACTCTGTCTTTGAAAATATGAAAAAACATTGTATATTAATTACATTCATTTCCATGCCAACTCAGCCGGGAATCACAAGGCAAAAACTTCCTTTTGTGTATTCTAATACATAGGCTTCACAACTAAAGAATAGATGTATACCTAGTTTAGATTTATATATTTAGATAGCATATTTAGATAGCCCAAGGTCATTTTCTGTCTTTTTACATTGATGGATACCTTTAGATTTTATATATTTAGATAGCATATATTTAAAGCCTTTTAAATAAAATGCCAACTCACTAATAATCTGATTTTTCACTACTAAACAATTACCTCCATTACTAGAGTACTTCTGGTTCTGAAATCATAATGAAACAAATGGGGGAGAAATTAAAATAAGCCCATGCTTTGAGGAGGTGAACCAAAGTGTTAATCATCATCCATCCCACTGTTCTGGGATCTTCTGCTGACAAAGAACTGGAAACCCTACCAAGTATGACAGGTAATGCTTTGGAATACAAACTGAATATAAATATATTTTCAATTTCTACCATTAAAGGAGCTTTCTTTTATACTACAAACCTGCTTTAAAATTTGCTATCCAAATGTTAATCTCTGTTCCTTCTTTGTCCCTATCTTTCAAATTAACCTCTTTTCTCTCCCTCATAAAAGCTCTTTCCATTTCTACAAATACTCCACTATTATTCAACATTTGCTGTCTTCATTTCTCAACTCCTTCTACCAATATCACTAAGTTGAAACTTCTTTCTCATGATTACTAATGACTTACTCAACTGAAATTCCAAAATTCTGGCACACTATCTGTCCTACTCAACCCTACAGCAGAGATTCAGATAGCTCCATTCCACAGATAAGAGAATGGAGATGAGGCAACAGACTACAATTTTCCCCCAGGCTGTGGAGCTTGGGTTACCAGTTCTTGCCCTCTGCAATTCATTCTTTTCTAATTCCTAATGCCTAAGCAATCTGTTGACTCCTGTATCATTTGCTTTCTGCACTTAATCAAATTTTACTTTATTTTAACCTTTAATCGTTTTTGGTATATCTTAGACACAACTAGAAAATAAGCCACTGGTTCAAAATAATTCTCTCAAATTTAATATATATCACACTAATGCAGCAAGCACATCTAATGATTGATATGAAAGATAACATTTGGTCAACTGTTTATAGTTTTTTCCACTTTATTTTGAGCAAGGTTTTAGTTACCGTAGCATTACACTGGGGAGACCAAAAAAATTATAAGGCTATAGGAAATTAATCTTTTGTAAGTTTAAAAAGACATTTTAAGACATATTTTAAAGTTTGTTGATAAGATCACAACAATAAATATTATTTTCACATTTAAAGTTAATATTATAAAGATAAATAAAAGGAGGACATCGGGTTTTTGCCAATAGAGAAATAAATGGCCTTATCGATGATTTCAGCAGAATTTCATCTAGAAGCTATAGCATCACTCAACAGGCTATTCAGGTCAATATATGTGAAAATTTCTCTGATTTTTTTACACTTGTAATAAATTTCTACTATCCTAAATAGTAGTTTCTTTCTCTAATGTTTTTTTGCTGAAAATATTTCAACTATGTAGAAGAAAAACATTACTGAATTTGCTTTTATGAGACACAGACACCATTTTTTGATTCTTGTATTCTGTATAATTACAAATGCTTTTATTTTGCCAAAATTTGTAAAAATATTAATTTTTATCTTACTTGATATATTTAATATAAATTCAGAATTACTCTGAACTGATTAAATTTAAAATTTTACGAACTTTAATAAAAAACGGGGTTTATTTTACTTTTTTAAATGTGAACATTTGGAAAGCTAAGACTTGAACATTACCAGAGAGAAATGATCAAATGGTACTGTGCCTGTAAATAGTACAGTGAGAAATGACATTTTCTTTGCTGTCACATGGATAAGGAAAAAAAACAAAAAACAAAAAACAGAAATTCTTCTCCAACATCCAAAAGGAAAGAAATATGAAACCTCAGATTTTGGGAAAGATAGACTAATTGATCTGCCGGATCTTCAAATACCCAGTATAGCAGAGGTAAGAATATTTTTTTATTTTCTCCATGATTTATCGATTTCAAGGGAAAAATGAACATAACATCTTATATATTGTCAATATTAAAACAGTAACAAATCATCTGTCATAAAAGTGAAGTCATATAGAAATATTAGGGGATTCATACACATATTGTAAACTAGCTTATAAAATATGTTAAATGTCGTTATTAACACTCTGCTTAAATTTCTAAATAATTTTATATTAAAACAAAAAATAGGAAAATATTATTAAAGTTCTCAAACAGGTATTTTTGATGTTCACACAGGCACTTGGACTTAAAGCCTTTTAAATAAAATGCCAACTCTCAATTGCTTATGGTGGCAATGACCACTGGAGCAAAAAGTCCAGCCACACTCCCAGTAATTACAGCCACTCACATGATTTAAAATACAGCACATTACCCTAGAGCAATGATTGTTTATGCAAGAGTCAGTCAAGGGTTTTTGCCTGTTCTGGGAACCAGTGTAACCATCACTATAGAAAAGGAAGTTGGACATCAAGAAGTATTGGAGCTCTGGGACAATGGTACAGGTAATAAAAATCTGTATCAACTTCCACCGAACTAAAAAAGCATACTACAGTCACATGACCTAGAATTCAGTATTTCCTATGTATGATAGTAAATCATATTATATGTGAATTAAATTTAATTTTAATGTTGTTAAAGTTTTTTACTCAGATCTTGACTGGGCATAGACAACAGCATACCTATCTTCTCTGAATTTTATGAACAATTTTACTTTTCCCATGGAACTTAAAGGTACATTTTCTTATATTTTGATAGTGTCAGAGTTTTGCAGATGCTTTCTCCAAGTTAATCATAATGTTCTTATTTTGATAAGATTCCTTTATATAATAATATCTAATATTAAATGAAAGCTTATCATGACACAGACTTTACCAATACCAAGAGTTAGGAAGGCTAAGCCAGCCCTTAAACCCAAGCAGTCTGATTCCAAGGTTAAAGTATTTAAAACACTGTGCTATCCTGTATCCCAAAATAATTTTCTTCACTAGTACTCATGAACAATTGGGATCACTTTTTCTAATGATCACTTTGACTAATGATCACATTTCAATGCCAAGGTACAGATGCTGTCAAGAATGACGTCAACTGCTCAAAATATTTTACAGTGTAATGTAAATGTTTTCAGTGTAAATGGCAGACTTATGCCAAGGCAAGAAAAAATATGGCTAAGCTAAGGAGATGACAGAACAAAGGTCTGTATGTACCAGGCTACGTTGAAAATGATTAGTAGCATGCCCTGGTGATGGAGGCACTAAGCCAGTGGACGAGGTGTAGACCACAAAAAGTCCAACAATTCAGGTTGCAACCTGGGCAGGGTGAAAGTATAAATTTAAACAAATTTTAAAAATTAAAAAAAACAAATATATATCAACAAATAAATAAATGCTTACTGTTCCTTCCTTCAAAATGCAATTTCTTCTTCCTTCTAAAGAAAGTAAGTAGTGTTAAAATAGAAATGTGTCATTTACACATGGCAAGTATTACAATAATAATGAACTATGAAAAACCTAAGTTATGATCTATGTGTTTCAAAATTATAATTATACTAGTGGACCTAGCATATACATTCATGTGTTTCATTCATACCCCTTGCAGTTTATTTCATTTACATTGAAAGTAAAATTAGTGAGTACCTCCTATGCAGCAAATGCTATGTTAGGTGCTGGAGATACAAAGATAAATAAGACATCATCCTTGTCCTCAAAGAATTTAAAGTCAAGTAGTAAAGACAGATAAATTTAAAAGTAATTTAAGGTGCATCCTGGTGGCCTAGAATTTTAGCTCACAAGGCATAGTCCACATACATCCCAAGGTCCTTGATTCAAGACCCTGACCCAGAGAATAACTGAGATAAACAACGAAATAAAATGCTTTTTCATTTTTTCTTCCTGCCGCCTACTTACCTGCACTCACCTTCATTCTGCCTGTACCTTTCCTTTAGAAAACATAAAGAAATAAATAAAAGTATCTTTAACTTCTCATCAATTTTAATATGACATCTCCATAAGAATATATCCTAATCAATTTTAAGTGACGCCAATAAAACTTTTTCACTAAAAGCTATTATTTATTAATATCTTTTATCAGGTGCTAGATGAGATTACAAGGACAGACATTACAATGTAAATATTTACAAAGTTACTTTGTTTGGATATATAAAATTATAGTGGATGCACCCAGACCTGAAGTCAAAGATGATGTGGCAAATTCTGAAATAAAAGACTTCAGTACACTAATCTCTGGAGAATCATTTACTATATTAGGACCTCCTCCTCCAGGTATTCATGTGTTCCCACTTGATAAAACTGCAGACCTTGAAGCTAAGTTTAAACAAGATCATATTCAACTTCCATGGATTGCCCCTGGCAGTGTCTTTGATAAAGGAAAGGGTAAGTTTGATATTACAGTTTTTACAAGAAAAATGGAAAATTTTACTGAATGTGTGAATAAGATATGTGCACTTGTAAGAACAGAATGATATGGCCCCTACAGGAAGGCCTCTAACTCCCTGTTGGGGGCAGAGATCACAGGGTGTATCTTCGAAAGCTTCTCAGGGAAGACTATTCCTGACCTAAGTCTTGAAGAATGTAAAGTTAGCCAAATTAAGTGAAGGTGTCCCACAGAGAGAGAGAGAGGATTATAGGCAGAGAAACTTAAACCTTTGAGAGATTTGGTGATGGAGTTTGAATGAAGTTCAAGGTCAAAATATCTTACTTATTCAAAGTTCCTAATAATAAATCAATCTTATTCCAGAAAGTTTAAATTACTTCTGCTTTTACTTCCAACTTAATTGCATTCAGTTAGTATTTATTGAATGCCTGCCATATACCAATATTATGCTAGACAAGTAGTATTTAAGAGATAAAGCCAATCTTGCTATTTTCTCTTTAAGGTGAGAAAATGAAAGCAATACACAATGCACAACTTCTCAGGGGTTCTCACTGCCAAAAGGTCGTATGTTCAGTGTCCTTGCACATGGGTTACAATAAGCCCCCAACTGTATACTCTTTCAAAAAAGATGCTTCTCAGTCTTTCATCCTCTACATAGTATTTTAAAGTTATATTTCTTTTTACCACTATTATATAAGGAAAATAATATCAAATGCTAGAGAAAAATACAGAATACCCACAAAGAATTCTTTTGTATTTCCATGTTGAAAACTACTATCATGACAGCATTTGAAATATATTATTTTCCCATGCTATCATCCTTAAACACATAGCAGAATTTAAAAAACAGCACACACAATAAAAACTTCCACTTAAAAAAAAAAAGCAAGAAATTACCTGACCAAATGTTTAGTTCTAAATTCATTCAGTCAAAACCAAGTCTTCAGTTTAAGACTAAGTTCATAATAAACATCCCTCACACTGATTATAGAAACTAAAAGAAAGAAGAATGCATTACATTTGGGGACTAGAAGAAAAGAACTTCATTGTGTTTAACCACAAATTCATAAAATAGGTGAGATCTAACCTCTCTTTTGCGACAAATAGGAAGAGGTTGTAGTAGCTATCAAGTGTTACCCCTAGCTATTACAAAAGAATGTAGTAGCAGTATCACAAAGAATAAATATGAAAATAAGAAAATAAGAAAAAATAATCTTGAATGAAGTCCTTAAATTCCCTAGGACCCAATTTCTGTTTTAAACTATCTTATTGAAGTAACATTTCATTAAAACATTATGTAAGTTTCAAATGTCCGTCATCATAAATCAGCATCTGTACATAATACAGTAAGTTAATCACTAATAATCCTCTTTCACCATGTAATTGAACCCTTTTAGCTAATTTGCCTACCTTCTCTCTGACTTTCTGATAACCACTAATTTGGTCTCATAGACTAAAAATGTGTTTTATTTTACTTAGTTCATCTGTTTGTTTAGTTTTCCTCTATGCCACACATAAGTGAAATCATATGGTATTTGTCTTTCTCTGTCTAACTTCACTAGGATTCTTGATCTACCCATGCTGTTGCAAATGGCAGTTTATCTTGTTTATAGCTGAGTAGTATTCCATTGTGTATATATACCATATTTCTTTATCGAATCAACTGTGGATAGGCACACAGGTTGTTCCAAGCTCTTACTATTGTAAATAATGATGCAGCAAACATGAAAGTACATAATATTTCTTTGAATTAATGTTTTGGGGGTTTGGGGATAAATATCCAAATGTGAGATAATGAGGTCATATGGAATTTCTACTTCTAATTTTTAAAGATTCCCCATAAAATATCCATAATAACTGTACCAAGTAATCTCCCATCAATCATGTATAGGGTTCCCTTCTCTCTACATCCTCTCCAACTCATGTTTCCAGTCTTTTGGATAATAGCCATTTTTATAGGAGTAAGGTGGTATCTCATTGTTGCTTTGTATATTTCCTTAGTAATAAGAGATGATGAACATCTTTACATGTGCTAGTGGCTATCTGCATGCCTTCTTTGGAGAAGTGTCTATTCAGATATTCTGCCCATTTTTAACTTTAATCTTTTTTCTTGTTGAGTTTTGAGTTCTTTATATATTTTGCTTATTAACCCTCTGTCAGATGTATGATGTGCAAATATCTTCTCCCAGTCAGTAAAATGTCTTTTCATTTTGATGATAGTTTCTTTCACTATACAGAAGCTTTTTAGTTTGGTATAACTCTATTTTTTCACTTTTGCTTTTGTTTCCTTTGTTGTTGGAGTTTACAAAGATAATCTCTAAGACCAATGTCAAGGAGGGTGTTGCCTATGTTTTCTTCTATGTATTTTATGGTTTCAGATCTTATGGCCCATACTTTAATCGATTTTGAATTTTTTTTGTATATGGTATTAGACAGTGATCTAGCTTCATTCTTTTGATGTGGCTGTCCAGTTTTCCAAAACCATTTACTGAAGAGATTTTCTTTGTTCCAATGTTACGCACTTGGTTCCTTTGTCATAAGTTAGTTATCTATATGTGTGGGTTTATTTCTGGACTCTCAGTTTTGTTCCATTGATCTGTATACTGTTTCTACTCCACTATCATGCTGATGAGCATAGCTTTGTAGTATAGTTTGAAATCAAGGCGCATAATGCACTGCTTGTGTTCTTTTCTCAGAACATTTTTGCATTCAGAATATTTTCTAATTCCAAATAAATTTCATGAATTTTGTTCTATTTCTGTGAAGAATGCCACTGGGATTTTGAAAGTGATTGCACTCAATCTGTAGATTGCTTTAAGTAACAGAACCATTTTAGCAAAGTTAATTCTTCCAATCTATGAGCATGGAATATCTTTCCATTTCTTCGAGTGGGATCTAATTTATATAACTGATAAACATGGAAAACCAGACTAGATGATCTAAAATAACTTTTTAAAAATACATGTAAATCCAATATTTTGATTTTATAATTTTATCATTTGATATTCAACTTAATAACTATTGTTGGCCAATGAGTAATTCAGGAAATCAAATATATGCCCAAACGGTGCCAGATACCCTACTTGATACAAAAATTATTTTGAAATTATTATTTTCCCTCAAGAATAATTTGATCTAATTAGAAAGAAAAAATTAAACCTACATAAAACAATCTGGAATACTCCATTATATGTAATAAAATTCCATTGAAAAGAGTCATCTGGGTTGATGAAATATGTGAGCAAGATTTCACGAAGAAATTATATTTTGGATTGGGTTTTGAATAAGTACAAATTGCATAAATTGGGGGAGAGGAAGAATGCTCCAGGGAGCCATGACAGGAAAATAAACAAGCCAATATATACAATCAAGATCAAGAAAGCAAAATTTCATAATGAAACATTTGGATTAAAATAAAGGATAGATGATTGATAGATAGGTAGATAGGCCCATATAAATGGAACCTATGGTATGTGTGATTAATAGAATTAATTGATAAGACCTAATAAGAGAAAAACTAGACCGAAAATACAAAGGGCTTAAATTTCCCTAAAAGCTATTAAATCAGTTATCCACCATATACTTTTAAAACCTTCAACATTTCATGAAAAAACAAAACATTCGTTTCAAAAGGGGATATTTAAAATTCTATTGTTCATGGCATTTCACAACATGAGAAAACATTTATATATCAATAGGAGTGGTAGATTTCTAAAAGTAATTTGGAATGAATCAATTTTGTCAGTATCTTTATTTCCTTTCTTGATAAAATAACAGTTATAATAGCTAATATTTCAACATTTATTAAGACTCAGAAATGATGCTAAATATTTTTATATATTATATATAATTTGCACCATGAGAATAGCATGCATTCAAAAAATATATGAATAAATTTCTATTTTATAAACAACAAAATTGGAGATAAAAAGAGTAAGGAAATTTTTATTTCTTTGTTACAAAGACAGAAAGCTTTAATTAGGTGTTTATCAATTAGGGTGTTTATCAAAATCTGTCTAGCTCCTAAGAACATTATAATCAGCATATATTCCAGTCTCTGCCTCCTCATGTTCTTTATCCTTATCCCTGTCTCCCAGTCTATTTATCTTCTCTTTAATTTCCCCCTCCTACTTCTGCCTCTCAATTTAATGGGAAATAATACAGATGTCAGGTACTGATATCTATACTATATTCAAACATTACTGCATTCCTTGTAAATAAAAATGTGGATTCAGTTCTTTATATTTCTAGTTCTAAAAAGGATGTAGATTCTATCTGTTTAATATATGATTTTTAATTAAATATTTTATAATTAACTAGATTAAAAAACATTCACATATTTGTTCTTGAAATAAAGATGACAAATGACCATAAAAAAACAACACTTGAGTTTCTAGAAGCAAAACCTAGTATGCATTTCTGATAGGTCCCTAAATTTAAGGCAATATGGTGGCATAAGTAAGGTAACATCTTAGTGAGCTTAATATACATGAAACAGATTTTTATTTACAGCCAACAGCTACATTATAAGAATAAGCAAAAGTTTCCTAGGTCTCCAAGAAGATTTTGGTAATGCAGAATACCTCTAGTCTGATATCTAAGGAGGCTGGTTCAACAGAAAATAGCAAATTTAAAGCAGAACCATTTAAAATAGAAAATGACACCAAAATCTATGTTTCAAGTCAAGCATCCCACAAAGTCAATCTCACCTCAGAATTTTCTAACATTGCACAGGGAACATCCACTTGAATTCCTCCACTTGAATCCAGTACTGCTGTTCTAAGCACCAATATTTCTGTAATCAGTTAGACAATTTTTGAATTAGCGCTGATCTTATCTCTATTTTAAACTAGAAATTGAATTGGAACTAATATTCAATGTATACATGTTTAGTAAACATTAATTTAGAATTTACTACGCACGATTTAACATGCACTATTATAACATTCTTTGCAATATAAAAATCAATGTAAAAAAAGGTTATAAATTTCCTGTTTACTTGAGCTAATTAATACTAATTGAATTGCTAAACATAAATCAAAATGAGTATCCTTTTTCCAATTTGAAATATCCATTTATTAATATAAAAATAAGATGCATCTATGCCACTGTAGACTTTCTAAGGAACGTTTTCAGAGTGTGCTACAAATTCATTTGGTCAATTTAAAATATCAGAATTTATTCAACTCATCAAAAATATGTATTCAAAATAGCAAATGATTTTCTGGTAGAATTATTTAGGTTTCATTATTGATTACAAATAAATACTTAATGTCTATATAAACCAATTATAAGGACAATAAGGACTATAGAGATATATTTTCAATGATAAAAAGTCTAAAGCAATAAGGTCAAAATTGTTTTCTTATTACTGAACAAAAGTGCTATATCAAAAATTTGATCATACATATAAAATGACTATTAGCTAGTAAAAATGAAGGCACAGCTTTGTGGGGTAGTGGTTGGGCACAGTCCATATACATCCCAGGGTCCCTGGTCCCTGTGCCAGGACTTGCTGGGAACAACCAAGATGTACGACTAAATAAAAGCTTCTTCCTCCTCTCTCTTACTGCCAGCCTCCACTTGCCTTCTTCCTTACCTTCACCTTTTCTTTAAAAATTAAAAAAAAAAATACCAAGAATGGTTTTATGTATGAATTGCAGACATCACAATAAAGTCCCTTCCATGCTTTTGAGTTGGGTTTCTGGAGAATTGTCATTCTCTCCTTGTGATGCCATAGTATCATGAGGTCTCAAATTGTCTGGTGTCATATTTTTCTGCCCGCCCATCTGATTATTTCACTGCCTTATAAATTATCCCTAGTTTTAAATATATATATGTATGTATTTATATATAGATATATATAGAGAGAGAGAGAGAGAGAGAGATAAATACATATCTGAGTCAGCAATTTCGAGCGGCTTATCTTTTACTTTCCAGCAGGTGGTGCTATGGCTTGGTAATGATTATAATTTTTTTTTTGAGGGGGTGGCATCTATTGTTGGCTGCTGTGCCTGTCTGTCAGCAGGGTGGGGGAGGTGGGCAGAAGCCCCTCCCAACCCTCAGCCCGAATGCAGCCTTTGAGTGATTCTACTCTCCTTTTGTCACACTGATCAACTCCCCTCTTAATGCAGTCTATTTTAGTCTCTGGAACACAGGCAGTCCTTCAGCCTAGCCACCATGCTGTGAGATTCTCTCAGTAGTGTCCCATTCCTGTATGACTATTAGTTGCTCCTCTTGAAAGTAAAGCAAGGAGCTCCCTCAGTCATCATCCTGGTGATGTATCCAAGTCATATTTATATTCTGAGGCCATATTAGGTACTAAGAGCTCCATCATGAAGAAGCTCCATCAAAGCAAGGGTTTGTTTTTGGGTTTTTTGTCACTGCTGTATCTTCAGCATCTAGAATAGTGTTTGACACAGAGCAGAAATTCAATAAATATTTGTTAAATAAATGAATACCTTTATACCATGAAAGAAATTGAAATCTGACCCTGTGCATTAAAAAAAAACTACAAAGTATGATGTGCACATGAGACTAATAAAAGGAAATCCAGTCACTTGATAAGAATGATCTGAATCAATATACACAGTTTCAGAAAATTAACTGTAGAATGTCAATAGAACTTATAAAAGGTCTAATAAAATGAAAGTCAAGCTACTAAATAGCAATGTTGTGATTATTTTTTTTCTGGGAGAAAACTGTAACAGTTAAATCAGAGGAAAGTCCTTTCTACAGCAGGAAATTTTAGAAAACTCTGAGTACTTGAAAAGAGGAAGTTCTATATCTGGAGGAGTCAGGACCAAGTCATAAAACATTAGTAAAACAAATGAATAAGAATATATTAAAAATAATAATATTTATGACCAAGTTGAATTTATCCCAGGAATCCAAAGATTGTTTAATATTAGAATAATCAATGCAATTCACCACATTAACAGATTAAAAAGAAAAATTAAATTACCATCTCATGCATACATGTAGAAGTTTATCATACTTCAATTAGTTTTCTGCATTATAAAATGAAATCTTTGAAAAAAATATTAACCGGATATTATGAACTTTAATATCCAAAACCTGATCATTTGAAAACAAACAGACAAAGGGATGAAGCATTATATCTTCAAGTAGGGATAAGGAATGAGGCACCAGAGAGGGGGAATTCTAAATTCCTAGGAAACTAACTAACACTTGGGTCTTTAATTTATTAAAATATCATTATTTATTATGAGAGTCTCAAAGGATTGGGAGCTAATGTAGTCTCAGCTACATGGCCACTATGATGAAAAATTATAGAACTACAGTAATCACTGAGAAAAATTTCTTTCCAGTAAGAAAATAAAGGAATAGAAAATACAGTCATTAAAAAGAAAAATTAAAAACTGTAAATACTTGTAGGTAACATAGAAAATCCAATAAATTAAAAACAAAACCTGGTAAGAGAGTTCTGAAAAGTTACCAGGCACAATATAAATTTACAAATATCAGTAGCACTGGTATGACATAGAAAAAGCTTGGAGTTCATCACTTCCACCCTCACAATAAGAAAAAAAGATAAATGGAAATCACCAGATCTTGGATCCATTAGAGAATTAAGGTCATACCGCAACCCACTTCCCCTTGAACTGGAAAGGCATGTAAATACAGATAATCACAGGTTACCAGTAGAAGTCCAAGAGGAGAAAGCCAGCCAGTGAAGCCAGCACCAGTAAGAGCACTGACACTATAAAGAAAGAATGCCTAGAAGCTCAGTGTGGTTAAACCTGAGAGTTAAAAATTCCAGGGTCCCTTAGAGGAACATCCACACTTTCCTGGGCCTTTCCTCCAGGAGCCCCATCAAGTTCTCTGAGTGATGACTGGAGATAAAGTCCCAAACTTTAAGCAAGAGGAGAGGGAAGCATAATCATTTTGAAATATACCCAGAACATTCTGTTCTTCTTAACAAAAGCCTGTCCTCAAGGGAAACTATCAAAGCCCAACCAGCTTGGGTTTCACAAAAGCCTAACTTACTCTGAGAAAGAGAAATACTCCAGCCTCCTGCAGCTTTGCTGGGAGGGAGAAGACAATAGGCAACTCCAACTCCACTAGTTTTCTACATGGGTGAAGGGGAAAACCAAACTCCAGAGTCATTTAGCACTCTTACTTCATCAAAGGAAAAAAATATCTACGAGAAATTTGTGAAATGCACAGTCCAGGGGGATAAACATGCTAAAAGAATGAAACCTAATCATGGATCATAAGATGCTTCTCCTCCTCCCCGACTTTACTGCCACATTAATAAGACTGCAATGTGATAACAATTGTAAGAACTGAAAGCCTGAGACCCCTTTATAGAAATATTTGGTCAAGCCCAAAGACAGCCAAGAAGATACAAAATGAGGAACTAGAGGATTCTGACACCTAAAACTACAGCAAACAATAAAAACACTCTAATTACCAGCCAAAAACAAAACCTCAGGCTAAACATCCTTATCTCAGTTCTTTTTCACCCAATTCATCATGTCTGCCTTTCAACAAATTTTACAAAAGCATATAAAAGGTTAAAAGGGGAAAAAAAAAAAAAAAAGAGAAAGGCTTAAGACTATACTTAGATAAGGCAGATATTTTGGAATTATTAGCTGAAGAATTTAAAATAAATTAATACGCTAAGGACTCATAGAAAAGATAAACAACATACAAGAACAAGTAAATAATGCAAACTGGGAAACAGAAATATTAAGAATCAGTTTTAATTGTGAAAAATAAAAAACACTATAATAGAAAAGATGAATATCCTTAATGAGCCTATCATTGCACTAAACATGACCGAGAAAATAATCAATGAGTTTAGAGATAAATCAATAGAAATTTACCAAACTAAAAAACAAAGAAAAAAATAAAGAAAAAAAGATGGACAAATAAAAAAAGCATAACATACATGGAATGGTAGTAACAAGAGGGGGGGAAGAGAAGGGGAAAAAAGAAAGATTTGAATAATGGATATGAATTTTCAAAAATTAATGACTGGTACCAATCACAGATCCTAGAAGAGCAGAGAACATGAAGTACAGCAACTATTAAAACAATCTATAATTAGTCATGTTGTATTCAAATGGCAGAGAATAAAGACAAAGAAAAAATGTTAAAAGAAGATGGAAATAGACACTTTGCCTACAAGAGGAACAAGGATAATAGCTACATCAGGCTTCTCTTCAGAAACCATGGAAAGAAGAGAGTACAGTAAGAGTTTTAAAGTGTGGGAAGAAAAAATACCAACCTAGAATTCTGTATTCAGTAGAATTGTCCCTCATAAGTGAATACACAACATGGAAAGAGAGTCTCTTCAATACATGATATGAGGAAAACTGGACAGCTACTTGTAAAAGACTGAAACTGGATCACTATAATACACCATGCACACAAAATTAACTCAAAATGGATTAAGGACTTGAACTTAAGACATAAGACTATAAAACTCCTAGAAGAAAATATAGGCAGTAAGCTACTTGACATCAGCCTTGGAGATGATTTTTCAGATCTGACTACAAAAACAAAGGTAACAAAAGCAAAACTAGACAAACGTGACTATATCAAAATAAAAGGCTTATACACAGTAAAGGAAAACATCAGCAAAATGAAAAACAATGAATTGAATGGGAAAAAATACTTGCAAATAATTTATCTGATAAGGTGTAATATCCAAAATATATAACAATCCATACAACTCAACAGAAAAACAATACAATTAAAAAATGGGCAGAGGATCTGAATAGACATTTTTCCAAAGATGACATACAGATGGCTAAAAGGTACATGAAAAGATGCTCAACATCACTAATCAGGAAAATGTAAGTTAAATAATAATAAGATATTACCTCATACCTGTGAGAATAGTTATTACCCAAAAGACAAGAAAAAAGTGTTAGAGAGGATGTAGAGAGAAGAGAAACATAACTGGTGGGACTATAAATTGGTGCAACCATTATTAAAAGCAATATGGAGAGTCCTCAAAAAATTAAAAATATAAATTTCATACAATCCAGTTGTATGGAATAACAGGTGGTACTTACCCAATGACTACAAAACACTCAATCAAAGAGACATATGCACCCCATGTTTATCACAGAATTATTTTTAAATAGCCAAGAGTTAGAAACAATCTAAGATTGCCTATCAGAAGATTATTGAATAAAAGAAGACTGATATAAACACAATGAAATTCTAGCATTTGAAATAATATGGATGGACAAAAGGGTATTATGCTATCTGAAATAAATCAGATGCAGAAAAACAAACACCAAATTATTTATTCATATGTGTAAGTAAAAGAGACCAAACAAATAAGCAAAATAAAACAAAAACAAACTCTTAGCCTAAAGAACAAAGCTGGTTATGAGAAAAGAAGGGGGAAGGGAAGGGATTGGTCAATGGGGTTAAAGGGGTCAACTGTGTGGTAAAAGATGGATTTAGATTTATTTAAAGAAAAGATGCAGGTAGGAAGGAAGGTGAGCAGTCAGGAAGGCAGGAAGAGAGCAGAGAAAGACACATTCATTTATTTTGTTTAGTTCTTCATCATGGCTGTTCACCCAGTCAGGTCTCAAACTCCGGTCCTTGGGATGCATGAGGACTGCATCCAGTAGCTTTACCTTCTAGGCCACCAAGGTTTGCCAGAATTAGATTTTTCAGCTGAACGTAACTTAATGTAGCAGACCAGAAACATACATAATGACAGAAATCAATGTTACTTTAATTTAAAAAAATGTTTAAGATATCTGCTAGCAGTGGTACTCGTTATGTTGGAGGCCCTAGCCAAAGTTAAAAGACAAGATAATGAATAAGTATGAGTATCACAAAACTACAAAGTTGTCACTATTCAAAAATCATAATAATCTTCAGAGGAAATCCTAAAAGATATAACCAAAACTATACAAACACAAGAATTTAATGTATGAAATTTCATAATAGTCCTATTTATTAGAAAATAAGTTAAATTCCTATTTACAATGAGAACAACACTATAAAATGTCTAAGAAAAAATCCTAACCCAAAATGCAGGGTAACTTTATGCAGAAAACTATGAATTCTAAAGAACATTTTAAAAAGATTTCAATAAATGAATAACTATTTCGTATTTGTGTATCAAAATACTCAGTATTAAGAAGGTTTCAATTTTTTTCAGTTTTGATTAAGTGTAAGTTTAAGATAGCTTCGTGGAAAAAACAATTTAAAGACAATCTTATGACAAATGAGCAGGTATTTTCAGTCTCAACAAAAAGAAGGAAAAAAAGAAAAAAACAACTCAATAAGAAAATGCATAAAAGGCATGAAAAGTCAATTTACAAAGAAAAACTGAAAGGCCAATAACTTTAGGAAAATAGTCTCAATTTCAAAAATAAACAGAGAAATGCATATTTAACCCTAAAGAGATATTATTCCTACACAATAATAATAATATCTATCAAGTTTATCAAATTTTGGAAGGAAGATAGCAAATCCCCTTTACTATCACACGAAAGCATCAAAGGAACATGAAAAATGTTGACTGAGTACAAGAGACATGATTTCAATTTTTAGCTTCCTGTAAATATTTGCAATCATTTCAAAAATTAATTAATTCTTGTATATAAGCTGTCATAGATAAATTTTAAGTGACTCAGGTATGAACTTGACATTACTATTTAACATTTCTCTACCACAAGCAAAATATGATGTGTTTTTATCCATAGTATCCCCCAAATTAATGTTATTCTCAGATTGAGACATTCATAAAATAATGAAAAGTATGATTTATTGAATTATAATTTATTACAAGCAAGTCACTGTGGTAGACACTTTCACTTGTTTTCCTATTTCACCTTTACTTCAGTGCTGCAAGACTGACATTGTATTAGAATACCACCTAAATGAGAGTGAACTGAGGCTCAGAGATGAAATAACTTGCCAAAGGTAAGAGTAAAGCTAGTGAAGGGTGAGACTAGTAAATGGTGACATTGAGATGCAAAGCATATTGAGTAAGTGTACTGTATTATGTTATCATCTATAGAGTATTTAAGAACTATTATTTAACATCATTAAACTTCAGTTTTTGAAACAGGGTTAGCAATACTATTTATCCCACAGGATTGTCTAGAGATATTTTAAATTACCATCGCAATTTATTGAGATTAAATAAGATAAAATATTTAAACACTTATAAAAGCATCTGGCATACAATTGTTATTTATCATCACATTTCATAAATACCTTATTACTGATAGTTCAATTTCTCTGATAACTCAAAATCTGTAAAATCTTCTACAGCAAAAGGTAACTATATCCTCCATACTCAATATACATTCAAAGAACATCCACAATCACAATTTCAAAGGTATCTACAAATTGTCTTTCTTCATTCAGTTTCAAATATGAGACTCTTCTAACAGTTCAAATGAACACTGAAATCATACAAACACTTTAATTTTTATAGCAATTGATTTTGGGGGTTAGCCTGACATCTAGTGGAATGTCTGTAGTCATGCAAAAGATTTAAAATACTTATTTTGAACCTGGTAACATTCCATTAAGTAAAAGATTAATATCTAATGTAAATGTTTAAAGTAAAAAGAAAGTACAGCTTAGTACTATATTAAATGCTTCCACAGACTTGTATCTTACATTCATTTGTTCAAAATAAGTAGCACATGTTATGTGCTAGACACAGAATTTTTAAAAAGCAGATATGCTCTCTCTTCTTCTGGAGTTTATAGGCTAGCAGTGATTAAGTTATTAAACAAGTAACTCTATAAATTAATTCATTTAAAATTTTTTAGAATTATAAAAGGCTTTATATAGGAATTCTTAACTTAGTAGGGAGTTCAGGAAGTGCCTCTCTGAAGAAGTGATTGTGAGTCAACTTCTAAAGAATAAGTAGCAAGGGGGATATTAGAGGGGAAGAGTTCATGGAAAGATCTTGAAGTAGGGAAAGATTAATTGCCACAAAAGTTTCAAGACAGGTAATTGACTATAATTGCAAGAAAGATAGTAGTACCAGACGAGTTTAGGAAGGCATATGGGAGTCACATAAGCAGGGCCTTATGAAAAATTTGCCCATGTTAATGAGTCAGGATTTTATTGTTTTATCATAAGAATAACATAAATTATTTGACTTATTTAAACAAAAAGATGTGATGAGATATATGGTTTTAAAAGGAAACTGAAATGGAAGGAGAGGAATACAAATGTAGGAAGAATAATAAGGACCAACTGGAAGAGAATATCAATAGTCCAAACAATAGATGGTTTTGATTCAGACTAGAGGGGTAGCTCTCAAGATGTATTTTGAAAGTAGATTCAATGAATTGGATATTATAAGGGAGTTTGGGGTAAGGGACAAGTAAGCATTGAAAATATTCCCAGATTTCCACCTTGAACAACTAAGTGGATGGAGGTGTTATGCTGAGAGTGGAAAAGAGCAGCTTGAAGACTAAGACTATGCTTTTATTATCAAAGAATAACCCAGACAGTTATCTATCTGCAAACAAAATATTTCATATAGCAAGACAGTCATTTGACTATTTTTCAAGGAACAAAGACAAAAATTTTACTTATGAGAAAAACACCAGTGTAGGAAGACTGAGTCTTGTTTGTATATATTTAAAGATAAACTAATTAGGTGATAGCAAAGAGGTCAGTCTAGGTAGTCGATCCTCATGAAAGCTGTTCAGAGATCATGAAGAAAGAAATTTCAATTGCAACAGATTCCCCTCAGATCCTGACGGATTACTTGGAGCATAAATGGCAGGTTGTTCAAAGTTTACATCTATCAAATCCCTTCTATTAGTATCTTCACCGTAGCTGAATCAGACCTGCAACTTTTCTCTCATCTCTATTTCTCACCTCCTGCCTTTTGGTCAAAACAAATTGCAAAAGATGCAATTTCACCAGCAATTCTTTTGAGTTAATTTTATCAAACATTTTATATCTCTAGATTATATTCTATTGACCTGGCTGATTAAATAAGCCATGAGAAATCTTACAAGGCTGAAAGTACAGGCTCCAGATTTTGTTCTTTATTCCAAGACTAATGAGAAATCACTAAAGGGTTTGTAGCCAAGAGAGTAAATTGATTCAGTGTTTTTAATTTAGAAAATTTTATTATATTCATGAGATAAGGAATTATAGTTAATTTTTGGCATGATATCATTATCATTGTTATCATTGTTAGGTATACCAAAATAAGTCCTTACTTTTACATCCTGGGGTATTAATGGATTAAACAAAAAGAAAATTAGGGTGTACAGATAGATGTATGTATGAATGGAAGTGATTATCTGTTGCATCAAGTGAGAAACGTAAAGGAATAAGGATTTTGCCTTGAGGGACTTCATCTGGTAAAACCAGAAAGATGAGGATGAGCAAAGAAATCAAAGAGTATCTACTTCAAAAGCAGAATGAAAATGAGAGAACTGTGATGTCACAGAAGCTAAAG
Organism: Solenodon paradoxus; assembly: GCA_004363575.1. Lineage (NCBI taxonomy): Eukaryota > Metazoa > Chordata > Mammalia > Eulipotyphla > Solenodontidae > Solenodon > Solenodon paradoxus. The sequence continues at coordinate 118,636 of RJWH01000438.1, forward strand.
GAAGAGAGACTTGAAGAAAGAAATGATGTACATATAGGATTTAACACAGACCTGGTATGTGGCAAATGTTCAATCGATACTACATTTATGATGATGATGGATGAGAAAGAAGTGATTCAGAATATGAAGTAATGGTAAGAAATGAAGACATAAATCACTGGTGATTGAAAGGAGAATAATTTTGTGAAGTTGTGGAGGAAGGAGTTATAGCAGCAAGGTTTTGGAAGTAAATGAGAGGCATGGACATTGAATATTAATGGAGATAATACTTTTAAGATGTTTGACATGAGAGGAAATACATAAGCCAATGGTTGAAATAAGGTTGTGAGAGCAAATGGAGGCAGTATTTATTTTGAGGCAATTGGGGCAAGTAAGGTTTAAAAATAGGTGAAAATTAAACATGTTTAAATACTGTTAATAACCTGTAGAAAAGGAGATAATGAAAATGTAGGAAAAGGGTAATAGAGGGACCCTAAGAAGGTGAGATAGGTAAGGTTCAGAACACACGGGAAGGACTGATCTTTGATGGACACAAGGACATTTCTTCTGTTGTAACAAGAAAGGAGATATTGTAGGAGCAGACACAAACAGGCGGGAAAGGATTTGCTTCCTTCTTCTTTTTCTAGAAAAACAATTCTCTGGAACTTATTCAGTGGTCATTTACTTCCAAATTTGTGCAATTTCCTGTTCTTATTTGCTTGTGCAATATTGATATTGTGGATCATTCTTTTCTTAGAAACCTCATCACTTTTAAAATATTTCAAGTAGACAAAAAAATCTAAAAATTATTATAATGAATGCCCACATATATTAATAGCAAATAAATCTCCAGTTCCCTTCTCTTCCCTCCTCCCACAGATAATGACTATTTTGAATTATTTCTCATTCCCATGCTAGTGTTCATACTTCTACCACTTACATGAACTGTATGTGTGTCATATGCATATAATATACGAATATATGTATAATGTATGTGAATAGATCTTTAAACAATATATAGGATTGACAGGACTTGCTGTGAGAGGCAAATTTTCTCAATCTTTGTCTGATAAATGACATTATTTGGCACTCTTAAGTAACAGTTTAATTGGGTATTTAATCTTATTTATTCTGAGCTCTTTAAAGATGTTGTTACTACTTCTAGCTTCTACTATTGTTGGGATCTGTTGCTGTTCTGTTGCTGATTTAATTTAGACGTTATTTTTGTTTTTGCAATGCTACTATTTCACTGCAATGTGCCCTTTTTTAACTTATTCTGCTTGAAACTCCTATTGACTGTGAGACATTACTTAAACAATTCTGAGAAATTCTCAACCATAATCTCACCAAATTTCTTTCTTCCCTTCCTTCTTAACTGGTTTCTAAAAATCTTGCTGAATAATATATTGAACTTTCTTACTCTATACTTTTTCTTAATTCATGTTTCATTCTCTAATTTCCCCATGATTCCATATTTATATTCTCTCAGAACAATTTCCAGTTTAGTAACATATTTTTTATTTTACCCAATAAGCTATAAATAGTTCCATATGATTTTTACTTCAATGCTTGTATTTTAAATGTTTAGATGTTCTTATTTTTACAATATCTTACCATTTTCTTTACATTTTAATCTTCTTTCACTATCACTTTGCATATCTCCTGATTGAAATCTTACCTATTACATCTGTATAAATGATTACAGTCTGTATCATTAACCCAGTATTATCTCCTAAACTTTAATCACATATTTCCAGTTGCCTTCCAGACATTATTAGATGTCTATATCTCTTGCTGTGAGGCTTATCTGATTATTTCTTGTGTGATGAAGTAACACCATGTCCTTTCTGTAACTTTCCATAGCACTTATCTATTCTTAGCAATTAGTTCTTAGCAATACATGGCCTCACAGTGCATGTGAATGAACCTAGATTATAAACCGCCTTACCAGTAAGCTAGCATTTTTCTCAGGATCAAAGGGTGTGGTGAATTACATTATTCCAAGATATTTAGTATAACAGAAAGAAATTATGCCATTTTGAGGTAAGGGAAAATTTTGGCTTCTTGGCTAATATCTATGGCAAGTCTCGTGGACTACATCAAAAAGCTGGTTTGTTTCATTTCTATTTGATAATGCAAGCCAATTTAATTATTATATTAATCTTTAAACATGAAATGCTAGACAAAATCATAGTCCTTACTTTCACATATTAAATTTTTGAGGATAAGAGATGAGGGTTTTTTATTTTCTCCTCTCTTTCATATATGTACATTCCTGTTGTGAAACACTTAAGCAGTTTCTAAGATACATGGTTAAATGTGAATATTATTCCTTATCCTTGTATCCCCTTTCCTCTCTTTGTCCCTTTCTCTATGACAACTCTTTACCAAGGAGGATACATGTATGTGTGTATATGTGCATACATACATATACATATATACACATTTAAATAATATTTTACAATAAATGAATCACACTGTTGGTATATTACTTGCTTTTTTCTCTTTACATTGTAGGTATTTTTCCATTTTGTATATCATTGTCTCTATAATTCTTTAACAACTGGATAGTATTTCACATTATGAATGCAATTATAAGTCATAAAGTCATTTCCTTACTGATTAAGATTTGTTGTTTGCAACTTCCAAAAATGTTGCAAAAATTTTTTGTACAAACATGTCTTTGGATAGGGTCCTACAAGTAAAATTGCTGGGTCAAACAGCTTATATATTTTAAAGTGTGGTATACATGAAAATAGATATTCCAAAATGTAGGAGTACCTGTTTTATATATCCTTCAATAACATTGGAAATTAATACTCTATTTACCTACTAAAAAGTAAAAACAATTCAAGTTCATAGTGAGACAAAGGAAAAGGGGAAAATATTTCATTATTTCATCTTTAATAAGTTAATGTCTAAGACTGAAACACTAGGTAGTTTTAAAAAGTAGAGAGAAAAAATCCAAAATAACTCCTATGACTCCAAGCCCTCTTAGAAGATCTTTTAGGATCGAATAACTTTGTGGAGAAGAAATAATATAAGGTTTAGTCAATCATTATTCATTAATTTTTAGTTTCTGTTAAATACAAGTAAATTTATAGCATGCTCTCTCTCTCTCTCTCCCCCCTCTGTTTTTTCTCTCTTCCTTTGTTTTCATATATTTACATAGAAATCTCAAGATGATAACTGGTTATTTCTGAGTATCTGGTTGCTTTCTTCTTTTTCCATTTCTATGCCCTTTAATATTTTAATAAGTCTCTGTCATGTTTATTAAATCAACAAAATTACTACTTCTCAAACCCAAAAAATAAACATAAAAAGAAATGCTACATACAAACACACAGAGACAGAGATTGAAAGTGGAAGCTATATAGAAAGATAAAAAAATGAAGTGAAACCCTCCAACCTTTCCCACTCCTAATACCACCATGTATTTTCCCCAAAGATAAGCAATGTAGATTCTTAAAATTCTTTTTTCTTAAAGTTACTCACATACAATAGATTTATACATACATAATACACATATTTTTATTTATACAAAAGGACTCACATACTATGCTACACCTTACCTTTTTAAATTAATATATCTTGGGGATATTTTCATATCTGCACCTTCAGATATGCAAGCCTTCTGCCAGTCCTTGGCACCCAATTCACATAGTGCTCACTACACCCCCTATATAAAGAAGACCAACAAGAGTACAAAGTAAGTACGGAGGGAAGCTGCCAACCACTTATACTGAAAATGATGACAAGTGGAAAGGTAGCCAGATGGAAATTCTTAATTTCTCTTCCATTCAGTTTGTCCTTATACATCAGTAAACCAAAGGTAAAGATATTGGTGGAATAAGCCCATATCAAATGTAAATTTTTTAAATTGAGTTAGTTTTGTACAGTAGTTCCACTATTTTGGTAAGAAGGAAATTCATATGCATACATATGCTATGAAATATAAAATGTATCATTTCAATGATTATACATACATGTTAAATACTCTAGTTGAATTCTTATGGCATTGTATAATACAAAAGATGTACAATAAAATGTGTTAATTTTTATTTGCTTAGAATGACATTAAGTAGCAAGTAAAAAACCACTATGACAAGTTGAGAGACCACAGAAGAAAGGAAAAAGATTTTATTTTAGTATCTTTTAACTACTTTTCTCTTGCTTCTCCAACGAGGGGTTCCATACTTTGATTTTGTGGTGAACCCTTCAAATTAATATAGCCAGCCCTGTTTATCAATTTAAAACTGAAAGGAGGTTGTAGCGATGTAGAGAAAGCATAGGAGACTTTCAATTCATGCGCTCATGGCAAGTAGTGATAGTTGGTTATACTGTTAACTCAAAAAATGCTCAATTTTTTTAACAAAGTACATTGTATTTACCAAACTCTGTCACACTTATAAGAAAGCAAGCAACCCAGTTTGGCCCATAAGATATAAATAAAAGTTTACCAAGTGGGTCTTAAGAAAAAACTATTCTCTTGACTTTAAAAAAAAGAAAAGCAGACTCATTTGGCAAGTACCTTTTATCTTCACTTTCCATACATTTTTCTGCTTTGAAGACATACAGACATGTTGCCTAAGAAGTATAAGAGACATTTGGAGACATGAGAAGGAAAGTTAAGTGCTATGAATAGCAAAATAGAAAGACAGAACACTGCCTACTTCTGAATTTCTAAGTAGATGAGAAAATAAATTCCTAACTGGTAACTCACTGTAGCTAGGTTTCTGTTACTTGAACTAAACAAAATCAATTTTACTAACACAGTAATACTAGATAGCACAAAAAGTCTTCCACTGCAAGCAAGTAGAGATGTTGAATAAAGCACAAAAAAAAATTCTTTTTAATAAATACTTGAGCTCACACAAATGGGGAAATACTTCGGTGGCAGAAATAAAGAGGGACTAAACACCAAAGCAGTGAGCACACAGTATGATTCTGTCTTGAATGGGGAGCAGGTTGGATAAGAAATGTGTTTGTATGTTTAAACCCATATGGTAACTGAAGATAAGACTTAGGGCCCTTGGTGCAAACAGAAATTAGAAACTTCTAATGCCCTCCCCTCATAATAAGTTAAAAACCTGGGAAGTTCTGTATCTTCAGTGAAAGGGAAGACTGGACAATATTCACCTCCTGGTGACAAGCTGACAAGGAAGTTTTTTTGTATTAGCATCCATCTACAAGATTATGCAGTTTTCCCTAACAATATTTGACAGTTTGAGAACACAAGAGAAAACATTCATCTGGGAATGCAGATAGGTGGGTCGGAGGCTGGAGGCAACTGAGAGTGCTGATGAAAGTTAAAAGTAGGGAGAATAAGAGTCATGGATAGCAAAACTTAATGATGATAACACACTAAGTGAACTTTATGAGCAGAATAAAAGGGAAGGGGGAGGTCTCCTATGAGAACTTTTAATCAAGATTTGTGCTCTGAAATTTATTATCTCTAAATAATCTTTGAACTTTAATCCCAAAAAGAAATTATTATAAAGATTGATCAATGGCTACTGAAAATCTTAAGAAGCACTTAGTGGCACATTTAAACAAAAAAAAAAAAAACACTAAAGATGAGTTCTATTTTTTTAATTAACCAAAAAAAAAACACAAAAGGAATCACTCCAAAAACAATGAGAGTGAACATGCAGACACAACAAACAAAAGTACTAGACCTCCTAAAATGCACAAAGTTTACATCTGTCTGATAAAATTTTCACACTTTAAAATATAAATGATCATTTATAGCTGCATATCTAATCAGTGAAAGTATAAAAAAATCATAAAAATGAATCATATCAACTTAAAAAGTGTTTAACTCTCAGAAAGATGTAAAATGTCAAGAAAAGATCGAAAAACTGACAGATTTCAGGAGGATTGAACAACATGACATTTAGGTGCAATACATGATCTTGGCTTGGAGACCTTGTCTATAAAGACATTATTGGAGTAATTGGTAAAGTTTTAATTAAGTTTCTGGGCAAAGGATATGCAGAAGTTCTACATTCTGGCCACTTTTCTGTTAGTTTGAAATTGTTTTTATTTCTTTTTAAATATGAATATGAGAGTCAGATCAGAATAAAAGTAGCAAAACTTAAGTTAGAGGTGAGAAATAAGAGGAAATAGTCAAAGGACACTCAGATTTCAGCTTAGTGACTTAGAATATATGTGTCAATTTATAAGTAGAGGAAACCCAAGGAGGGAAAAAAAAAGAAATTGCAGGAATAGCAAACTAAAAGGGCTCAGTTTTAATTAGATCTGTTATTGGAAATTTAGTTGGGAAGGAACAGTCACAAAAGAACTTTATACATCTTTATTGACTACTTTTTCATTTAACATATTGAGAATCTATTATATTGTGAGGAACATAAGACTATAAAAACATAAAAATGAGTAAGAAATGGTCAGTGCCCTTGAAAGACTCCCATCTGGTAAAAATGGAATCTGTGGGCAAAGGCAGAAGTTGAGCAAGTTCTCAAAGGATGGTAAGTTCATTCTCAACCTTGGCCACATGTTAGAACCATCTGGAAGAACTCCTAAACATCTGATGACTAGTCCACATTCTGAGAGTGGAGTCTAGGCATCAACGGTTGCTTAAACTTTCCAGGTGATGACGATGTGCAGTCAAGATTAGCGCCTGTGCTCATAAGAAAACCCGAGATACCTCTTCCTTTGAAACATTTGGTAATAATAGGGGGAGAAGTGTGGAGATGATAGGAGGTAGAAATAAGGGAATTTGAAGGGGTTCCTGCTAAATACCTTGATGGTTTATAGTTGCTCTCCAAAGAAAAAGTATCAGAGGCTAATAATAAGGGTAAATGAGAATAAAGGAGAATGGCAAAGTTTTGCAGTTGCCAGTATTATGAGTGTGGAAAGGAGATGATTAGAAGTAAGAGCACTTCTAGGCAATTATAAATGTTAGTAGCATCCATCTACAAGATTATGCAATTTTCCCTAACAATGTTTGGCATTTTGAGAACACAAGAGAAAACATTCATCTGGGAATGCAGATAGGTGGGTCGGAGCCTGGAGGCAACTGGGAGTGCTGATGAAAGTTAAAAGTAGGGAGAATAAGAGTCATGGATAGCAAAACTTAATGATGATAACACACTAAGTGAAGATAGAAGCCAAAAACATCAGAGAGGAAATTTTGATCAAAATGAGATTTCCAAATTTAAGATCCAAGATGGAGTATACAGGGTCAGTACAGGTGAGTTATGGCAACAGACTCCTAATCAAACTTCTGTCTTTACCGCTCTCCATTATCCACATTGCCCAAAACATGTCTTAGTAAATTACAAGTATGATCGCCTCTCACCACCCTAAACCTCAGTCTCCCAGATGAATTCAATCAAAATCCAGTTCAAGAAGTCTTATCACTACCCCTCTGACAGTTAATACCCACTTTTTCTATACCCTTTCACTTTCTCCCATCTAATACAAGTTTTTATAAAAGTTAAATCCTCACACTGTGCTTTACTCTACAAGTCTGTTTATCCCACCAGAATCTGAGTTACTTGAAAGCTAGAACGAAGTTTTACTCATCTTTTAATTCACACTTCAACTGGCTTTCTGATAAATTAAACAAGTAAAAGTTTCAACTTCAACATGTCGTATTCGTTTATGCTTCTGTTCTTACCTTTAATGTTGGTTTCTCTGGGGAAAAGTAGGCTACCTGTCCATTTTTGTGAAGGCTTATTTAATGAAAACTAAATATATAACATGATCTAATCCACTTAAACAGCCACACTGTATTATGTGATCATAGGCTAAAGGAAATAATGCAAGGAAAGTACTAATTTCAATGCTTTCAAGTTGTGGCATTCCCACTCTGTCGGTAGTGGGTGTCTATATACATGCAAGGTGATGATACCAGTTCCAATCCAAATTTTTTTTTAAGATAAAAAATTATTTTCTGTTTATCAACTAAAAATAAATACAAACCAAACAGCTAATATTTTTTCCCACATCCAATAAATCATCTTGCATTGCTTTAAGGTATTTATAACTCCCTTTAGGTGTCATTGACTAGACATGAAAAATGAATACCTTGTCAGTCACTACAAAAAAAGAAATGTAATGAATATCCAAGTATTTAAAATACCACTTTTATAAAGATTTTTTTCTTTAAGTTAAACACTTTGGGAAGGATTTCAGATATTCTACACTTTTTGTGATTTAGTCACCTTGCGGAGAGTCCAAGTCCACAAGTTAGAATTCAGGTTATCAGGACCAGGGTAGAGATGAACATTTAAAAATACTCTGGGTTCTGCCACCTTGGTATTCTGTCACAGCTCATTTCATTTCTGTCTTACTGGGTTCGCTATAAGATCCCATGACAAGCAAGGACTGCCTGTCTTGTTGCCTGCTCTAGACTTACCACAAAAAACAATGTCACGTGCGCCTAGCAGATGCTAATATATATGTATATATATATATTATATTTATGTATATTTAACAAATGAATTAATGAAAGATGAAATATATTTATAATGAAAGAACAATGAAAGTTGTGATTAAGAAACTAATCAAAGAAGAAAGGGCCAACGAGAGTCTAAACACTGAGCTTTGAGGACCTACCTACGGTAAAGCCATCAGAAGTGCCAACAGAGTAGAATGGAAAAGTTCAGAAGGTAACAGGAAAGCCAGGAAAGGATACGGACTTGGAAAGAGGTATGTTGTTGGGAGTGGGGTGAGTAGAGCCATTACGCAAATTTGAGAAAAAACTATTTGCTTTATCAAGAAGACAACTGGCAACCTCAAGAATGCTATTTAGGTATTCCAGAAGTGGAAGTCAACTGCATAGAATTAAGCAGGAAAAGAAGGGAATCAAAGCAATGGTACTAGACTTGCACATTTTTTCACTGACAAGAGAAAAATTATAGTTATGAGGGCTCAACAGGAAGAAGTGAAGGTTTTTGAGGGGGGTTTTGGGGTTTTGTTTTTTTGGGGTTTTTTTGAAGTTTGGGAAATTCTACACATTTGAGGAAAAGATCCAATTTTTTTTCCTCTAATGATAGATGCAGTAGTGTTATCTTTTATTAGAAAGGGACATAGATTATGGCATAATGCTTATTTTAAAGACCTATCTGGAAAGAGGAAGAGTACGTAGTTTTCCATATAAAAATGTAAAATGGACAATAAGAGAAAAGCAAGATTCCTGGTTATATATTTCCAAAAAAAAAAAAAAAAAAAAAAAAGAATAGGTTGAGATGAGAGATACACTGAGCATTTTTCATCTAAGAGATCCATTCTATCAGTTACCTCAGAAAGAAGTGGTTGTTTCTATCACCACCAAAAAGAATAAAGAACACAAATATTTTTATCATCTGATGTTCCTTATAATGCTTTTATTAGCTCATCTCTTGGCTTTTAACAACACTGTTTCTTTGACTCCTGTTTCAGTAGTCAAAGCTTGACTTGGAATACGTATATTTCCTTACCTTCTGGGCCCGTATTTTCCAAGCCGTAATGTAACAAAAGAGTGCAGCAACACAAAAAAAAAGTAGTGTTTTCTTATCCTTGAAATACTAATGTTGGCATTCCCTGGAAAAATAGGGGTTGGGTGCAGTCCACATATATCCCAAGGATCTGGGTTCACATCCCAGGACCAGGGGGATCAACCAAGTTAAATAACTAAATAAAATAAAGTGCTCCTTTCTCCTCTCTTCCTGCCTTCCTCTGCTAGCCTTCATTCCTGCCTGCAACTTCCCTTTAAAAAAAAAGAAAAAGGTCTCTCCATCCATGTTTGCACCTGTCTTAACTTGGTTCTAGCATAGGCTGCAGCATGAAAACTGCTTAAGAAGTCACTCAGATATATAGGTTTTTGAAGAAGTTTCAAATCATACTGCTTTTAAAATTTGCCGCATTGAACCATTAAGGGTTATCCTATCTCACTCACCCTCTATATTTTTTTGTGTCCTCCATCTGGCGCTTTGTGTCCCCAACATCGTTTTTTGCACACAGGCATCTAGAGTTGATCCTTCATCCAGAGTACGCATGACACCTTCAGGCAGTCATAAAGTCCTTGTAACAGCAAATAGTTACAGAGCTTCAGCTAGAGGTAAAGTTCCTGAAGGTTTTCAAGAAACAACTGAGAGTTTCCTCGAGGGATAGAACAGTTATTTTCAGTCTGGTGTGTCCGGCACTTTGTTCACTACTGGTACTCGGTAGGTACTCAATAATGCTAAAGACATGAACAGATTTGGTGGAAACGTTCACTTCAACCCTATTCTGCAAACGTTTGCCACGCGCCAATCAGACGCCAGCAACCAGCGAGGTTCTAATTTCACATAAACTGAAATTCTTTGATACATCGTCCATATTTTTTAAACAAAATGGGAGGTTTGCTTGTTTTGTTTTGTTTTTCTACGCTGGGGGCGTAACTGCAAATTTACCGCAGCCAGCACCCCGCCCTCCGGAAGAAGGCGACCCTCCTCCGAAGGAGTAGGCGGAGCTCCCAGCGCGCCCCGCGTCTGCGCCGCCGCGAGCCTCAAGGGGTCGCTGTTCCCGCGATAACCTCTATAAAGGCTCCGCCCCGCGGCCGGATTTGCTCCCTCAGTGGGGAATCTGACCCCACGCGCCGCAACACTCTTCTGTCTGTCTGCTGGCCTGGCCGCCCATCACAGTCAGCACCGACGTTCGCGACCTCACCCTCCTAACCCAACAGGCCCTGCGTCCCGGCCGCCACCGCCTGGGCGCGCGGCCCGCTCCGAGACGCACATTCTGTCCCCCTCGCTCCACCCTCTCGCTCCCCCTTCACGGAAACGACAGCTGCGGCGGCGGGGCTGGCTGCGCCTCCCTCCACCTACCACGTCTGACCGCTCCGCGCTCGTCGGAGCCCCCGCCCGGCCGCGGTGCCTCCGCCTCCCTGCTGGTCAGCCGGCGGCTTCGCCCGGCTGCCGCCCAGGATGAACATAATGGACTTCAACGTAAAGAAGCTGGCAGCCGACGCTGGCACCTTCCTCAGTCGTGCTGTGCAGGTACCCCAGTAGCGGTGGGGGGCGGGGGGCCTGCTCGGGAGAGCCACGGAGCTGCCACCAGAGCGCCCAGCCCAAGGCGACGCGCTCTTCGCCCCCGGAGTCGCGGAGTGCCCGGCGGGCCTGCTGCGGCTGGAGGCCCAGCTGATGGGCGCGGCCTGTTGCCCCTCTGGGCCCGGCGACGTTTTTCCGCGCCCCTCCCGCCCAACTGCCGCTCCCCAGGAATCCTGGCGGGGTGGGGACTGGACTTGGAGTCTCCTCCTGAGCCTGGAGGACACCTTGAGATTGGCTTTGGACCGCCTTTCCGATCCCAGGACGCCGGTGCCCGTGTGACCTCCTCCCCGGACGGGCAGAGGCCTTGCGAGTCCCGAGGGGTAACTGAGACACAGACCATTCTTGCACCACCCCCACCCTTTCCTTTCGTCTCTCGCACTCCCCCGCCGAGTCCGAGAAGGGAGTTTCCTTTTCCTGCGCCTAAACCCAGAGTGCTGCCAATACAGTTCCCTTCAGCCTTCTCTCTCCCTGAAAGCATTGTCCCTGGGCTTGACAGTCCACGGGAGAAATGGAGTTTAGCACTTCGCGTCCAAACTTTGCCAAGGCCACGGGAAACCTGGAGTTTGGGGGTTCCCACTCATTCACAATATAGGAAGCAGGGCTGTCGGGCAAGGGGAGATGGGGGTGGGGAGTGGGGGGGCAGGTCGTGCTTATAATGGCTGTGATAAGTTTCAAATATACTTTAAAAGGAAAAGCTAACTATCGGGTATTATTCCACAATCAAGGAAGTGTCAGTACTGGGGAACTTGGACAGTTTTCTGCAGTCATTATCCACATTATGCCAACTCAGTTAAAGCTATGAACAGATGTATATTTCACCACAGCACTAGTTATCAACAGTCTGGTGTTAATGACAGTTACTGCGGCAACAACATTCGCTCTTTATAAAGGGAAAACAAAAATCGTTTTTTAATGTGTATACCAAGTTGATACGGAAATATATGTCAGTTGTATTGCTTCACTACTCTCCTTTTCGCCTTTACCCCAACTTTATTACCGTTGTTGATCTCACATTGCAGTATTCTTGGCAAAAGAATGATAGGCTAGAGCAGGGTAGTGGCATGTATTGTGAAAAAACTATGTCAAACATTTTGCTGGCCTTCTATGGATTATCTTCAGTCCTTTCTGTAAATGCCTGGTAGATGTTACCCTTTTATATATGAGGAAGCCACTCCAGAGAGCTTAAGTAACTTGCTTAACTTGCACTACTAGTAAATAACCCAGTGCTGTCCGACCTATTCCTACAAGCTGCTTCTTGCTTCCTAGATAAGCATTACAAGTTTAGATATATAAAATAATAGAACGTTGAAGCCTACAGAGACCTTAAAGATCATCTGATACAATCAGAGCATTTCATTAACACTTAAGCAAGGAACTGAAAATCAGATTGCTTCTAGGTCTTTATTTCCAAGCCCTGAAATCTTCACATTAATAAGCTTGCTTTCTTAACTTTCTCCCCCTCCTCTACTGAAATATAAGGTATACTGTAAAGACATTGAAACCATTTCTTAACCCACTTTTAATAGTTCAAAGAGAAGATATAAGAAGAATGGGTGATTGAGGATCTGAAATGAATTTTGATTTGTGAGCCTTAATGTTGCCTGTAATAGAGGCAGAACCTTTGGTGTTATTAGTTTCAATGCTAATTCCCTAAATGCTGAATTCACTAGACTTAACAAGAATTTGAATTGTTGTTGAAAGACTTCATTTTAAAAAATAAATGTTCAAGGCTCTTAAAAGATATATTCCCTAAATTAATTTTAATTGCTTTCAGGTTAAGGGAAAAGCTTTGAAATTCTATCCTAATCTATTAGCTATCAAAATAATTTTCTACCTTAAATGTTTAAGTGCCTACTCTATGGCTGTCACCACTGTTTTGGGTATTTGGTGAGAACAGCAGGGAATAAAATCAACAAAATGTCTACCTTCCTGGAACTTACAGTCACAATTACCTTCTGTCCTAGCAAAAGAGGCAAACTAATAAATATATCAGGTGCTAATGGAGAAAAAGGCCAGAGGGGACAGATTGATGGCAGGGATAGCAGTTGCCATGTTATATAGACTTGATGGTCAAGACAAGCCTTTCTTTAAGTATCGATTTTAAGGAGAGCTCAAGGAGTCAAAGATTGCCAGTTTTTTGGAGGAAAAGCATTTATATAGCAGAGGAATCAAGTGCAAAAACTGAGGTTATAGAGCTACCTGGGAGACTGGTTAGGGAGATTTGGCCAGCCATAGGACAGACAAAAGGTGATGTGACTTAAATCTACCCAGTATTGTCTTATTATTAGCTCTGGGTTTAAGAGAAAAATAAATTAAGGATGACTCTTATGGTTTTGACTTGAGCCATTTGACTTGTGAAGGAAAAATTTTCATGAGGACTAGTAAGTCTCTTTTAATGTGTTCTTTCCATATTAAATCTATATCTTTTAAGAGATATATTTTGAAATATTTACATATAAAACTTTATATTGTCTGAAATTTCACCTAAAATATTTCAGAAGGAAAAAGAAAAGGTTAGTTGAAACATTTGCACAATGTTGATAGTTGTTGAAGCGGAATTCATGAGTTTTCATTGTTATACTTTTGTGTTTGACATTTCCACTATACTTTTTTTTTAATTATGTAAGAAAAAAATGGTTTCAAATTATAAAATGAAATATGGAATGCTGTGTGGTAATATTCAACAAAACACTTTTCTCATTTTAATATTTAGTCATTAAGCGAACTCCTACTCTAAGCTGAATTGATATCAGATGGAGCCAAAGTGTCAAGTTTTATGCTGAGAATAGCTTTGGAACTCTGCCATAATTCTTGTATAAATAATAGCAGTGGGAATGGAATTCAGCATAAAATTGCTAAGTAATCTTCATTCAAATAAATTCTACCTTAAGGAGCAGGCCATTCTCTGGTTATCCAACTGCTTTTTCTTTTTTCTTTTTAGACTCCTTCCATTTTATTCCCTAAGGAATCAGTTCTTTTCTTACGTCTCATATCCAACATGGTTCTTAATTTTTATATCATTTTAGTCAAGCCAAGATAGTATCCATCTGCAAATTATACTGTTTGATCATTTAGCATTTTAAATACTTTGCTATTTTTTAGTATTTTTCTAAAATATCTGCTGGTTGAAGTTGATTAATACCAATCTAAAATAATTCAACTTACATGTATTGAGTACCTCTGAGTGCTTGACATTGAAAGATACAAAGATGAATGAGACCAAGTTCCTGCCCTCAAGTTTTCAGTCTAGTCTCAACTTGTCATAATTAAATATTTTATCCTTTGTGGTAAATCCATTCTTTCAATTACTATTCCATAGCTTCATTTGACATATTTCAAGTGGGCATAGGTTTAATTCAGAATGATACTGAATCTAAACTTTGCTCACCAATTGTAAAATAAGAGCTTTGTAAAAAAAATTTTTCAAACTAAGTTGTTGAGGGAAGGATTCATTTTAATTTACTAACATTTCCTTTGAATTGACTGCTGAAATTACACTATGAATTTCATGAACACCAGCTATTTTCTGAGAAGCAAAGTTTTAAAATTATAGTTGCAAACTTGTTTAGTTCAACAAGCTTAATGGTATGTTTAAGCTGGAGCTAAAAAGATGAGTATGATGCTTCCCTCAGCTAGCTCCCTCAGAGTCTATACAGATTGAATTCCAACCTAAATATATTCTCTCGCAAACCCTTCTGAAATCCCCTTTTCTTTATAAAATTAAAACTGCAATAACTTAATCACGTTTCTCAAATTCTAATAAAACATATCTCATTCAAAGTCCATTCACTTTTTCTTTATATAAAATTGCATGTTTAGTGTCCGCTAAAACTGTTCACATCTTTTGGTGCTACTGGACTTAGATGGTGGTTTGTTAACCTGATGTTAAAGTAGTTATGTTTGAGCTTAGAACAGTAATTCCCAGTCTTAGCTGCACTTAAAATTACTTAAGGAATCTTGATAGACAGCACACCTAGTCCAAATAGAATCCTTGGAGTTTGGGATCTGGTATCAATGTTTTGAGAGCTCCTGAAGAAATGTAGGTTACTTTTTAAATATTATCTCATCAAAGAACTGATGGTAAGAGTTTATAGTAAATAGATGTCTTTAATCACAGGCTTTTTACTTATCCTTTTTTCTTTTTAGTAAAGCAGAGTATAAATCAAGCTCTTTAGTTCATAAGCTACATGCCTATCCTGTGGTAAAGAAGGTTTGTATTGTGAAATAGCTGACTCAAATAAAATGAAAATATATCAAGAGGAGGGGATTTGACTTTCTGTACTGTCGCTTTACTATATTACTAATAGGAATAATTGTTCATCAAATCTCATTTTAGAGAACATTAGGTTTGGATTTTTATGACTTACATTCTGACTTAATGTACAGTGTTTTCACAAGTCTTTAATTGTTAAATGGTATTACTATAATTCATTAAAATCCATGTTTAAAATAAACTGGTTTCTAACTTATCAAGAAACGCCATCTATAATGATTTTGGATATAAAGATATTGAAAACAATTTTTAAGGGTAAAGTTTTTAAATTTTAGTGATTAGGAAAAGGGCCTTTTTAAAAGAAACAGGTCTTTTGTCTTCTGAAAAGGGTACCACATTAAAATTTTGTTTCTGTTTAAGCACTGTTAAGATTATAAAATCCTTAGGGCAAGAACTATGTCATATACTGATTATTCATCACCCATACAGTAAAAGAAAATATGTAAATATACTCCATAAATATTTTTGATTATAACCTAAATTGCCCAGAGTGCTATGAACCAAGCCATGGGCAAGAAAGCAGAAGACATGTTTAGATAATGGTTATAGAAAATACCAATTTCTTGAAAACAGCAAATATTTACTGGAAGGATAATATAGTATGACTGTTTAAAACAAATGTAAGATTGAATCCCAACACTGATACCCTCTAAAATGTGAACACCATGGATAA
This sequence comes from Solenodon paradoxus, assembly GCA_004363575.1. Lineage (NCBI taxonomy): Eukaryota > Metazoa > Chordata > Mammalia > Eulipotyphla > Solenodontidae > Solenodon > Solenodon paradoxus. The sequence continues at coordinate 134,597 of RJWH01000438.1, forward strand.
AATGTTTAACCACTTTGAACCTCAACTTCTTTACTAAAATTACGATTCTTAGCACACAACACGATTTTTTTGACTATTTGATGTACAATGCACAGCTCAGTAAATGGTGTTTTTTAACACATACTAAGCCCTGGCTCTGTTAAGAATACAGAAGTATTAACAAAAGATCTTGTAAATTACCTTATCGACAAAATTAAAACATTGCCCAAAAAAAACTAGCAGCTAAAAGTAAGACCTGTATATAACATACTGAAATAGGAAGCACAGATTTAGGTAGAATAAAATAACTGTTTACATTCTCAGAAAATGCAAGTAGCTATCAGGAAGAATGTATTACTGGTACTTAAATATATTACTCATGTAGACCTTCCTTACAGGACTGCTATTTTCTAAACAGGTTTTCTAGAATTAGATTCTTTATCTCACTCATTGTTAAGCATTCCTTTTTTTGTTTTTGTTTTTCACTTTCTGAGCTAAACAACTTCTGTTTCACTTTCTGTACTGAAATAGTAAAAAAAATCTACTTACTGTGTTTATAAAATCTTACTTTGTAAGTTAGTTTACATATTTTCTTTTTTTCTTGCTCAGACTCACACAAATAAATGATAAACTGCTTGTTGCAGATATGTGTTTTACTCTATTACAATTTTACACTCATCTTTTTTTCATTAAAAAATATAGTTAATGAGAAATACTTATGTTCTCCTAAGCATTTCATAGAAAATATTAAATAAGCAAACAGGCTCTTTGAGCTGAAAATTAAAATGTTTTTATTTTCTGAATAAGTAGTGTTCTAATGTTGGATTCCCCAAAATATTACCAGGAAAAAAAACTGCCCTGAAACCTAGCTTGTCTAGAATAAATATAGTGACTCTTTAATTCCAGTGTGTCTCTAAAACACTAATTTTAACATGATTTTTTTTGTACTGAAAAAAAAAAAAGTCCTGTAGCATTGTGCTATTTAGAGAACATTTTTCATTTTGCTTACCATGTCTTCAAGTTCTTAGACTAGTGCTTGCACAAAGACTGGCCTAACACTGATTTTCAAAGTTAATCAGGCTACTGTTACATTAATCTGTTCTTGGCTATTGAATATAAAGACCAGCAAAATAATTATATTTCAAATACATAAACGTGGTGGTGCTCCTGATCCTCTATACATGCAGTTAGAAGATTAATCATTGGAGGACTCTGTAATCTTCCCTTAAATCTTTACATAACTTAATTTATCATTCTGTCTCACATTAGTCTGTTTTCCTTCCAGGCTCAGGTTTCTTCCCCTTTAAAACCTTCCCTGATTAAGTGTTTCCCCCACTCTCCTTGAAGAATGAATTCTTCCTCTACACCTGCATTCATTGAGTTAATTATTCAATAACTCTCAAGGAACAATGGAGCTGTTTGACATTAAAATTCAGAAAAATAGACCAGAAGATATTTTAAGAAACAAGAGGAAAAAACAAGGTGAACACTATTTTGTTAGTTAGATATGAGTCAAGTCTATTGAGGATAGAATTGGTGCTGTGAAATACTTATAGTACAAAGGGAAAAAATATATTCTAGAGGAAAATTATACATAATAAATAGCTTGAGTCATCGCTTCTAGCATTTCATTAAAAGTGTTCAGAAGTCTCCATAAAATTTCCATGGAAGATTTTTTTGCTTCTTACTATATGGGTGATGCTTCATTTCCCCAAAAAACATCAAACTGAAGATAACAATTGCTGTGTTAAGTGTATGTAACTACTTCTTATGATATATAAAATATGTCTCTGTAGGAAGGATAGAATGTTGCAGAAGTTAGTTTATAAATCAATTGCTGGAACATATCCTAAAGAAATAACTTATTTTCCCAGAACATGCCATAAATGTCTATCTCTTTTGTGATTAAACTGCCAGTAATACAAATCTACATTAAATATTAATGGCCCCTTTAAAAATCAAAATAGTAATTTCCAGGTACTGAACAAAGTGACATATACATCTTAATTCTCAGAGCACTATAAGATAGATTTTATTTCTCTTTTATGATCAAGGATACCTAAGGAAAGAATATGCAAATACTTGTTTCGGTCACATACTGCAGCTAAAATTTGAATTCAGACCCAGCTGACTCAAAACTCTTCCTCCTTACTATTATCCTGTATTTTTATGTAAGAAGTATTCATGTTTTATGTATGAAACAATATACTATATTTTCTACAGAATTCACACCATACCTTTTAGCAGAACTAAAGTTATGTGTTAACTGTAAGATATGATCATAAGTGCCACAATAAAGTTATGAATAAGTAACCTAAGGGACCAAAGGAAAAAAAACAGTTATATGCAGTGGTTTGCAAAATATTATTTGTGTGTATAAGATTGTATAGATTTGGGTTTTCTCTTAATTATTGCTGTAGATTCCTAAAATGTATCTGAGGTATACTTAAAAGTTTTTTTAACCTCTAATAGTTCACAGAAGAAAAGCTTGGCCAGGCTGAGAAGACAGAATTGGATGCTCACTTAGAGAACCTCCTTAGCAAAGCTGAATGTACCAAAATATGGACAGAAAAAATAATGAAACAAACTGAGGTGTTATTGCAGCCAAATCCAAGTAAGAAACTTTTTATCTTTGTCTACTTTATTGTCTATTATTATGTGTTATTCAATGTTAAAAAAAGTTTTGACTATTTGAAAACTATATTTTGGTTTATAATTTGGGGATCTGGGTTTTTTTGTGTGTGCTTTTGGTAAAGAAGAGTAATCATTCTCCTTTGTGTACTCTCCAACAGCTTGACAAATAACCATTTATCTAGCTGCTGTAGAAAATCCTCTTGAAAACTCATTTTCACACAATGACTTTGAATTTTAAGAGTTATGAAAGATTGTGGAGAAAAATTCATCTTCCTTTTCCTCTAGAGGATGAAAAATTGTCCCTAAATAAGGGAAAAGTAGAAAGAATTATAGAATTGAATAGAAGCTTAAATAGTTAACAGTTATTACCATTTACATTTATACTGTTATATATATCAGTGTAAATTATTACATTTGACTTTAAGACAGTCTGCGAGGTTTTTTAGATCTGCAGTTCAATAACCTTGCAAATAAGGTACACAGTAATTGTTCAGTGAATGGAACTCACAAGTTAGCATATTGTTAATGTAGCATAGCTAAAAGTGGAACTAGGGCGTGCCCTGCTGGAGCGCAGTTAACGGTCATTTACTACCGACGGAGCAAGCCACTTACCCTTGAGTTCGAATCCTGCATTCCGAAGGAAAATGCCAGTGTGAACAACTAAATAAAAATAAGATAAAAAGAATTTAACTTGAACTAGAACCAGGAACTAGCACCAGTCTTCCCTGTTATCTTTACATATCAAAACTGAAGGACAAAGGCATCAGTGAAAGCTATTCTTCTCTACAGTGCTATCATGACCAGGCTGTATAATACCCTAAGTTTACTTTTAGACACTAACAGTTTATTAAAGTTCCAAGCTTTAAACTGTTACTCTTACATAAACCTCAAACACTATACAAACTTTTAGTAATTCTACGCCATTTTAGTCAAGTGGTGTTGACCTTTTAAAATAGGCCTTTTACACTTTGAGTAAGACTGCGTATTGTCTTTGGACATCATGCGGTATTTCTTAATCATTTAAGGCCATTTAAAAATAACTTATAAACAATGGCACCTTAAGAAAAAAAAAGATATTATTTTCCTTTTTCTTCCTTACTCTGTCCAGAGTTCCTCACATAAATAATCTGTTCTACAGAGTTTTTCTGAAAGACAAATAAGATCATACATTAGTGGTTAACAGGGAAATGATGTCAGTAAAAATTTTAAAGTGGGTCATATACTGCAATTTTACATTAGTGTTTGGCTTCTGAAATAGTAACAGAATTATTTCTTTTTCTGGTTTTTATTCTGTTTTTAAAGATTTTTGCAATGCCCTGGTGGAGTAGCTGGTAGGTTAGCCACCTCCACCTCAAAAAGAGCATGGGCCACATACATCATAGGGACCTGGTTTACATCCTGTGAACAACTAAATAAAAATAAAATAGAATGCTTCTTCCTCCTCTCTCTACCTGCTTGCTTGCCTGATCGGCTTGCCTGATCATTCCCGCCTACATCTTTCCTTTGAAAAAAATTATTCTTCCTCCTCTCCCTTCTTTGAAACACTTTTTAGTTGGAAAAAAAAAAAAAAAAAAGAATTTGAATAATCAGATCCGATCCTCTTTAAGAAGCCCTTTTATTTTTAGTGTGTGCTTTTTCAGAAATTCTAGTTTTGTAGAAATGTATTTTGCATTATAAAAGAACTTCCTGCATATTTTGTTAGGATTTTATTATGACCTATAGACATCCTATTGAAATGAAACATTTAATAATATACCAAATGTTTTATTAGCTGAATGAACTCAGTGTAAGCATCAACATCGAACTTTTGACTGTAGACATAAAAAGCGAAGAATGACTCTCATAGTCAGAAAATGAAATTCTAGAATTTAATTACGGTTAATTCTAAATGGTTATATCTTAAACTGACTCATTTTTTCTTTAATTAAAGATTTTTAGATTCATGCTTAAAAACTTTCTATAAAATTTTTGAAATTTTCGGTGAACTGTGTATAATTTCCATGTGTGGAAGAATTACGTGAGGTGCCTAGAAGAAAGCTATTTAACTTCTTTTGGGATTTTAACATTAATTTATATTCATTGGTTCTGAAAACAAACATTTTTCTTATTTGTTCGTGAAATACCTTGCTGCTAGGCAGCAATATAAATGTGTATTCACTATTACACTAGCCAAGTGTTTATTCTGATTTTACTGGTTTATCTTTCTTTTTATACTAATATTCTATTATTGCTTTTAATCTTTATGGTTTAAACTTAATTTTGACGGTGAAATATTCTGAATTAATACCTGCTCAGAGGTACTTACATACCTGTATACTTAAACATAATTAAATTAAGCCAAGGCATGATATTATTACTCTCTCTTTAGACTATTATAAGCATGAATTGTCCTATTCCTTAAATTCTAATATGCTTGTATTTAGTCTTAAATTTAGGGAAATTTAGGGGTAAAGAGAGAGAGTAAAGATGTCAGAAATATGGACTCTGGTTATTCTGGGTACCTTATAGCTAGAAATCCAAATTTTGAATTTATGAATATATATTCAGTGTTAAAAGTTAGACACTATGAGTGAGGCAAAGGCAATTTCATTAAGTGCATACCTAACCCTTTTCTGGAATTTAAAAATCCATATTATACTCATAAAAGTTTTACTTTATTTTTAAAATGCTTTATTTCAAGATAGAGATCAGCTAAATATTAGATTTCTAAAATATGTGTCTTAGAAATATATAACAACTTAACTTGTAAATTAAAATATATTAAGATATGTACTTGAAAGCATACTAATTTCAAGTTTATTTTACAGGGTGATGAATGGCTAATAGAACAAAACAATTTTTAAATAGTTTTGCTTTTTGAAATCATTGGTTTAAAATTATAAACCTTTCTCCTAGATGCCAGGATAGAAGAATTTGTTTACGAGAAGCTGGATAGAAAAGCTCCAAGTCGTATAAACAACCCTGAACTTTTGGGGCAATATATGATTGATGCAGGAACTGAATTTGGCCCGGGAACAGCGTATGGTAAGCAAAGGCATTAAGGTTTAATGTGATATATTTGTTCTTTTAGATTTTTACTACTTAAGGACATCATTAACATTTACCTAATATTAGAATCATTTTAAGTTCAATTTTTTGTGCTAAAATTTTGAATGCAGTGGCAAATATAGGTGACTAAAAATATGTCATTTCAATTATGTTTAAAATAATATTTTAATTTCATATTTAAAATATTTAGGCATATATTCTGAGAATTCACATTATCTTTTTAGTTCTAAAAAGTTAAATGAATTCTTATACTCCCATTGAATTTTACAGCACCTCTATTATACTTGTGATATATTTCAATTTTTGTTTACATACATCCTCTACTTGGTCTTTAATTTTAAAGCTTTCTTGTGGGCTTATTTATTTTTGCATTAAAGTACTTCGGACATAATAAATGTTTGAACAAATTACTAGTGCTTTTACTACACGGTAATGTCAATACCACGAAAATGTTAACTGTGGTTATCTCAGATCATTTGCATTCTGTTTGGTGTATGCCTCTTACATATTTTGAATTTACTATAATCATCCTTTACTATTATGACAGCTTTGTTAGTTACTGTACTCTTTTAATATATTACTCTGGAGCTCCATGTTTTAGTACTTAACCTTATGTCAACAATAAATAATCTAAATACTGTGAAATGAATACCATCAACTGACTTTTGACTTTTAGATGTACGTCTTTGATGCTTTCACATACTGTATCTCAAAATATAATTCAGAAGTCTGAAAATGCTTAAAAATTTTATTTTTATTAAATTGATTTCTTTTTATTGCTTGCTTATGCCTGATGTAGTTAGATGATGTGGTACAAAAGGTACATGGAGAAATCTAGTCCTTTTCTTCACCAAACTGAAGGTTACTTAATGAAGCATGAACATTAAAAAGGCTTCTAATTTTCTTTTCCTTTTTTAATCTGCTTAATTTGTACCACTAATAATTTTTTTTATAATTTAATGTGTTTTAATAACAAGCTTATAGGAACAGCACAGAAGACATTAAAAGTATGTACTTTGCAGTAGGACAACTTAGAAAAGTATGCTGAATGGATGGAATCTACTATATGGTAAAAAAAAAAAAAAAAAAAAAAAAAATGCTACAAACACCATTTAGTACCCTTATTAGATTTTAGATTTTCTGAATATATTCTATGAGTATTGATAATAGCCAGCCAATTGAGTATTCCAGATATTGAGCTGAAGATTATGCAATTATATGATTTCAGTAAATCCTCATTTATATCCCATTTATAATATAAATTCCATTATCTTCATTTTAAAGACAAGGATACTGAATCTTAAACTGATCTTCTTTATAAATCATATCTATTCTCAGGCTGAAATAAAGGGATTAGAGTACATAATTTAAGCTTACTAGAAGTAGAACTGGGAGTAGTCCTTTCTTTCACTGTTTTCTACTGTACTTGGCCTATTTAAATACCAGGGCATAGTATATATGTTGAAAAAAAAAATTTAGCTTAAAATATTATATATAATTTCTAGATATTTAAGTGTATAAATAGACAAGGCCTATTTTGACTTGATTTCCTTATTAAAGTATTTTAAGCATTATACTTTCACAAACATCTTTTTTTGTTGATTGAGTTATAACCATATAGGTACTTTTTAGTTTGTCTTCCTTGGTACCATTGGTAAAATTGGTACAGTTAACTATGATATGTTAGGAGATTTATTTGTCATTTTTATTTAGGTATTTATAATCTTAAATTTACTTTCAAAATCAAATTACCTTAATTTTAGTTAAATACTGTTTGCTTTTACATAAACAAACAGTAATAAACTTAAAAGCAGATCAAATTACTGACAACCTTAAACATGGTTTTGTTTTCTGATATTACCAGAAAATGGCTAAAATAACCCAGCTTTTTTTCATTTGCAGGTAATGCCCTTATTAAATGTGGAGAAACACAAAAACGAATTGGAACAGCAGACAGAGAGCTGATTCAAACATCAGCCTTAAATTTTCTCACTCCTTTAAGAAACTTTATAGAAGGAGATTACAAAACAATTGCTGTGAGTTAGAAAACGTTTACCTTTTTTAGTAAAATAATTTATGTCTCTATTTGCAGTTTTTAATGACTAATTTGCCCTCTTAATGACTGAGATTTGACAAATTAGAACATTTAAATAATCTGTCTAGGTTTAGTTTAAAAGATATTAGATTGTCAGTAGAATGACTTAATATATGAAACCTAAGAATTAATAAAACAGTAAATTCTTATCAACCTATTTGGTAGTTTGAAGTTCCCATGAGGAATTCTAATATACAATACTAAGATTTTTTTATTATTCATGCTGTAAAATTGGGGTAATAAGAGTTGCTTTTTGTGATATGACACATTAAGAGAAGCCTGTCCAGCCTTGAGGTAGATCACATAGGGTTTCAAGGAGCTTTGCTGTAGGGTACCAAGCAATTTTTCAGCTTGGGCACTACTGTCATTTTAAGTGATAATCTGTGTTATGGGAGCAGTACTGCATTGTAAGACTTTCAGTGGTATCTCTGGCCTCTGCCAGTGATGCCAGTAACATCCCTCCCCAAAATGTTCCCTGAGAGGCAAAAAGCTTAAAATATTAAAAATAGTACTCTCTTTCTACCACCACTTGCCATCCTACCCAGATTTCCCACACATTTGGAATGTCTCAGTTATTTAAAAATTAAAGCAGAAAAAAAACGGGGGAGGCAAGAGGAGGTAGGTAGGCCAGGGCTAGATACCTCAATGGTCACTTTATAGCCAGTTTTTATAATCACAGATCTTTGCTTCTCAGGTGATACACACATTGACTAGAAGAATACTTTTAAGTGTGTGTGCTTTTACTGAATTTTGGCATTGTTAGCCTTTTTTTCTTTTCTGTATTTATAGAAAGAAAGGAAACTATTACAAAATAAGAGACTGGATTTGGATGCTGCAAAAACCAGACTAAAAAAGGCAAAAACTGCAGAAAGTAGAGCTTCAGTAAGTAGTGTTTTTTAATAAACATTTTAGGTTAATGTTAAGACATGTAAAATATTTTGCTCGTATACCATGCAAACTATAGTCTCATTTATAGACTAAGATATGACTTGGGGTATTGTTCCTTGTTTTTAAATAAACTTATCAGAGCTTAATACATCCAAATCAGTGCAAATAATTATATCAAGACAAAATATTCTTATTTCAGCAATACACCTGTTGCTAAAAAAATAAAAAAATATAAGAGTTTCTAAAGCTGTGTCATGTTCTTTAAATATCCTCAAAGGTGATAGCAAATATGTCTTTTGGAGAAAGACTATATTTGCAATGGGAAAACTAATTAAGAGAAAAATAAGTCAAATTGGAGAGTGTGCGTAGCTTAAATAGTAGATGTCTCCCTTACCACTTGTGATTCACTTCTGATGGCGTTGTCACCAAGAGTAGTTCTAAAACCCTTAAAACAGTGCAGTAAGCACTGCCAGGTGACTATATTTTAAAGGGGCAGAAAAGCATATGAATAAATAAGTTCTGGTATATCGTTCATTAAATTGAACTCAGAATACTCTTTCAAAATTGAGTGTCATCTCCCACTGAGCACAGTACACACACATCCCAAGGAACAGATTCTTGTCCCAGAATAGAAGGAGGGTGGGAGACAACCAAAATGAGCAACTAAATAAAAATAAAGAAAGAGCTGCTTCCTCCTCTCTCTGCCAGCCTACCTACTTATATACTTGCCTTCATTCCTGCCTGTACCTTTCCTTTAAAAAAAAAAAGTTTAAATAAACAAGACTGAGTGGGCATTCATTGAATATAGAAATTTGATAATCATTTACATATATACTTTCTTTAAAGGTTGTATTTACATTTTTATAATCTTATTTAATATACTATTTATACTGCTATACCCCCATTCAAAACTTTAAACAGATAAGTCAGACTTGCATTGAACCATCTTTAAGATAGTACACTATAAACAAGTCTGTTTTTCAAGAGGAAGCTAACAAGTTAAATTTAATTTACATATGATTTGTAAAACCATATTTCACTGCCTTCTGTTTCAACTTAATACCACTACCACCATCAAGAATGATTGCTTTGGTGAGCATATTACCACAATGCTGATAGAAGTCTATTGCTCTTTTGTTTAGGGAAAAAAAAAGTTTTGAGTCTTGATTTAGAGTGAAATTTAGAACTGGTAATTTTCTGTTGGACAGTGATGTCTTAAGAGATTTTCCCAGCAACTTACATGAGCAGAATAAATTATATTCTTCCAGGTGGTTTTTCTCTTGGAGAATCTATATTAACTACTGCTAGAGAAAAGCTATCTTTTATAAGACATTAATTCCCAATTCATTGGCATTTTCACCTCAGAATTTATCATTACAGTCATCATCAAGAACTGTCTTAACTTCCCAAACAGGCTTTTGGCAGAATCAGAACTTTAAAAGTGAACCCTGTAGACAAGAGACTTTAGGTTAGGATAATAGTTTCTAGTTGCTAATAATAAATTTATAAAGTAAAATACAAGTTGGTTTTTAAGATACTTAATTTCATAAGCAGAAAAAATGTTAAGATAAATAAGGGTCAATTGTCATTAAATGTTCTAAACTGGAAAGGAATCTCTATTCAAAATGTCTACCTGTGCCCACTGATAATTATAAAACAATGATCTATTTTTAGTTGAAAAGGCACCAGAATTTTGCTCATAAATTTAATAATATACAAAATCCTTTGATTAAATTATTTTACCACACTATTAAAATGTGTAGAAGTAAGTATAATAAAAGGCAAATTTCAATAGATATTGAAAAGATCGACAATTTTTTTGTGCTGTGTATCTTTGAGGGAAAAGGTTTCTATGAGAATTTGTTTAAAATAAAAATGAAAAATCGTGCAAATGACCTTATTTAATAATTAGTTTATACTAGTTTAGAATTTATGTATTATATAAGACAAAATTTAACTGTAGCCAGATACTAAAAATACTTGTCTAGACAAAAATTCACATTTCTTGGTATAAGTTATTCTTTCCCCCAAGATAACCAACTCATTTTTCTTCAAACTATATATATAGCTGTAGTTTGAAATACTTTGGAAAGGAAAAATCCGTTTAGTTTGTTACTACATAAAGTCTTAGGAAATACTTCTGTGAAGTTTTTTAAAACTATTTTAGAGTTGTATTAATTGAAGAAAAAATCCATCTGGTTTCAAAGCTCGCTAGTATTTAGAGTTTTAGACCTCTCCTATATTTGATTTCCAAATATGATGGAGAATACATTTTCAGATAATTTAATATAGCAAATATGTCCCTCTGCCCACTTAAGCATTTCCACAGTAGTCTAAATCTTTATTGAGTGAATTTTTAGCACCATCATATAGCCTTAACTTTAATGTACACATCTTAGAATTTCAAGTTTATTTAAAATAAAAGGATACATAAGGCTTTCATATTTGTTTAGAATATGCCAAGACCTAACTGAGGTTAATTGAAAGAGAACATAATTGAAGGCATCATACATGATTAGAAATAACCTTTGAATAGAAAAAGTTGTAGATAGACAGAAGGGCTTAATTGGTGAAAATTTAAATTTAATTTTGTTTTCCCTAAATAATTCTCATTTTAAATCAAGCATCAGCCATGTTTTTTGTCTTCGCAAGTTTAAATCTTTTGATAATTTGCATAGGACAACTATAGGAAATTTTATACAATGTAATTGGAGTTTTCTTTTTAGTAGAAAACTACTTATCAACTCTTCTAATATTTATTTGTGTTCTTTACTATGTAGGAGTAACTCATTTCACTGTTCATTGTCATAATGTGTTCTTTGTCTCTTACTTACGCACTTAAGCAACTAAACTCAGCTCGCCTTGAAGGAGATAACATTATGGTAAATTTCTCTTACATGCTCAACTTCCTGCATGTAAAATGGCTGAAGGTTTGTTGGCCTACTGTGTTTTCTACATCTTGAATAAAGTGCCTTCTCTTGCTATTATCTGCATGTGAAAGTTCAAAATAATCAAAGCCATGTATTCATTATGTCTAACAAAAAATATATGAAATATTAGCTGAAGTAATATTGGAACTTGAAGAAAAATTATGTGTTCTAATTGCCAAATATATTAACAATATCAAATTCAGAATTTAGAATCTGAATTTGTATACTTAGTGCCTTTTATGTACAATAAAAAATGTTAATGTTACTGGCATTCTGTGTTCTTTTAGCAAAGAAAATAAACAATTTTATCTATGGGAAAGGTATAAATAGGTATATAAATTGACTTTACTTCTCAGTACCTTCATTGTTTACCATATTTTTACCTAAAGTCAATGTAGAATTAATTTTTTCCACAACTCCAGGCCAAGACAAACCCTAGTCCAGTTATTTCTGTAGCAGCAAGACCTATACTCCATTCAGTGCTGATAAAGTTCCAGAGGCATGCTCTAGTAGCTCAGGCTTTAATTCCACACCTCTGGCGTAGCCCAAGCTGTTAGGAATTTTTATTTAAAAAAAGACAAATTCATAAAATCTGGTCATAACTCAAAAATTCCTTAGTGCTAGCCAATAAAGTTTTATAGACACAGTATTTGGTATTATATGCCTAGACACCTCCAAAGAAATGGCACCAAATCTGCAGTGCAGTTAATGATAATTGGCAATCGACTACTTCTAATTATTAACACTGAACTAAAAGCAGGGGGTTAAAATCCATGTAACAGAGAAAACTTGTTACAGAATATGTAAAGTGCATTTTTGTGTTTTTTAAACCTCTATAATTATTTTAAAGCCCTGGCTATATTAGGACTTTCTTTAGGTAGCAAGAGAATGCATTAATTAAGTTATTTCCATCGTCCTATCTGTAGGTAAATAAAAATTGTGAAACTTTTAGTCATTGGTACTTTAGTATATAAATCACATGTTTCCTTTTATCCTACTAGTAAAAATACGATTAAATAAAGTTTGTTTCATCAATTAGACATTTGTTTTACTGCTGACATTATCTACTTATAGTATGATGTATTTAAATCTGGTCATTTTAAGTTCACTGTATCTCGTTTATTGTGCCCCCCCCCCCCCAAATGACTGTATCAGCATTCAGTGTCCACCTATTCTTGCTATATTTTAATTTCCTAAAATTCTAGAATTTTATGCCTAAGTGTGAAATTAGAAATCCTTTAGTTCAAACCTCTCATTTTACAGATAAGAAAACTATAATTAAGAGGGGTTAGAGGTTCCAAATTTAGGAAAACCTTAATTTAATTAGTATAAGATTAAAAAATTGATAGTATTGATACATATGGAGGCATACTTCCACAATATATTAAGCTATACTGATTTAGTCTCCATTGTATTTTATCTATTAATGTGATTCTGAAACAGGAGAGTGTGCCATTTGAATTAAAATATTTACATTTTTCTGTACTAAGTTGTAGAAAATGTTAAATTCCAACTTTCTTTCATGCTCTATATTTTTCTCTAATTTTTAATGCTTGCTAGATTTGGGCAGAGGAAGTGACAAAAGTAAGTAAATTATTAAATTACAGAATTATGAAAGTTTAATTGTCATGTACTCTATAAATATTTATTGGGTAACAGCCATGGATACAGCCACAGTTTTTGTTACTGTATCTTATATAGCTGAAAATTAGGGAAAACGTGTCTCTGGCTAATAGTAGCTTCTCAGAGCAGTAGAACAATGTGGCAGAGATGTGGTTTTCACACATACTTATAAATACTAAATGCCTCTTATATTAAGTACCAGAAGATAGTTTAAATGCTAGGTTTATTTTTGTGACAATTATGTAAAGTAGTACCATGTTCTAGATCTTTTAGAGAATTGTGTATGTCACACAAATGGATTTTTTAGGTAACTGAAACTTATTGTCTAGCACCAAAGCTAATTTTTTCCAATCACTATTGAAAATTTTTGTTAAAAAGTACTTTACTGCTGCATTAAATACAGGATAGTATACACTTACTTACAGTTAAGTTCATGAATCTATTATTGTACTGTATAACAATAGGACCTATGTGTTTTTCAAGTATGCTGTCAGGCAGTGTCAGTCTTGCTTTGGAAGCTATTCAGTCCCTCTGCCTGTGTTACCATTTCTAATCTTCTCTGGGCTGTGGAATCAAGTAACTAAGCAAAAATTCAAAGATTAAAGTTATGTTTTTAGTACTTAGTGTTAGTACTTTAGTGCTTCAAATGCCATTTGAGATCTTCAGAAGCATGTTTTAACTTATTCCTCCTGTTCAAGCCTACTGTAATCTGACCTCCATATGAGGACTAAGGGCAGGTGGTTAATTGTGGACTCTCTTAATAGTTTTATAAACTTTAGCTTTTCATTCTCTGATTTTGTAGAATGACTGACTATACAATCTTTCATGCATAGATTAGGAGGCTATTGATTCTGTCACTTGGAAATCCAATGCAATTCTTGACATTCTGTAGAATCCATTCATAAACTTAGTTATGGTTCCATTATCACCTCCCAATTTCTTCTTGAACCTTTAGAATGAAAAGCAGGCAGAATAATTTGGAAGAGTATATAAGCTGAAAAAGAAAACCAGAGCCTCTTCACCTTTGTTTCACATACATCAACACGTTTATGTTTTGATTTGGCACTCTACAAGTTTGAGAAATATATTTAATGAGAAGAAACTCCTGAAACAAATATTTACATTATGTTTATAAGAATGAAAAAGAAAGAAGAAAGAAATACATCAAAGTAGATTTGAGACTTTGTTTTCTTCTTTATTTTTTACATATTCCTGGAATATTTTCAGATTCAAGCCGCGTAGAAAAGGTAACACTGACCAAGATAGTTACAGCCAGCACTGTAATGACCAAAATTTCTGACTTATGTTAGTCCTGATATCACAAGCCCACAAATTCTTGCCCTTTTTTCAAATCACATCCTAACAGAGCATCCTCTTGTTATACTATCCCAAACTCTAGATCAGATAACCCACTAACAGTAATTCTAAGTAGTAGAGGTCTTTTCCTTAGAACTCTTATTTTGTAATTGTAAAATTAAGTCAAGAAATGCAATCTAGAGGACAGAATAAAAACTCTTTCAATTTTTCTAATAGGGATCATTCTCTTCCTCAGTAAATTGATTATACTGAATCTATTTCAATTACCTTAACCTCTCAGGTTAATTGTTTTTATCACATATATATCAGAAATATGGATGATTGGAATATTCAGCTGTTGCAGTCACTCCGGACATACACATTGTTCAAGTTGTGAAATTCATTTCTTTCCTACTATTTGCCTGTTTTAAATATAAAGTTAGATGGTAGACTTTGTAACATGGTGCCTTTCTTCACAATTAAGTAGTTAAATTTTGATCAAGCATAGATTACAAATCCCTTATCTTTAATGAAATCATTCTTTTTATTTTTTACTCATTTTTCTTAGTTTTAAAATGTTACTTCCATTTCAAACTTAAGTTTCCAGGTCATTTTCAGTCGCCTAGCTTATTTACTTATATCCTGTATAGAAATACTACCATTTAGTTGACACTGTCATTCCTACTAAAGACTGTAAACCAAATCATACTTTTACAATCAAAGGACCTACAAAGCCTAATTTAATTCCGAAGTTCATTTGTTTTTGGTTTGCTGTGTTCTATTAAAGTTTTTTTTGGCTTCAGTCAACTGTAAATAGTGCAGATAACACAAAAGTGATTAATTTTCTTTAATAATTTCCTTAGGAAGAACATAGATTCTATTCTTTTCTGAGACTTTTTTCTGCTTCATACTGGTTCTAGATGGAGCTTACTTCAGCCCTAAGATCAAAGCAACACGTATACTGGTTTCAGTCACATAAATCTACTTCAAACTCTTGATTTACTGGGTTATTCAAATTTATTTCCATAAATCCAATCCAGTGGTTCTTAGTCCCTTCTGCCAGGGGATAAGAATGGTTTTACCAACTGATTTCTATTCTGCTACTATCTTGTTGACTGCTTCCATAGGCTAACTGTTGTCACCAAAAGGGAAGGCAGGGGGAGATGGAATATGAAATTAAAATATTCAGACCTTGTTTTTATACTTAACTATAGTCTTGGAAATGTTGTAATTATTTGGATGGGGGTGAGATCTATTTATCCTGGAGAGTCAGCAAAAATATCATTACAGTGACATCAACAATAATGATTCCCAGTGGGAGGATAGGCTAACTGTTTTGAGTAAACAGATTTTATTTTCTCCTCACTTATTTTCCACCATCTCTGGCTAAAGATTTAAGATGTTTTTTGGCAGTGTTTACTGTTCTTAGATCAAGTTGATTTTTCAGTCCATTTCTTTGTCCTAGCACTAAACCTTTATGAGATCATTGAAGCCAGTAGTGGTGTGCTGTTATATGAAATTCTTTCCATATAACAGAAGGTCAGTAACTTCAGAGCTTTGTGAGAGTATTTACACCAAGAACGCCAACACATTAGAGCTTCTCCCATACACCCCTCAGCTGGTTTACTGGTACGCTGCTGACTGAAGGTCAGTCATAGTTGGCAGAAAAACACAGCGTAACTTAGATATTTCTGCTTAAGGCACATTTTATGAAAAGTTTAGAAAGAAAATTAGAAAGAACCTTATGTAGAACAAAGAATCCTTTGAAGGAACCTAAGAAATATATTCCTAGAAATGATTATATGTTTGATAACTAAACAAAAGAGGTTAAAATCCTATGACTTGACTCAGATATTTTTTATTTAAAATTAAAGGTTATCTTTACCTTCAGCATAAAGTAACGATAATATTAATTAGGAATATCTTGCAATTTTTATACACGTAAACTGGTACTCTTAAAATTTCGTAAAATGTAAAAATTTAGCAAAAATAATCCTAGAAAATGTATGGAAATATACTACCATAGTTTTTCTATACTTTTATGTATATTTCATTAAGCTTTGGCATTAATAGATTCTTTTGAGGCTACTACTGGTAAGGAATGAATTCTGTTTAGATTGAGAATGTAAAAAAGTTAAGGTCAAGAAACTATAGGGACTAGTTTAGATATAAGGTAGAATTAGGGAATTGCCACATTACTATTTGGGGCTTGTTTGACAGATTTTTTTAACTAAACAGATGTACATAAAATGGACTAAAATTCTCTGAGATTCTAAAACTATGTTTCAATTTAAGTCTGAACAGGAATTAAGAATAACTCAAAGTGAATTTGATCGTCAAGCAGAAATTACCAGACTTCTGCTAGAGGGAATCAGCAGTACACATGTGAGTAGTTCAGTCACTGAAATTCATTTGGAAAAAAAAAACTTTTATGGTCTTTTTGATGGACAATTTTAGGAGAAAAAACTGAACTCCTTTTCCATCATTTGTTAAGGAAATTTAAATTGTAGCACTTCCCAAGATAAATGAATGCTTACTAAAATTTTTGTTTACACCTCATTCTTAGTTCTTCCACCAACATTAAATCAAATTGTTGGAATATTTTTAGCTAAACAGTTTGTCATTACACTATTAACCAAGGTCAGTCTAATAAACCTTGTAGTAAAATACTTCATTACTCATGATTCTCCCTGAGTGCAGCGTTGTGCTCTGTCTCCTTTTAACATTTGTCACTTGTAAGTTGATTACAGAATTAAGAAAGTGACTGTACCTTTTCTCTACAGGCCCACCACCTCCGCTGTCTAAACGACTTTGTAGAAGCCCAGATGACTTATTATGCACAATGTTACCAGTACATGTTAGACCTCCAGAAACAACTGGGAAGGTAATAATTTCCTTGTCACACATGAAGTGCCTAATAGAAATTCGGGGTTTTTTTTTTTTTTTACATACTAACTTATAATAGAGATGGATATTAGAATTAAACGTTAGCTTACTTTAAGTTAGATTTTTTTTTTAAGGAAAGTAATTATCAGACTTCCTAGGTAGCTAAAACAACATTTTGAACTCTACTGACACAGAAGAATGTTTATCAGGTATGAGAAGATATTTTAAGTGAATATCTTTTTAGAGCTATATAAAGAAGACTTAAAAGTGTTTGAAGTTTTATCTTGAAGATCTCTGCATTTGATTAAAGGAAATTACTTGTCCTTCAAGATAAACTAATTCGTCCTTTTTCGTTGCTCACTTGTTCACTCTTTAAAAAAAAAGTAAAAGATTTTAGAATATTTGGGACCTATAAGACCTCAGACCCAGTGATATTTAGAGTGTGGTAGTATACTTCAAAGCATAATTATAGTATATAAAGCACATAGTTTAGTTACAGTTATTCATTCATCAAGTATTTATTGAACACTTTCCATATACCAAACACTGTTCTATATTCTAGATTTTTTTATCAGCAAATAATCAGGCAAAAATGAGCAGGCTTATGGAGCTCATATTATAAGCCGACGTTAAAATTAAAATTATATATAAGACAAATATGGTCTGTGCTCACAACACTTAAAGTCTGTGTAGAAAGAAATACAGGCTATAATTGGACAGGCCACGTGATAGAAAGAAAGGTATAAGTGCAGATTACTGTGAAGGATCTCTAACTGTGATGTAGGTGGATCTGGTAAAATTTCACAATGAAATTATTTTAGTAGAAATGTCTACAGTGAGGGACAGGAATAAATATTCCAGGCAAAAGAAGAAAAAAAAAGAATATATATAGCATTATCTAGATGGATATACGTAAAAGATCGGGAGGAGAGAGAGAGAATGTGGCAAGTTCAGGAAACTGACAGTATTTTATTCTGGTTAGAGCATAGTTCAAGGTAAGAGTGGGATAGTGGTTGAGATGAAAAGAGTTAAGTAGGGTCATGTCATGAATGCCCTTTAGGGTAAATAAGGATTTGGGGATTTATATACAATGAAGACCAATTAAAGCATTTGTGAAATTTGGAGGAAGAATATCAAAAGAAGTTATTTCAAGGAATAAGGCTAAAAATATCACCTACATATTCTTTTCTTTATATTAATCCTTCAAACTAGACCTAGAAAAAAATTGATATATCTGCATAACCAATTTTAGATCTTAAAAATGAGTTGCAGGGTGTGCCCTGGCGACCCAGTGATCTAGCACACGTGGGAGCAGCCCTATGTATGTCCCAGGGTCCAGAGGTGAGCAGCAGGGAGAACAACAAACGTGAACAACTAAATAAATAAAAGCTTCAAAAAAAATTTTTAATGAGTTGCAGTTCAATACTGTTGGTTATTCTGTTAGAGTTTACGAAAAGATTTATGTAGATTTCTGTATATTTGAAGTTTTGTTAGTGGCATTAATATTTGAAAACAGAACACTACCTTCATCCCCACATTGGGTCAACTGTTTTAAGCAAAAGACTCATTAGTGCTTCCTTTTCACTTTGGAATACTCTGGGATATAACAAAGGGGTTGCTGTTAACCATCTGTACTTGCATTCTGTTTAAGGCCATACATGTGCTTGGAACTTAGCAATTCAAACAAAATTTAGTTATTGTCACAGTTTAGAATAAGCTGAAATAACAAAGTGAAACCAGTGCTGTTAATTTAGGGGAAAAAAAAATCTAGCTGGTGTGTCTGACCTCAAAGAATTCTGTTACTAGTAAAGACCAGTATTCATGCCTTTAATATATTACAAGTTATGATTTTTAAGACAGGTGTAGAAATATTCAAATGTAGAATTTAAAAAATTATCCAAATCCACATTAAATTAAAAAACTGAAGAATAGAACAAGATTGTAATGTTAATGGTTGTAATAGCAGAGTTGGTAATAAGCAGTAACTGAAAAATATATTATTAGTTAAGCTTAGTTGTCCCTGTGCACTCATCTAGATGTGATAAAAGTAGTTAACTCTGGATGTATTTTAAAGGTAGAGCCAGCAGGATTTGCTGACAGACTTCATATATATCAAGCTTAGAGGAGGCAAGAATTACTGCAAAATTTTTGCCTGAGCAACTAAAAGAATGAAATTGTAGTTAAGTAAGGGAGAATGCCACAGGAGAACAGAGATTGGGGTGGATATGTTATATAAGGAATACCAGAAACCCAGTTTTAGACATTTAACTTTGAGATATCTGTTAAACATCCAAGTGGAGATAGCCAGTTTTAGGATATATAAGTCTGGAGTTCAGGGAAGTGAATTAGAGCGTAATCAGTATATCAATGTTTATATCTGTGAGACTAGATAAAATCTAGTCTACTTATTAGTTAAGCTTAGTTGTCCCTGTGCACTCATCTAGATGTGATAGTAGACAGAGAAAAGAAGAGAACTAAGGGCTAAGCCCTGAAGCACTCCAACATGAGGTGTTACGGAAGATGGCAGGGAGTGAGCAGTGAGGTAAAACGTATACCCTGTGTAATTCCTGGAAGTCAAGTGACGAAGTAGGAAAGGAAAGTGAAGCTGTCTACAGTAGTCACTGCGTAGGTCAATTAAAATGAGAACTATTAATGAAGCACTGACTTTAGAATATTGAGTTCATTTCTGACCTTAACAGTAGTAGTTTTGGTGGAACAGTAGAAGCAAAAAGCTTATTTGAAATATGAAAGAATATAAGAGAAATAGTGAGGGTGTTTTAAATAAATCTTGGCATGCCCTGGTGACTTGGTTAAATCTGCAGCCCAAGGCTGGCATAATCCACTATATCCCAAGGACCCCAGCTCACACCTCAGGGATGGGGAGGAGAACAAACAAGATGAACAGCTAAGTAAAATAAATTAAATGCTCACTGCTCCTCTTTCTTTCTGCCTGCACTTTTCCTTAAAAAAACAAAACAAAACAAAACAAACCTTAAAGAGGAACAGAAATGAGCAGTAACCAGAGGAGGAAGTGGAAGATTTTTGTTTTTAAGACAGAAATAAGGTCATGTCTGTAAGCTTATAGGAATGATATGGATATAGTAAATGGAGAAAATATAATATGGAAAAGAATGGGAAGATTGCTAGTGTGATATCCCTGAAAGGTTAATAGGAATGAGATTTGTGCACATGTGAAGAGTAGTGATTAGCTTTAGGAGCTTAGATAGCTCATCTGTAGAAAAAGGAGAGATGACCAAAAGTGTGGAAATTTCCTCTCACATAAAGAAGCAACTCATCAGCTGAGTATAAGGGTTAGGGGAGAATTACTGGAACTTTTAAGGATGAAAGGGTGTGAAATAAGAGAATAGAAAGTGAATGGTTCAACTAGAGAAATGTAATTGTCAGGAGCTTTGTGCACTCTCTTGAACTTTATAAATGGAACATAAAGCCAGACAGTATAGTTTTGTGTTTTTCTGCCTTCACCATAGATAAATAAGAATAGATAAATGAGATTTTTATCAAATGAATGTAGTGAAGTAAGGAACACAGGAAATGAAGATTGATACAGGAGGTTAATTATTGTAATTAATCATGAACATGAAGGGTATGTGGTCTCATAGATGATTAGTCTGGTATAGACACAGGATGGGATTTTGAAGTGAGAGTACTAAAAGAGGTATTAATTGTATAGTGAAAGAGTGGTGATAGATGTTGATTTACTATGATGCATACCTTAAACTTTATACTGTTATGATGCAATGTTCATTCAGTATAATCAATTAAATAAAATACTATTTACCACTTAAAAAACCGAGAAAGAATGTTGGAAATTATTATTGGAAGGGTTATAGTTATGGGAATTGATAAGGTCTAGATGAGACAGTGGAATGGGTAATTGAATGATAGGATCAGTTGCAGAATCACTGGGAAAGTTGGTTTTATGGACCTCAGAGGCCAATATTAGAAGAATTATCTATATGAATATTAAAATCAAGAAATAAGATACCAGGTGTGGAGAAAAAGGAACCCTTCTACACTGTTGGTGAAACATAAATTGGTGCAACCTCTTTGGAAAAACAGTATGGAGATTCCTCAAACAAATAAAGATGAATCTTCAGTTAGATCCAGCAGTCCCACTCTTGGGCATATATCCAGAGGATGCAAAATCACTAATCAGGAAACCTATCTGCACCCTGATGTTGATAGCAGCACAGTTGCAACAGTCAAGACATGGAAACAACCTAAATGCCCATCAATAGATGTCTGTATTAAGAAGCTTTGGTAGATATACTCAATGGAATTCTACTCACCTACTTAAAAAAAATAAAATTGTGCCCTTTGCAACAATCTGGATGGAATTAAAAGAGATCATATTAAGTGAAATAAGTCAGAAAGAAAAGGAGAAATACAGGATGGTTTCACGCATGTGGAACGTAATAAAATGAAACAAACTCTCAGGACACAAGATGATGGCTGCTGGTGGGGCAGGACGGGGAGCGGGGGGAGAAGAGGAGAGGGGAAAGGTGGTGGTAAAGACACTGGAGGATTTGGAGTGAAATACAGATTGAGATACAGTGTCAGTATTCAAAAATGAATGAAGCATTTGAATAAAAGATTTAATATCAATAACTTTAAAAAAGAAATAAGATAACATGTCAGTGAGCTTATTAGCTTATTTCTTTAAATTTTCTAGAAACGAAGGAAAGGTAATGAGGCATCTATAGATGATTGTAACGAGATAATGGGTAATTATGTAGTAAAATAACAAGAAATTCAGGAATTGGGTAAGATTGCTTAGTAAAAAGTAGAAATGGTTGAGAAGAGTCTAGAAATGGTAATGACAGACATTGATCTCCTATTCCAACCACCTCTATATCAATAAAAAGGACATTTTGAAACAAAAATGTTTTAAATATAAATGGATGAAGAGAAAATTTAGAGAAGAGGTTAAGCATAAAGGGCTTAATTTTTTTTTTTTTTCTTTTCTTTTTTAAAGGATAGGTACAGGCAGGAATGAAGGCAAGTAGGCTGGTAGGTAGAAAGAAAAAGGAGAGAAGGAAGCCTCTTTATTTTTAATTTTTTTTTATTTAGTTGTGTACACTGGTTGTTTCCCCCTGGACCTATGACTCAAACCCAGGGGTGTGTGGTTTGCTCCTCTGGAGGTGATTGACCTAATAGCTGCTCCACCAGGGTGTGTCAGTAAAGGGAATTTGTGCTTGCTCTGCTGACTGATTTGTATATGGTTTTCAAATGGTCATAAAGAAAAGAAGGAAACCGTATTTAATGGAGGGATAAATTTCACCTATCCTCTCAGATATGAGGCCTTTTATATTTTAACTCATGTATTTATTAAAATTTAAATGTGAACTTCTATAATTTTCAGTCTTAGAAATGGTCAGATTAGGATGATTATAGGCCAGCCATTTTTGTATTGTTTTCCATTCAGTATAATTGGGAATACAGCAGCCTTACAATACATTAAAATTGTAATCATCTTTAAATCTTTAATTACAAAGATTTTCATAAAACTTCTTTCATTAAAAAAATAGAAAAATTTGTGAAATGTGCCCTATTTGCCCATTGGGTCTTTCCTATGATAATTATGAGTCATAACATATTATTTGAATGTTCATCTCACCTCTCCAGAAAGGAATGGTATTGTTTCATCTTTGTGTTTCCATTTATGCTAGTGATACTAAGCACGAAGCTACTCATTAAATATTTGTCATTTGAATGAATAGAAACGGAGAGGTTTTGTTTAATTTTTAAAAAGATGCACACCTTATGATTCAGGCAGCTGAGATTCTGATGTACAGACCACATACAGCCCAAAGACCCAGGTTCGAGAAAGGCAACTGGGGTGAAAAACCAAAATGAACAAATAAATGTTTCTTCTTTAAATGCTTTTTCTTTTTCTTCCTTCCTTCCTCATTAAAAACAAACAAAAAAGGCAATTATTAAAATATTTCTCAGAATTAAATTGAGAAAGCTTCACTTTAGTAGTAATAATTGATATTTAAGTCACTTTTCATTGACTTATATTTAATAACTAATAAAGGGAACAATTCACATAAAATATACTAGTAGACTTTTTGAAAGTGTAAGATTACACACATTTTTTTCTTGAAAAAAAATACCTATTGTGTTTTTTTCTTTGTAAATAAGTTTATATTTGTGAAGACAGCTTTGAAACAAACTTTCAAGAAATTTTCTCTAGTATCATTTGCCTAAGAGGGATAAGTTAGACCGCACAGTTTGCCATTAGAATATTAAGTTATATAAATCTTCAAAATAGGCTAGTAGAAAGTAAACAGTGCCACCAAGTGGTGGTATGCCAGAGCTTTGGTCACTTGGAAATCATAAATTGACTATCAATTTCTTTTCAACAGTTTTCCATCCAATTATCATAGTAACAACAATCAGACTTCTGTGGCACCTATACCATCTGCTTCATCCAATGTGATTGGTTCTTCTGCTCTGACTTCAACAAGTGGCCTAGTAATTACCTCTTCTTCCAACCTCATTGACCTTAAGGAGTGTAGTGGCAGTAGGAAGGCCAGGGTTCTGTATGATTATGATGCTGCAAATAGTAGTGAATTATCACTTCTGGCAGATGAGGTGAGTAATATGGATCTAAGAAGATGACTATATCATAGATTGATATATCTCCTGATTTTTTAATGCAGATGTCTCAGTTTGTCATGCATACTTTCATAGACTTCAGATGGTTATATTAACATTCTGTGAAATTTCAACTACTGTTCTTTAGCAAAATAGAACATCACAGAAATACTTAAAACTTTTAACTGCTAAATAACTGGAAGACTTCTAAACCTGCCTCTAATAAAATCCTTTGTCTTTCATTAAAATTGATAATTATATTTAAAGTCCTTTGATAGTGGATACTATAAACAAATACAAATCCGATTTTCTAAGATTTTATTTTTTAATATAGCTAATAACTGAAAATATTTTATTTTGTAGGTGATCACGGTGTTCAGT
Organism: Solenodon paradoxus; assembly: GCA_004363575.1. Taxonomy (NCBI): domain Eukaryota; kingdom Metazoa; phylum Chordata; class Mammalia; order Eulipotyphla; family Solenodontidae; genus Solenodon; species Solenodon paradoxus. The sequence continues at coordinate 158,978 of RJWH01000438.1, forward strand.
GTCATTGGAATGGATTCAGACTGGTTAATGGGAGAAAGAGGAAATCAGAAGGGCAGGGTGCCAATTACCTACTTAGAACTGCTCAATTAAATAGGTGGGCTATGGAAGATTACCCATCATGACACCGTATTTATATACAATTAACTCTAAGTAAAGCAGATTTAAGTATCTTCTATGTTAATGTCTTAAGAGACTGAAAATACCAGCCATCAGAAACTGGTCTTCCTTCCAATAAAGTTGCATGGTAAATATTTCATTACAGAATTTATGTTAGAGCTTTCATGCCAAGAATGTTTTCTTACAAAATTCTCTTTCTACTGAGGTTTCACTAATAAGCAGCTTCTACTTTTGAGCTCCAACTTAAAGCAGAACTGTTTTCTACTGAATTTTTCATTAATGGCAAACCTTCTTTTATGTAAAATAAATTTATTATGAATTGATATCAGTGACTCATTTATTAGGCATAATTAATAGCCAAAGAATAAAATTAAAATTTATTTTAAACTGTAAAAAGAATTATAAGATTTAAATCTGTTTTGTAAAGAATGTAATGTTTCTGAATGTTTCATAAATAGAAATGCATTGTACCACGTTTATTTTGTTTTCCAACAGAAACTGAATTATTTCAATACTTTGGCTTGGGGTTAGGGTTGTTTTATTAAACACTACTGAATGGTTTCCTTTAAATTTAAAAACAATTAGTCCTTGAAAAGCATTACCATAGTTCTCTAGTATTGTTTCAGTTAAAGTTTCAAAACATCTGGAACAACTTCATTTCATTAAGCATGTTAAGATTGTTCAATTGGCATAGTTTAATGCATAATCAGAATTGGATCCATTAAGAACATAATGCTGTAAAGAGAATTTGCTCTTATTGAACAGCAAATTCTTAGAAATATAAATTAGTGCAACTACATCATGGATTGTATACAAACTTTTGGTTACTGAGCCTGCTAATAAAGTTTTGAAAATTTAGGTTATCTTGATCAGGAACTCTACACGCTTAGAAAATTGTCATTTGGACTACTGCTATGAATCAGCAGATTGTTTGCATGTTAAGATTTCTGCTCTCATTCTGTCATTCATTCATCAAACATTTGTTGAGAGCCGAACACTATGCTGATCAATGAGGGTATTACCCAGTTCATCAACTGAAACATTGCATAGTCCTTCCCTCTGCAGACCCTAAAGAGCAGTGGAGGATACAGGAAAATAAGTAATTGTCATATAACAAAATCAGAGTCCTAATAGAAGAAGTATATTGTGTTTGGGAGTCACTTAACTCAGATTTGGGGAATTTGAAGAGGAAGTGTTCCAGGCAAAGGGGAAAAGATATGTCAGGCCTAGGACCAAGAGAATGTAGTACACTGTACCAATTAAAAGGTAGTTCAGTTTGACTCCAGCATGAAGGACGAAGGTGTACTTCATATCTGTAGGCAATGCCAGTGTATCAAAATAATATATGTTGCTGCTTTTAAAAATGACAATACTTAAAACACCATTTTTGAAAGAACTCTTTGTGTTTTGAACATGGTAAACATGTTGATAGTTTCACAGTCTACATTTTAACAGTAGTTGTTGTTACCTTTTATGTCTGTTATAAAAGATGAATTCCTCTGCAATTTTATAGTTGTACAAGACACTTTTATTCACACTATAAATTTCCATACTCATAAAGAAGCCAAGTTGCTCAAGCTGGTTAGTTAGCTGTAGAACAAAGTAAGTGAAAGTTCTTCCCCGGAAAGGAAGTTCTGTAGTCAGCTGAGAGTGCCACCTACTGTGTTCTATAAATTCACAGTTAAGGTTTAAAAGATGACACACAGAACTCCTGTCAACTTAACTATAAGTGAGGTTCATAGGAAGTAGTAGTAAAGGGGAAAGAGTATGGGTAACAGAGTGGTCTCTTCACACCCATTCTTCCTCACATACTGAACTCTTTAGCTTCTACTCAGATGTTTTATTAGCTACTGTTTCCTTAATTAAAGGGGGATAATTTTGCCACTTTAGAATTATATAGAGATATTACCTTGTATGTTTTTAGCAAGAGTTTTGGGCACATAATAATTCTGGAATGATCAGTTTCCCCTCGTTAGCCCTTGAAGCTTTCTGACCTCAAACTGTAAGCTTATTTATGACTGTGTACCAGAGAAACCTGTTCTGTCGATGCTCTATTCTTCTCTGTATCAGTCCTTTCCTCCACTCACTTAATCAGACCCAGGTCAAGGTTTAACCTGAGTGTAAATTTTTTTCAGAACCTTTGTTTTCCATCAAATGAATGTTGACTGTAGTAACCCAGTAAGGTACAGCGACTTCAATAATGTAAGGTTCAAAGACTTCTTGTGCCCTTGCTTACCACAAATCCACCACAAATATGTGGGCTTCTTATGTTTATTGCTTTATATTGTAATGGAATTTTTTTTAGTTTGGGGAGTTTCTTGGTTTTAGTTTTACTTCGGTTTGTTTATTTTTTAATTATGGGCTTAATTTTTACTCAGGTAAAGGCTCATAAAGATTCTTAGGCTTTGGAAGCCTAGAAATTCATGGTGCAATTTAGAATTTTAAAATAAGCCCTGTGGCCCTAAGCTCAATCTAAAGGTGGTATACTATCATCTGAAACATGCACATATAAATGAAACAAACTTGGAAATAATTGTAAGCTCTTTTACCAAAAACAAAAAAACAACAGGTTATTGGATTATATCTACATTTGTCCTCAAAAGTCATCTAACCTGAATAGTCATGGTGTTAAATCTTTTTTTTTTTAGTGGTGCTAATCAGGAAAATTCATATTGTAGGCAATTTAGGTTCCAGAAATGAGCAATTGTCTCTAAATAACATGAGAAATAGGCCTGAAGCCAGGTCACTAGTAGGTTAGAGTTCATCCTCAGTCTGCTATTATCATCCACCAGAAAAAGGAACAGAATGTGAATGGAAGAGCTGGTGTTGGGGGGACATTTCTGAGATAAACTGGGAATATTCTGAACTGCAGGGCAAGAGACAACAGCTTTGTTTACCCTGAGGCCCAATTTACTCCCACTCTTTGTTGACAGAATTCCTCAAAAATCTCCCTACCTCCCAAGTGCCTGAAGTTTTGAAATACATTGCCCTAATATGTAGCACTTCCAGCCAAGTGAGTAGCCATGAAAGATAGATGGTTTTACAGTTTGACCTGCAGCCAGCTTTGCCTCAACTCCAATGAGTAAGGGCCTCTTACCTCATGGTGAAACTCATCCCCAAGCACACTTGCCTTTTCTATGTATTGTCCCAGTTAGTCTACTCAATAAAAAGTGGTTCTCAGAGTTTGATACTCAAGACAGGAAATATCAGAATCAACTGGGAGCTTGTTAAAAACATATTTCCAAGTAATTTCTACCTTTATTTGTACTTATTTTTTGTCTTTAAGGTGCAATAGAACTAGTCTTAGTTCTTCCATATGACAGTTTTTTAAATATTTTAAGACAGACTTGTCTTCTAATCTTTGCTGTGTTGTAGCACTATAGTTACAATTACATAATTACTCTTATAATTTATTTAGCATATATCACTATAGATTGTAGGTACCCGAAATAGAGGCTAATTCCCAACTCTTAGCACAGGACATAGCACATAATGTGTATTCAGTAAATATCAAGTGAAAGAAAATGCAATTCCTGAGCTTTACCCAAGGTCTACTGAATCAAACTCAGGAGTAGGGCCCAACAATCTATTTTTCTAAATAATTTTGGTGATTCTGCTACTGACTAAAGTTTGAGAAACACTTTCACCTTTGGGCCTATTGACTGACAATTTAAATTCTCCCTGCCTTTTATACCATAAACAATACTGCCCTCAAGTATAGGGGAACCTTGCTGCTTTGTGTTAAAGCTGAGTGTTACAAGGGTATACTTAGTTTAAGGGAAATATTGCTTGGAATGCCACTACTTAGTTGCTGTGAAAGTTTTGTAGGAGTGGATCCCTTAATCTGAAGAAGGGTAAATGCTACCACTGTGCACATTTCCACTTAACACAGACAGTTTGACCTCTAAGTGCCCTGATAAACTGTTAAAGTGGGATCACATGTACATCTTTGTGCCTCAGGTTGCTAAGAATTGTTAAGGCTTTCATGTAATAAAATTTACAGACATGTTAGTAAAAAGGAAAAAAAAATATTTAAAAGATAAGAATCATCTATAAGTACCACAATCCAGGGAGAACTATCTTTAGGTAGAAGAGCTTCCAGACTTCTGTGCATTTGTAGATTTTTTTTTAATGGAATCAAGTTGTACATACTGTTTTGTAACTTTGTCACTTGACAATACCATGACTATCCTGCCATGTCAAATTTATACATCTTTTTTAATGGCTGCATGGCTCCATCAGATGTACCACATTTTATTAAACTACTGAATTTTTAGGTTTTCAATTTTTCACTAATAAACTGCTTTAAAAAACATTGTGTTGCTGAATCTCTGTGTTCTTAATATTTGCTTAATATGAATACTAGTATGTGGAATTGCTAGTAGGGAGAGTATGACAGTTTCCAAAAACTTCTGTTGCTGCTCCTTTGCCCGCCCCACCCCTATCAATTAAATCAGATTGGGCTATTTACATCATTAAACTTTTCTGTGTAAATGTCTTCTCTAGATGGGTTAATTTTCCTGCCTCCTCTACCTCTTTCCATCTTTTAATTTCTTTTAATGAAAAATTCCTATAGATCTCATTTTCTCCTTTCAAAGGGAGTTAAGGATAGTTAAGAAAATGTACACTACCTACCAGGAGAAAGATACAAGGGAAAAATGGTTTAAAAAAAGTCAAAAACTTTACAATAGAAAACCTTGCTCAATTAATGTTCATGAATGGAAAATCTAACTTGTGTTCTAGCAGAGGAAACCAAAGAAAAGTATGATCAAGCTTCAGATTGACCATTCACATACAGAATCATGCTGGCTGCTTGGGATGCCACTCAGGGTCATTGAAGACATCAAGCACCGAAGCAGAGTTGAGATGTCCCTGCCCTGATTCAAGGGTTAAATGCCACATGACTGCTGAGGTGCATTTTTCATCATTCCAGAAGTATAAATAAGTACAAAATGATTCACTTTAACACCCTGAAATGCAAGGAGTCGAGTCTGAGCCTTGGCCTATCAGACTATCAGAAAGTGGAGATTCCCCTTCCCTACATACTTCTAAAACTCTCCAGGGATACATACTTGATGTCCACAAATCAATCCTTTTATCTACTGGTGGAAAGGGGATTCAGGATCATCCTCCAGCTTCATTCCAGCCAATCTCACACTCCTAATCCACTTACTTGCAAAATTTCTGTGGCCACTGACAGCAAGATGGGGGTTTAGCAGGGTGAAAGTTGGTAAAATTGAAGGTCACTAGCAGTCTCTGATGTAGCATTCTACAGAAGTGGGTATGGAACTACGACCCCTTTTCCCATAGCCTTTGGCATAAGGGAACTAACTCCCCACCAATTTAGTCAATTTCTACTTTCATGATAAATTCCTTCTTAGAGGTCATATTACATGATTCAACAGTCTGGCTTTAATTTACACTATCTCACAACAGCCAAACAATATATTTGAACCTCAATGTTGGAAGCCATAAATTCTTACCCTCTTTCTAGGCTGTGAAATATTATTCTGCCCATAGTAGACACAAAACCACCTTACACCAAAATTAAGACCTTGGACTCTGGATCAAAAAACAGCACCTGCCTCCTAGGTTTATGGCAAACAATGGTTCTCAGAACATGGCTCCCAAACTAGAAGCATCAGCATCACTGAGTAATTTATTAGAAATGAAAATTATCAGACTTCCGCTAAATCAGAAATAATTTGTGTTTTAATAGGATTTCAGGTAATTTGATGCATGCTAAAGTTGGAGAACTGCTGGTTGTGGGTATTAAATGAATTGGCTTGACTATGTAACTGCACATAGTAAATATTTCATTTCTATTACCATCATCACTATCAAATGTCTAAATGAATCAACTATACACCCCTCAGCTAAAGTTTCATAGGTATTTCTCATTACCACATTGCTCACACGAATTTGGCAGCTAAGACTTGAAGTTCTCTAATGAAACTATATAGAGTACAGATCCATATATTTAATTAATCATGTAGAAAAGGAGTTATTTACCAAAAATTAACCAACTGAAATCTCTATAGAGAGAATGGGTCCAGATTTTTCTCATGGTGCACCCTGGTGGCCTAGTGGTCTAAGTTCACACAGCATAGTCTACATACATCCCAAGGTCACTGGTTCAAGACCCTGGGGTTGGGGAAACAATGAAGATGAACAACTAAATACAATAAATAAACTACTTCCTCCTCTCTGCCTGCCTGCCTACTTGCCTTCATTCCTGCCTGTGTCTTTCCTTGAAAAGAAAAATGTTTAAAGATTTTTTTATGCACAGACAAAAATGTGAAATTAAAGCTCCAATGTTCTGTATCATGGAATATATTTAAGATCACTGATCTGAATTTTTTACAGCATTTTACCACTTGCATGTTGTGATTATGAAAGAATTTCAATTCTGCACTCAGAAAGAGGCTTTTTTCCATGTAATTTCCCAATGAATGCCTCAAGATAAGTTTGTTTTGCAGTATACCCCTAGGAAACGAAATAAATTTACATAGAATATTTGGATATAAATCAACCACATCTGCAGGACACTCCAATAATTGTAGTTCTATTAGGACAGGAGTTAGGTAGATAATAACTGAGGCAGACAAGAGACATGAATGCCATGTATGAGGCAGTCAGTTAGGAGTAACACCATGGTGGCAGCATCACCGGCCGACAACAAGCAGAAAGAATCCGTATGGGTCAAAGAATGTGAAAGGGGACTTTTGAGACTAGAGAACTGTGAAATGACCGAGAATCATCCAGAGAGAATCCAGAGGGGCATCTGGACCCAGCAGTCAGTCAGACGAGCACCTGAGATAAGAAAAGTGTATATGAACCTGCTGTCTCTCTGGAGCACTGAGGCTGCTCATTTGGAACTTCTTCCAAATGTACTTTCCTGTTACCTATTGAACTCCTGCTAAACTTTGTTTTTCTGTCTGGCATTTCTGACTTTCGCTGAGACAGGGACCGAGTTTTGCTTGTTCATTCATGCACAGTGACAAAGTTTGCTCATTTCACAACACTGACAGTTCCAGAATAGTTCATCTTTTTTAAATCTCTTTCTGAGAGCATTTAGAGAGCCAGCCCAGTGAAAATTAAATTCGTGGTTACATAGATTCAGGTAAATTATTCACTTGACCACGGACCCACATAGATTCCTCATCTATAACATGAAAGGATTAAACTAGACGATCTCTAAGACCCTTCTAGCTCATGATACTAAGAGGCTCTAAACAAAACAAAGTTGTTCATGCTTTAACAGTAACGGATACTAAACCCCAAAGTATTAATTTACTTGAACAACATGCAAACTCTGTCAGCAGATAGTCACTGGGGTTGTTTTCTTTATGCTTAATTCTAGAGACCAAAACTCTTCAGCCTGACTTTTTCTAGAAAAGACTGAAAGGTACCTTGTGAGTGAATTCATTGGAAATCTTTCTCACCATGGAAAGAGCCTGACTGACCTGGACCTCAGGGGTAAAGGACCCACCTTGTATTCGGACTTTCTAAAGGGTTCTGTGAGCAAACAGGACAGCAGCACTCACAGTTTGAGGCATTACTGAGGTTTTGCAGTCCTTTGAAAAAAATCGCCAACATTTATTCAGCACTTTTGTGCATTGCTTTCTTTAAACCTGGTGAGAATATAGATATCCTTGCCCCCTTTTTACAGGTGAGGAAACAGAATTTAGAGAGCCACGCTGTCAGAACGTAGCAGAGCTTGGTCTTGTTGGGGAAAAGTTAGGCCTCCTAATCACTCCCCAACAGTCTTACTCACCTTCCTAACTTCAAAGTCCAAGCACTTAATCAGTAACACAGAAACCAGTTTCTAATATGTGCTCCTAAATACAATCAATGGCCCATTACTTTCTGGATTCTTTCTGGGCTAGAGACTTTTCTTAGGACAGAAAAAAATGTTATTCTTAATATAAAGTAGCTATAAACAGCTGCTTAGCAACAACAAAATAAATCGACAAAGATTATTGAGCCAAGTGGGGGATGTATCAGCCACATTATCCCCATTTCTACAGCAGCTGAAAGTACAGAGAAATCAACTTTGGTTTAAATCAAGGATTCTTAAAGTACAGTCTCTAGAATCTCTCAGGAGGGGATCCAACCATCTTATATTTCAACAAGCTTTCCAGGTGATTCTGGAGTACGTATCTGAGAACCACTTGTTTAAATAAAACAGAGAGACTAACACGATCTTTTTTTGTTTTTACTTTAAAGCTAACATCTGCTGCAGGAATAATGAAAGAGATTAATGATGATTTCCAGAATACTACTCTAAGCTATTAAGTTAAGCTAAATGTAATATTTTATGGACTCTTATCAACTAAAGAAACTATTGCTAAAGAGAAATTTGGTGAGCAAGTGCAAAAGCTCAGAATATAATTTTGCCAGGAATAAGGGGAAGAGCCCTAGATTGGAAGAATATATTCCAAACTTTGGCCACAAGAGACTATGCTCTCTATCAATCAGTTTCTTATCAAGAGAAGACATCTGTATAACCTTTATTGTTCTTTCTAGCCAGAGTTCTAGTTTCCATTAAGGATTTTTTTTTTTTTTTTATGCTTTGTTTTGCAGGTCAAGAACACACCATTAAAAAGATAGGTGCCATTCACCGGCATTTACAATGTCCTAATCAGTATGTATTGTTTGACACACAGTCTCAAATTTTATTCTTGAAACAACACTTTCAGGTAGAAATTGCTGTCCTCACTCTGCAGATGAGAAACCTGAAGTTTAAATAGACAGACATTCAGTGTAAATCTGTTACACATTTCAGTCCTGAGTCTCTGAGAGAAACAATGAAGTTCCCTAAGTTGTAGTGGTTCCCTTTTCCTCTCCCTTCTCTTCACATTCATCCTTCACATCCCTCTACTCTCAAGAAAGCAAAGGAAGCCAGTCCCTGCACCTTTGTTTTCAGGTCCATCCCCATTTCTGTAATTCCCTCCTGTTGCCCATCATGGCTCATTTTAAGCCTAATTTCTGCTTACCTTAAGCTCCAATTCCAGAAAGCTGACCTAGCAGGGCTTCAGAAATTTATGAAGCAACCCATGGAAACTAAAAAAAAAAAAGAAGGAATCTCCCTGGAGGAGAAGACATGACTTAATGAAAAGTGGAAGAATATGTCAACAATGGTACTCAACAGAAAGACACTCAACAACGAGCAAACAACTAAAAATATGATTGGCCAATAGGAAAACCATGAAAAGGATGATCATTTTTATGAACAGCCACCATATCTGCTTCACCACTACACAGCGCAACTAGTGTGCACATGATTGAAAGTGTTGGAGTAACCTGGTGGATTGTCTTGTTAGAAAAGTGACTTCTTTGTTACTCTGACAATGCTACCCTTTAGACTTGGTTGAACATGTAATACAGATGACTACTCATTGCTTTAGAGTTAGAGGAACTACTGGTCATATTTATATTTCTCTACACTAGAGAACATATATGCACCAATGATGCATACATTCCAATGCAAAAGAAAAAAAATCCCCTTATTTGGTCAGAGACAAATAATGGTACTGACCCAGAAACTTGCTAAGCTCTCAGCAGCTGTGTATGCACCCTGGAAATCCACGTGGCTGCAGTGGAGAACTCCCCTTCCATTTCTGATCACCAGCTTCATATGTGCTGGCTCCACATCACCACCAATCACGGGCAGGTGGCAGCAGGAGTTCTTTTGCCCATCTTCCCAGTTCCTTTCCCAGCTTCCTCTCTTCCTAAAGTTCTATCAACAGAAACCTTACAAATTTAGAAAAATGAAATAATGATAGGTTCCATGATTCATGTGCTTCCTGAATGCCAGGTACTCTGCTAAATGTGATTTACATTCATGTAAACCTTGGTGGTGTAGTGGTTAGGTCTGCCACCTCTGGTCAAGCATAATCCACGTATATCCCAAGGATCCAGGTTTGTGTACTGAGGCTGAGGGGAAACAACCAGAATAAACAACTAAATAAAATAAATAAACATGCTTTCTCTCTCTCTTCCTGCCTACCTGCCTACTTGTCTTCATTCATGTCTGCACCTTCCCTTAAAAAAAAAAAAAGCAATTTATATCCATCAATTCAGTCTAACAACCTGTGAGGTTGTCACTCTTATCTACCTTTTACAAAAAGAGAAATAAACTTCTTAAATCACAGAGCTGATAGAGTGGCAGGGCTTGGGCTCTGACCCAGGGCTCTCTAAGTTTAAAAGTCATGCTCTCATTTTCTCTCCTGAGAGTTCCCCCAAAGAACCGTTAAACTATTTCTCCTGCCCAATGTTAAAAACAAATAGGAGCAGAGATGGATCCTTTCTGTAAACAAGACAGAACACAGCATCTCGGTGTAACTGAGCACACCACTCGTTTGGTGGTTCCTGCTCACCAAATATTTCAGGAGATTCTTTCTCTTTCCTCTTGTTCTTTAACGTCTGGTGGTGCCCACATCTGGATCCCTCCAACAGGCTGAGGGATCCCCTCCCTTGGGGTAAGCAAGGACCTCAGCTAACCTCATCATTAGTGTTGGAAATGAGGGACACTTCTATTCTGTCTGCAGTCAATTCAAATCACCCTAGTAACTGGACTTCTCAAAGACTCTTTTGAAAAGCACTTACTTAAATTGGGACACATTTATATATTATAAATGGGGGTGAGGTTCCCACATTAATGCACCAAAACTCCATTAGCCTATAGCATGCCTAAAATAGTTCATATTAGAACAGCCCAGGACAACATAAGTTTTCTGAAGACCCCTAAATTATCTGAGTCCAGGCCTTTTCATGCCAGGACACATGTTCCAGGGCAGGGACAAGAATGTAGTAGGAGGCATACCCCAGTGGCTTTTTGTTTAAGTCTGCAGCCTCTGGCTGGCATGGTCCACATACATCTCAAGGACATGGGTTAATGACACGGACACGGGGGCCAGAGCCAGGCGAAACAACCAAGATGAATAACTGAATAAATGCTTCCTCCTTCTCTCTTTCTGCCTACCTGTTTGCCTTCATTCCTGCCTGCACCTTTCCTTAAAAAACCAACAGAATATAACCAATATTTATGACCTTTACCAAGTACTTGGCACAGTTCTTTGTGTATTATCTCACTGCAGCTCTAGGTAATAGGCATGATTATTAGCCTTGAGAAACTGAGGCATAAAGAAGCTAAGAAACTTGCCAAGGTCACAGAAGTAATAAGCAAGGGAGGCAGTAATGGGACCAGGCAGCTTAGATCTGAAACTAGCGTGATAAACCAGCATGCTCGGTTTCCTTGGTGGGACTCTATTTGCTCTCTGAGGGCTGGCGAGGACACCCGAGACTGAGGGGTAGCTCGGCACACAGGTAGCTCCCAGGGTGCTCACAGGGAAATCATACAAGCAAGCAGGTGAGAAATGGCTGAACGGGAGCCTTGGTGATTTCCTCCATCAAGGTGGGAAAGAATGTGATCAGGACACCACACAAGCTTCTGGATCCCAAGGGGAGGCGCAGTCAGTGGAGCAAGCTCGAGATGACAGAGCTTCCTGGACTGGAGAGCAGGCTGCCGTCTCTTTACAGTTTCTACTGCTCCTCTGAGTCATACTAACTCTGGGCAAGTTAGTTACTATTCTAACATGAGCCCCATAATAATTCCCAACTCCAGGGCCTGCATGAGAATTAAATGAGATCATTCACCTGAAACACCCTGCGAAGTACCAGCCCCCACTCATTGAACATGTCCTTTTATAATTACGACCATTATTATAACAGCATATCATTTAATGCTTAAAAAAAAAAAAAAGGAAAAAACCCCACTGGAAAGTCCTTCTTAACAGACATTGCTAAACAAGCTTGAGTGGAAGGAGGTTTTGGTCTGAGGCTGTGAGGTAGTGCTGACTGGCAGTGGGAGGACCCACCCTCCCTTCTTCAGTTAATGAGTCAAATTCCAGTCCCCTTTCCCAGCAAACCTCTTACCAACACCACCAACAAGAGGCATAATGAATTGGCTTGAGTCCCTCCTCTTCTTTTCTGCTTCTGTGCTCTCAGAGGTTAGGGCTAAGTAGCTGTGAGATGGAGGAATGCTGGTTGGCAAGAGGAAGACATTAGCCTAGCCAAGCAGGCCCGGAATAATCAGGTTGGAGAACAGGCCATAATTTACTCTGAAATGGCCTCTAATGTGATGGGAGGGTGGGATGCAAAAAAGGGAGGCAAAACAAATGTCCCTTGAAGTTTTCATCAAAAATCTAATGAACCGTACTTTCTGAACGCAATGGTGTTTTATGATCTGGTCTGCAATTCTTTAAAATGTCTAGGTCCAAAACCAACTCTCTGCGTGTTTCCGTCTCGCTGCTGAGAGAAGCGCTGCTATCTTTGCCACAGCTGCTGTTATTCTTTGATTGGAGAAAAAAAGAAAAGTCAAGATGGATGAATCTTAAACTTAACATTTAGTCTTGCCATCCCCTGTTATATATTAGTTGAGGAGGCTTTTGGAAGACACAACAGAGACATTATATGTAAATCAATAACTTTTTCTTTTGTGTTCAGAGCATGAATACTGACTAGCTAATTTTCATGGAGTCTCTATAAGATAAGTGAGTTTTATTATCCTGTTCCAATTCAATTCTTCTCCAGTGTTTTAATCAGCCTAGGCAATTTTATTTTAATTTATCCCCATGAAATGATTTTTGCCAGCACCCTACATTTTCATCAAATTGTCTTGTCATAGCCTGATAGAGCTAGCACAAGCTAATTAAGTGCTGTAGAATGGGGCAGACTGATGAGGATAGAGAATCAAACTAGGCATTGAATGAGCTACCTGAGATAGTTGGAGAGACCAGACCAAGGGGCATCACCCAGAAGGAAGTGTCAGGAAGAACAGTCTAGTTGGTGAAAGTACTATCTACAAAGGTAGACTTTTTAAAAAACAGAGGAAACTCCAACATTAGTCATAACAATTGAGGAAACAGGATACAGGGCATTTGGCAGATATAGAGGATATTCCCCCCAAAGTGGGCACCTCATTTCCTTCATTTCACAGAAGGAGTATATTCCTCTAGGCCACTGGTGTTTGACTTGATCATGTGATCTGCTTTGTCCAATGGGATGTCGGCAGGCACATGAACAGAAGTGTGAAATGTGTTTGCACTGTTGGATTTGCCTTCTGGGGCTTCTGCCAGCATCCTGAGATGAGACTGTGCCACCCGCATTAGTCCAAACAGGATGAGAGTGCAGTAGAGGAGACCTGGACCACATTTATAGCTCTGGACAAACACATACACACTCAGACTCACACACACACTCATGCATCAAGCATATTATACAAAGCAAGTTCTTTGGCATTCAAAGGCCTGCACAAGCGCTGTTTCCTGAACCTGAGTTACTCTCCCCTGTATTATTCAAATAGTAGGCTAGAGCCTTCTCATTTCCAATCTCAAATGAGATGTCACTTTCTCAGAGAACCCTGTCCTATTCTCCTCCAATTTAAATTGTGTTCCTCTGTAAATTTTTTCTAACTGCATCTGGCTCTTTCCAACATCGAACTTATCACGATTTATTTCTTTGATGTTTGTCTTTTCTACAAGATCACATTTCTCTGAGAGCAAGGAGCATATCTTAGAGATTGAGGCAAGATGTCTGCTTGCCATTTCTGTATAACGAGTTGTGCCAAAATTTAAATGGTGGCAACAGAACAATTATTTTATTGTTTTCCAAGGTTGTTGTGGGTCAGGAATTTGGGGAGAACCTGTCTGGGCAGCTTTACTTCAGGGTCTCGTGACAAGTTACGTTGAATGATGGCTGACTGGAGTAGCCCTGAGTCTCCACAAATAAAGATACCTAACCAGCCCCCACTTCCTGTGCAACGTCTACATAGGCAAGTTCAGACTTTCTCACAGCGTTGTTGCCTCAGGGTATTTGAATTGCTGGTGGCTCAGGACTCTAATGCAAGTTTTCCAGAAAACAAGACTTCACCTTTAAAAAAAAAAAGGAAAGAAAGAAAGATGCAGGCAGGAATGATGGTGAGCAGAGGCAGGCAACCAGGCAGGCAGGAAGGCAACTGACCAAACTGCTGCTCCACCAGGGTGCACCGCCTATTATTTTTTCTTAATTGTAGTAAAAAATAGATGTAAATGTTTCCATTTTAACTCCTTTTTTTCTTTTTAAGAAAAAGGGAAGGCAGGCATGAAGACAAGTAGGCAAGAAGGCAGGAAGAGAGAGAAGGCAAAAGCACATTATTTATTTTTATGTGTCTGTTCACATTGGCTGTTGACCACGGTCCTGAGTTTGAACCCGAGACCCTGGGATGTATGTAGGACTGTTCGCAGGTGGACTAGACCATCTTAACCACTTTTGAGTGTACAGTTCAATACGGTTAAGTATATTCACATGGGCAACCAATCTTGCAAATACTTTTATTTTGCAAAACTGAAACCTACATTTATTAAATAACCCCCCATTTCCTCCTCTCCCCACCCGCAGCTCCTGGAAACCACCATTCTACTTTCTGTTCCCATAAGTTTAACTATTCTAGGTACCTCATATATGTGACAATTGGCTTTTGTTCTAAAGCTATGTCCCACCACTTTCTATCTCCTTAGCCTGCTTTATTCTACTGCATAGCACTTATCTCCCCCTCAGTATCATTATTATATGTTTTTTCAGGTAGGATGAAAATTCTAAAAGGACAAAGACTTTATCTTTTTTGTGGCTGCTGTATACCTGAGTCTAGCATAGTAACGAGCACATAGCACTCAGTAATATAACTTAAGTTCTATATTTTAAAGCAGAGTCTTAAAGCAGGTTGTCAGATACATTCAGACAATCCTGCATATAAATTCACTCTTACCCCATCCCATCTACCATGCCAGAGTCTTCAGAATTTCATAGCTCTCTCTCAGATTTACCTATGAAATATGGAAATGAATTGCCAATATACAATAAAGAAATTAAGTGGAAGAGAGCTAGTCAAAGATCCATACTCCTTTAAATCCTCATGAACTTGAATTTCCTCCCACCAAAAGAGGATTCTATAAGAATTCAATGGTCTTCCAGAATGATGTTGGCATACCAAGCACAAAACTATTAGAGACTGTGTTTCATTCATCCATAGCACCTCTATGTTCACATAGAGAAACACGAGTGAGTGGCATACCCAGGGGGTCTGTGCTCCTGTCCTGGAAGCACACATAGGAGGAGGCCAGGTAGGCAGCTGTGGAATTTCAGGAACACAGACGTGCTGGTCCCATGAGTGTGAGCCAGCCCTTCAGTGTGGCGTCTCACGTAATGGGGAGAGGCTGCACTCTCTGGGTACACACTTAGGGCTGCAGACCCTCCATGGGGTACTTGTGTGCACATCATCACCTACCTCCTTGCCATCACTTCCTGTGGCTGAGTGTTCCCTACACAGGGCTCTCATTGCCTTTGCTTTTTACGGGGAGCTAGCCTTTTGCCCTCACAGGTCCACCTGTCTCCCACAGCACTTCAGAGTCCAGGCTCTCCCTCCTTTTCCCTCCATCCAAGCTTAACTGTGTCCCTCCCTTTAGACTCAGACTACTCTCCCACACACCAGAGCAGTGCATCTGGCTTTCAGAGTTGATAGTGAATTACCCCCGTTACAGGCCATTTCTGTCTCAATAGGAACGTTCTCTACTTTAAACCACATAACAAACATGTGTAAAGAATTCCATTCAGAACTTAGAAAATTACTATGGATAGTTTAAATTTTGGTGGGAAACACAGAGACATCTGTCAAACTCTGAACAAACTACTACAAATTTAGTTATTTGAACTTAATAAATAGAAATGTTAGATTTTTCTTTCTTTTTCTTTTTGCCTAGGAGAGTCACGAAAAATTAAATGTGCCAACAGCAATACAGAGAATAAAGAAAAGATAATTTTTGCTGAGTAGATCTCCAAACAGATCATTTCTCCAGGGATGAGTGTAGAATGGCCCCAAGCGCTAACTGTTTCAAAGGTATGTGAATTTTAATAAAGATCTCTATTTGACATTCAGGTGTGTGTGTGCATGTGCGTGTGTGTGTGTGTGTGTGTGTGTGTGTGTGTGTGTCTGGAGGACTGGACAGGACTGCATGAGGAAAAGCCTGAGATATCAAAGGAGCCAAGGGAGAGAGGATGAACTGGGTTCCTGTCCACTAGAGATGGTGCCAAGGGGCTGGCCAGGTAGGTTTGTGGGAAGGCTGGCAGACTGGCAGTGTTGCTTTCAAAGCTCTTTGTTTACAAGTGCTTCTTCTTTACATGCAGTAATCCACCTCGATGGGTAACAGCCTATGTTTAAGCACCTTTTCGCAGGAATAGAAGTACAGATCTGTTGTTAATATACGAAGTCTTTCATTTAGCATTGCCTTTCAATTGGCTCATTTAAAACTTTTCTACTGTTATAATATAGATTGGCTCTATAAATTGTTCACTGATAGTGTTTGTACTAAATACAATAAAATGGCAATATACCTCTAAAGTAAAAAAATAAAATAAGAGTGCCATGAACTGAGAAAATTTGAAAATGTCTGCTTTAAACCAAAGGAGTAGGGAAAAGTATTTGTGAGGATAAGTATCCATCAGGATCCCTAAATCATACCATGTGAGTGTGTCCACTCTTCCAGTGGCTCAGAAAGCCCAGCCTTGTTGCAAAATTCCTGGTCACATTTTGTGAGCATGACTGGAGGACCATCTGGCCCCCAAAACTGAGTAGCCCTGCAGACAAAAAGTTATGTGTTTAGGAATTATGAGGTTCAGTGGTCAGAGCTGGGGAGAGCCTACCTTTTTCACTCTTCTTATTGAGAGAAAATATCCTCCATACATTTCTATATGATCTGGATCCCCTGATTATGCTAAATGAGCCTTCCCCCTTCCCCTCTGCTATCCATCATCTGTCTTTTTTCTCCCGAGTCAGGTGTGTGTGTGTGTGTGTGTGTGTGTGTGTGTGTGTGTGTAGGTGTGGGTTTGTATACATTCTGATTCTGAATCCTCCACTAGAGTATAAACTCCACGAAGGCAGAAATTTTATTTTGTTCACTCCTGTATAACCAGTACCCCTAAGAGTGTCTGGCACATGGTAGGCACTAAATAAATATAATGAATAAAAGAGAGAATTAGCTCCTAATACTCCACCATTCACTGCATGAATCAACTTTCCACGCATCAAGAAAGGCACTTGCCATATGCCATTCTTGGAATGAGAAAATACTTGAGAAAACAGTCATTGAAATCATACCCTATATGCTGAGGTTCACATGAGGAATTTTGGTGGAGAAAGGCTGAATTCATGAAATAGCAATGAATAGGTGAAAAGTCCTCCTTCTTCCTCTGACCATCCCATTTCAGGATCAGTTTGTACTCCATTAATAGAATTAGCAGAACTCTTTATTTCCAGTTTTTGCAGCACATCCTGCATATATTAAGCATGTCTTGGCTTGGAAATGGTTAAGAATAAAAGGCTCCTGCTTAATGACTGATGTGCACTTGGGAGAGGGATGCTCAGCCATCCCTGTAAGGTGGTTTTGGGGGCCCCATAGTTAGTGGCTCTGTAAGCAGATCCAGCCCTTTAAATGTTTTTACAAAAGGGCACACTCACAATTGAGGCTACAGTTCTGAGTACTGTCTGGTCCTGATAAGCCCGACTGGGAATGCCCTGTTCTATCCTTTCCCCAAATCAAATGCTCTTTGAATGCCAGCCAAGCATTTGAGACCAACCAAGCAGCAATAAGTGCATTATCTTGTCTTAGCAAAGCATGAGAAATAAATTAAGATCCTTGCTGACCTCACTGGCTTTAAAAAAAAGTGTGCATCTGCTGTATCTGCTTTTACCTAATGTCTGGTCAGTGCCCTAAGGAGGATCTTCTCCCTTCCCCTAAGATACCATTTAAGCTAAAGAGATTCAATCCTCTCTGCAATAAGTCCCAGTCTACAAGGACACTTTTCAGCTCTCTCTGCTTATTTCTAAACTAATCGCTAGCAAGTAGACTGGGGTTATCATAATTAATTTAGGATGATTAGCTTAGCTGCTCAGAGGAGAAAGTGTTTTTTTTGTCTATGTCGTGTACTAGTATAGTCTCCTGATACATAGGACTACATAGCATATTAGTCTCCTTTTTCTTACTCATCACTCTTTACTTTCCTCTTGGATGTCTTTTGCTCACTATTTTATTTTTTTAATTATTAAGATCTTGTCATTTAAGGTAAGATAGTGGTAGGCACTTGATTACAAAGGTACATAAACTAATTCCTTTATTAAAGCGTCACAGACTACTAGTGGAGGAGAACAACATATAAACAAAATAATTGATATTACATGGGAGACAGCTTAGAAATATTTTATGGGAATTCAGAAGGAGAGCAACACATCTTTCTTAGAAAACTTGAGGATTGACATTTACTTAATCTTATAAAATGAAGTCCAGATTCCTTCGTGGTGCTTTCAAAACCATTTTCAACCTTCCTTGGTGCCCATTTACCTGTCTCCTCTACCCTTACTCTACTCCCCAGCAAGAAAGATATTAGAACACTTCAGGCTGAGAGAGGTGACCAGAGTTGCTATCCCTAACTATTCCATTGATACCTGTCCTGAGGTCCTATTACCACCTAGACCCTAGACACTTTGGGTACAATCTCACAGTCCTTGCATAAGCTGTCACCTTTGAACAAATGACCAGATATTCTTCTCTTTCCTTTTCACTTTGGACCATCCTAGCATTCTCCAATGCTCAGCCCAGTTTCATTTCAACAAGCCCCTTCAGATTGCTCCAGCCTCGCCTAGTCTCTGCTGAGTCCCCAGAGCAGTTGCCTTCAGTTTTTCTTGCATATTCCCTTATAAATTTTGCAAAATAATTCATGTTCACCCTACATGTGTTTAGACTGACATCTAAAACATAATCAGGTTTAATTTCAAATATATTATACTGATGACTATGAGCTCTAAATATATATCTTAGTCAAAGTTTTAGAAGTACGTAGTTTATTAAGTTTGCAGACAATATCCACCAGTTTGGCAAACCCAGTCAGCTCTCATTGTCAAACCAACCATCTCAGTCAGAATCACTTTCTATTACACAGTCTGCCTTAATTCAGAAAAACATGTCAATGCCCATTCATGTGACAGTCATCTCATTTTTGAATTCAAACTCAAAGATGGCTGGATAAATGGATAGATTAGCAAGTTCTCAGAGGCTTGCCAAGAGTCTCTCTTGGATAAATAATGCACTCACAAGACTCCTTGGAGGAACAAGGCATCCTAGAGCTGTCCTTTGTTTGATGCCTGAGCTATGCACATTCCTAAGACTTAGGATAAGTGGGAGAGTTGTCTTCCATTTGCAAAGATTTGAAAGATGAGATGAGAAGAGTTAACTGATCATAGACTCTGCAGGTCAATTTTAGGAATTGAGGATCTAGAAATTTATTTTCTTAAAACTAATATAAAGGCCCCATGGGAAGTCCTTGCTCTCCTACAATGGGTAGGCATTCCCTGGACTGCAGTTGGCCAACCTAAGGTCCCACAAGAACACCTGAACTCTAACTCCATACATGGACTTGGGCATTCTAGGGCATGAGAGCTTGTCAGTTTTCTGATTCACATCTTAGTTTTAGGAAACTCATGAATATATGCTAAATTTCTCTTGGTTTTCTGTTGCCAGTCAACCCTGATTTACTTTCATTTTATTTCCTGAATGATTATATAAATGTCTTGAACAAAAGGATTGAAAAAACTTAGTTTAGCTTCCTTACCTCTCTCTGAAAAGAAAATTCTGGGTTTTTCTTTCCTGATTGAAAGCTACCTGGAAAAATCACCTTGGTAATTCTTTTTAAGGAAATGTACAGACAGAAATGAAGGTGAGCAGAGGCAGGCAGGCAGGCAGGAAGAAAGAGAAGGAAGAAGCACTTTATTTTATTTAGTTGTTCTTGGTTGCTCACCCCAGCCCAAGGCCACAAATGTGGGTCCTTGAGAAGTATGTGGACTGCACTCTTGGTCAAAGGTGGCAGACCAAACTGCCACTCAAGCAGAACACACTCACCTTGGTAATTAAAAAGCATATTGGTGAATGCAGAAACCAATTTGGAGCTAGATACTCTGACATAAGTTATCCGATACACCTGTGGGAAAGCATGAACAACTTCCTCTGCCCCAGGAAAGACCACACCACTCTCTGCAGAGATAGGAATATTAATGGAAAAAATACACTTCTTCTTCCAGAGTGTTTTTCAGTCTTCTATTTTATGAAAGGTTTTACTGACTTATCAGACAACTATAAAATGCCGCATTTACTATAGTCTACAGTAGTGGGACATGTCCATGAGTCCACGGAGCTCATTTCAGTTCAGCCACGTTTATGACACTGTGCACCCACCAAACAAATGAAGGACAGCGTTTCTGCCCTCAAGGAGCTCACAAATTATATGTGAGGCCAAGGTTCACGCATACAATTGCAGTTATGATGGCTGCTACTCTCACCACATTTCCAAGGACTCTAAAATTTCCTAAAATATGAAAGTGTAACAGTGATTTTCAAGAGGCACTGGGAGTTGGTCCGCTGACTCCACTGTCTGGGTCTTGCCAGGTTCTCAGCCATCTCTACCCACCACAATAAGCATCCAGTTGAATTCTCACTTCAAAAATTAGCAACTCCCATGAAGAACTTCAGCTACCTGTTGATATTGTTTCATGACAATTTATTCCTGATAAAATAAATTCTATACTAATCTTTCCTGATAACAAGATACTATCTACTTACCATTCCATTAACCAATCCATAGTTTCATCCTCTCCATTATATGTGCTAAATTAATTAAATAATAAGGCCATTAGACTATTACGACCCTAAGACTACAGAGGTTTACTGCAAGCAAACCAAAATGGAAGATCTGTGAATGCCTCAGAGTTATTAATTGAAGCCTAAGAACAGCCAATCACAGTCAGCAAGTCTTGATGCTACTGCCAATCAGTCTTGCCCTGCTTCTACCCTTTCTCTATAAAAGTTGGCCTCACCCCCACACTCTGGTGTTGGTGCTCCCCACCGATACTATATGGAATGCTCCTAATCACTTTCAATTTGGTACCGCAGTATTCAAATAGATTTTTGCTCAAATAAACTCTTAAAATTTTTAATATGCCTCAATTTATATTTAATGTGAGTAAACGCGGATTTCTGGAATATTTTCTCTTTTCTGAGAACTTGAGTGTGGAAGCTTTGGGACAAGGTTCTAAGTTTCTGGGATAGACAGGTGTACCCTAAATTTTGATACAGTGGTAGTTACTTTGGTCTTCACTGTCCTCTGGGTCAGCTGAGAAGGAGCTATCTGTTCTTACAATGGGCGACAGTGGTTATCTTTGAAAGAGAAGAAGTTTTGAGGAAGTAAAATTCTTTTAAGAACAGAATCAGGAACTGAATTGAAACACCATTTGGCAATACCTTCATGTAATGATTTTCTAAAGCTAACAAGAAAGTCTTGACGATAAGGGTGAATAATTTGCATTTCCTATATAAATGTTATAAAAATACTGCAGCTATAGTGCAAAGAATAGAATACAATACTTATTATACAGGATATTACATAGAAAACAAGATCAATACTGAGAGCAGGAGAGGATATTTGTACCTGAGAATCTGAAACATCAAATAAGTGAGTCAGAAGTTGGACCTTCACTCTGACTGCCCTTTAAATATATATATATATATACATATATATATGTATATATATATATAGTATCTTAAGACTAAATTTTATCTGATTCAAGCAATGTGAAAAAAGTTGGAGGAAAAGGACATCTTTCAGCAAAGAGCCTAGCCTTCTACCAGATTAACAATCTGGAACAAAAATGGGATTCCCCAACCCCCGTAACCGCCCCCCACACACCCACCCCATTATTTGAGAAAAACGTGGCAGGGCAGGGGCAGGGGAGATGTGAATGAATACATTCTCTTAACTAGCATAGTAGCTGAGAAAGAGCCAAGTACAATATTTAACCCACGAGACAGCTTTATTTCTTTCCTCCTTACCATTCTTTGCCAGTGCCTATATCCCATACTCCATAGCTATACTTTTCGTCCTCCACCTATATTAAAAAAACATGCGATCAATGACTAAAGCAGAAGATCAAGGCAGAATCTTCATACATTTTAAATTTGGATCAACCTGACTCTCAACTTCTCTTCTCAAAGTCCCAGCAATAATCCTTTGCCATCTGCCTCCCTCCTCTCTTTTCCTTTCTAAGCCATGTTAATTAAAGTTCTAATATCAGGACTTGAGCTGACTCTCTCAGACAGATCCCTATCTCAAGTCTCTGCCTCTTAATTGGATATGCTGGCAGAAATCAATGCAAAGCAACTTCAGTAGGAGCAGCTGCAGAGTCCTGTTTCCCTCCTCCCAACACCCACCATGCCCCCTGGAAAGAGGATATTTTTCTGTTGTTACATTCCTGGGCAATATTTCAGAAGCTTACTCATCCTGCCACTCACTTCCCTCACCCTCATCCCTCTGCCCCCAAACAAGACATTAGGAAGGAAACACATGAGATTTTATTTTAGCCTAATTGAACAATAGACCTTATTTCATCTTGAGTAAGATAAATGCACTGTCCAATTTCACTTCTCACTTTATCTGTAATGAGGTTCCTCTCTCAACTGTTTACTAAAGTATTAAAAAGCACTTTGCAGTGCCTGCTGGTACATTCCATCAAAGAGAGTCAATGGAACAGATGAAGACATATGAGAAACTCAGGAAATAAGGTACCTTTTATGAAAGTTCAGATTCCAGACCTATTAGAAAGCACTGCTTTCCCCTCAACAAAGTAAGTGGCAAGAAATGGCCTTTTCTCCTTGGCAGCAAAGTGATTTGCTATAGGGCAGGATGGCACCTGGCAGATTTTTCCAGATTCAGACTAAGGTGGATAACTAATTGCAGCCATTAAAGTCCAGGTGGTAAGAAATTGCCTGAATTGTAAGATCTTAATAAGCCATTAGCATTTCTACACCGGATGCACTTTTGTGGACCTTTCTCTCCATGACATGATGAAACACATGTCTGTTCTCACTCAGGCTCTATCTCCAGCTGTTCCTGGAAGAGACAGACACAGTCAGATGTTGATTGCTGCAAAGGTGACTACTTCAGTTGGAAGCCCAGGAAGCTGACAGTGCTCAGGGGCTTTTGAAATGGAATGCTGTGTGACTTTACACCAGTCACTAAGCTCTACTGCTACTTAATTTCTTCCCTTACAAAACAGGGAGGAAACATCTAACACTGACGTGAACACCTGTGTGGGTAATGAATAACCAAACTGTCTGATGTATTGAGATGTTTACGTAATAATTAAACGTGGGTATTTTATTACATTACAATCATAGTCCAGTTCAAATCTTTTATGCAACAATTTGAGTACCTATTCTGTTCACATGCCATGTAATGGGGAGGAAGAGAAGACAGAGGAACCCGAAAAGTGTAATTAAAGGCATGGCTATAATATGAATGGAAAGTTAGATTTCTACTCCACATCCAAGATCTTCCTGACTATCTTCTCTGGTACCTAAGGTAAACTGTTCATTCCATAGTGATCAAAGTCTTTGTCACCTTGTATTGCCATCTGCCTTTTCAGTCTCTTCTATTAGACTGCTAGAAAAAAATAAAAAATAAAAACTGTGGCTTATTCATCTTTTTTTCTACCCTTAGTTCCTAGTGTAACTCCTGAAATATCATAGTTATGCAATGTTTATGCATAAGTAAATGGATGAAGTGAATAAATAACTGCCAAATACATACCATAAGTTCTAAAGAGTGGCAGTTGTGCCGTGGTAGGAAAAGTCCTAAAATAGGAGCCAAGAGACAGGGTGGTGCAAATCACCAACCTGTCATTCCATGAAAGACGAACTTTAGACTCACTGAGCTTGTATCCGACACTGAAAAATAGGTATGCTAATATCCAAACAAAACAGGGTTATTGTGAAAAGTAAATGAGATAACATAGTAAAGCTCTTCTGAATACATTTTAACTCTTTTCCCCTTTTCCCCTTTATCCTAAAAAGTTGAAATACAGCATTGGAGTTCAAAGGAGAGAACAAAGATGCAAGATTCCTAAATTACTGAAGAAGTAAGACATTGCAAACCACAGAAGTAGATGAATTCTCAAGGAGAAAGGGATGAGAAAGAGACTAATGGCAGATTGAAAAACATACCCACAATTCAGAGGGTGGTTTTAAAGAAAAAATGATTCTGATACTGTTAAAATGATAAAGAAGTCTTTGTTCAATACTATTGCAATGAAGCCAAGACTATCACAACAGAGATAGTTGGCACTCAGTTCCAAATAGTAAAGTAAATGGATGGTAGCTCTAATAATAGGTATCAGTGGATGGAAAATTACTAAAATGAGGATATCAGGGTAGGGGTATTCTTGCTAAATTGATTTAATAAAATTCTTCCTGAAATCAGGCTAGGTGATCTGAAATAGATTGGCAAGGTAGGGCAGTTCTTAATAAATTGACTTAGTAGTATTCTTGCTATAATTGGACCAAGCATAAGGCAAGGCCCAAGGACAAGGCCTTGTCAAGAAGAGGGCTCATATGTTTGGGTGATCATAAAAATTGTCAGTGGATTTCCAAGTCAATGCATCAAAAATTCAAGACCTACTTTGTGGAGGAAAAGGAATCTTATGTATATATCCTTCCTAAAATAGGCCACATACCTGAAAAACAAAAGATGAAATTTCATCATTTGCGTAACATGGATGCAACTAGAGGGGATTAAGCTAAGTGAAATTAATCAGAAAGAGAAAGGCAAATACTGGATGACCTCTCTCGTATGTGGAATTCGAAGAAACAAAGTAAACAAATCAACAAGACAAAACCGTTTCTTGAACGTTAACATTGGAACTGAGGTTACTAGTGAGGAAGGGGCAGGTGTAGGGGTGCGCAGGAGAACGTATTGGTGAGGGTCCAATGGACAGTGGTGAAGGGCTTTTCAGCAATTTGATGGTGGGCATGGTGTGTTGGTGTATATTTGATGAATGCTGCACCTGCACACATAGGCTTGTATTATTTTGTAAATGCAAATTGCCTTGATAACAATTTAAATAAATAAAATGTAGTATTCAAAGCCACACACTATTTTTTCCAGTTAAGACTAGACCAAAATGGCCCACATTGGTGGTATAACTTCCCTTGTTCCTGTTATGTCACTTGAGAATATGTCACTTGAGTTACTTGAGAATAAGAATAACACTTATTGATCTTTATATTACTAGCATCTTGTCCAGGGTGTGACATACAGTTGTACCTCCTCACAGTTCTCTCCCCATGTCCTCCAGGAAGTCTTGTCTAATTTTTTTGAATTCCAGCCCCCTGGTCTGTAACATCTCTAATAAAGTAACCAACCTTTTTAGTTTGTTCCTTCAATGTTCACTCTGGCTCAGAGAGGTACCATTTAGTCTTCACAAAACCTTTGTTTAATAATCCTACTAGAATCCTGTCAAACTTACAAATAATCCAAAACCCATAAACATAGACAATTAAATTGTTTTTAAGAATTAGCCTTACTTCTAGATGGTATACAATCTAACCCAAGTTTTTCTGGAATTTCTTTACTTTGCTTTAGTCTTCCCCATATCGCTCAAGAATGGCCCTAATCACATCATTCATCATAGTTACCTGCTCATCCTGGGCTTACCCCCATGTCCAAACAGAAGCAATCCTCCATGGGCAGTTAGAACAGGACATGAACACAGCAGCCTCTTCTGAGAGTCCTCTCTCTGTTATTCAGTCCTCTCCTGGGTTAAGTGCTGTGTGGATGAGGGGTAACAGTGTTTTCACAGTTCCTCTCATTCATACTCTCAAGATTCTGCCCCAATTCTGTCCCTATATACAGCTTCATGGCTGGATTCAGCCCACTTGGACACATCCAATCTCACACCTCAAGGAGAATTGACCAAATGGACATAAGTGACATTTATCCAGGAATACTGCTCAGCTTTAAAAAGGATGGAGGTCCTGTCATATGTGACAGCCTGTTTTAAAAGAAAAACAAATCATGGGGACATTTTGCTGGGGAAAGTGAGCTGCTGCAGAGAGACGCTGTGTACTTCTGCCAAAGTATGGCACTGGGAGCAATCACGCTCTTGAGACCAGGAAGAAGAATGGTTGCTGAGGGCTGGCTAGAGAGGAAAGGGGGCAGTTACTTTTTTGGTGGATAGTTTGGTTTCACAAGATGAAAAATTCTAGGACTCTGCTGCGTGACAATATGCATGTAATTAGTGCTGCTGTACACTCGGGAGTAGTTGAGATGGTAAATTTTATGCTGTGTGTGGGGATTTCTTTTCTTTTTTTAAAGGAAAGGTACAGGCAGGAATGAAGGTGAGTAGGCAAACAGGCAGGAAGAGAGAAGAGGAAGACGCACCACCCTAATTATTTTATTTAGTTGTTCACCTTGGTAGCTCCTCTTGCCCTGGGATGTGAACCCGGGTCCTTGGGAAGTACGTGGACTGCACTTGCCATAGGCGGCTGACCAAAGTGCTATTCCACCAGGGCACACCTGTGTGTTTTTCATTGCAATGAAGAAGAATGTTGCAAAAGCGATGAGCATTTCCCTTTGAGTCATGTCAGAAGACATAATGATGTCAGTTTGCACTATTATTGATGGTTTGCTCTTAACTTTTCTTGTGTTGGGGATTGAGTTAATACATATAAAGAATATAGAGTGCAGTGACAGCCAGACACTATAAAAGACAGCAGTTATTATGATGATTATTTTGAAGGGACTTCCCTGGTTAAGTTCTCACTTCTTTCATGACTGTGGTAGAGGCTTCTCAGGAGGACTGCTCACATTCCCGTGGTGTATCTATTGAAATCCATAGGTTTTAATCTTCCCATGTCCACACAGAGACTCTAACTCATTCTGGTTAACAAGACAACAGTATGTTTCCAGAATAAAGATTTCTGAACTGATGCATCGTTGTGGCTCCAGTGGCTAAGGAGCAGTACATGTAAAGCCCAAGGACTGGGTTCAGGAGTTAGTCTTTATATATGCTGTAAGGTGAAGGTAAAAATTATTTTTTGCATATATTTTTTTCAACATATATATGCCAAGTTTATATATATGCTAAATATATATGTTAAATTGATATGATCTTAGGTTACTTATTCTAAAATGCTTAATGGAGAAATGCCATGATGATAGAACAGGAATCTTTTCTCTCTTATTCATGGATAATTTGAACCTAATTTTCTGACTGTGGTAGATGAAAAAACTTCTGTTTTCATACCCCTCAGAAGCACAGTTCAGTGACTGTCTCCTTTCTTGGAGCTGCATTTATAAAATAGCACCAGCATACCTTTCTGCTCCAGTACAGAAGCACTGATGCTGAAGTTTACTTTATCAAATTTTACTGGAAATAAATAGGCATGCACCAGAACCTGGACATCTTGTCGCTAACTGATCATTTGCTAGTGATATTTGATCAAAAAGAACTTCCTAGGCCACCTTTAAAAATCAAATCATGGTATACATGAGTGCAGTAGTGGTTTGGTCAACTGCCTCCATCCCGAGTGCAGTCCACATACATCCCCAGGACCCAGCTTCCTGCTCCAGACTGGGAAGGACAACCAAGATGTACAATTAATTAACTGATTGATTAAAAATTCTTCTTCTTCCTCTCTCTTCCTGTCTCCCTACTCACCTTCATTCCTACCTGTACCTTTCCTTTAAAAAATCAAGTCACAAATCTAAGAAAGCACTTACAATTATACCATATCTATCTTATTGCCAAGATAGAACTCTGGCCTTTTAGAAATGTTAACAGAAATTTTAATAAATTGGACTTCATCAAAATTAAGAATCTCTGCTCTTCAAAAATTCTGTTAATAGAATAAAAAGAAGACAGAATGGTTGGAAATATCTACATAGTATATATGATATCGGACTTGTAAGGAGACTATCTAATTTCAAAATTCCTAACTAGAAAATGAACCCCTAAATAAATGATGGACAAAATATCTAAACAGTTATTTCTCCAAAATGACTTGTAAATGTTAAATAAACATTTGAGAGATGCTCATTGTCATTAGTCATTAGACAAATGCGAATTAAAACCATAGCGTAATAATACCAGGACATCTCCTACATGTCGAAAATTGAAAAAGATTGACCATACCCACTGCTGCTGAGACTTTGGAAAAACTAGAACAATCACACTCTGGTTGCAGGAATGCAAAGCAGTTCAACCCCTTTGGAAAGCAGTCTAGCAGTTTATTCAAAAATTAAATACGGCCATGCCACATGACCCAGATATTTCATTCACAGATATTCATTCAAGAGAAATGAAAGTGTCCATACTAAAGCTTGTACACCAATGTTCATAATATCTTTGGTTATAATAATCCGAAAGCAGATATGTCTATAATAGACAAATTGCAGAATAGCCCCAGATGGAATGCCACATAACAATAATAAGAATGAACTATTGATAGACCCAACAAAATGGACAAACTAAGTGAATGAAGCCAGATTTTAAGATATGATCTTATTTAAATAAAACTCTAGGAAATTCAAATTATTATTTAGTGATAAAAAGCAGACGTGGTGACTTGGGGATGGTAAAAGGGGAGTGTGGGAAGAGCTGACCTTGGAAAGGAAGCTTACAGAGAGGTAGGTGGAAACTTTTGAGGGTGACAATCCTAAGTGTGGTGATGGATTTTCCCAAGTGTAGACATACGTCAAAGCATTATCGGCCAGCACACTTAATCATGTACTATTCACTGCATGTCAATTTGACTTCAATAAGGTTATTGTGTTTTTCAAATAAATTATTGGAGGGCTTACCATTTTTCTATTGGAAAATGAACTTCACTATATTTTCCTTAATATCCCAACTTTTTGCCTAATACATGTTTTACTATGCATCATAAGTAGAAATCAACCCATGAGTAGAAATCAACTCATATTTTTGGCATTGCCCTGAGTAGTTAGTAACCAGAGTTCTAGAGATTTGGTTCCATTATCAAAGTACATGTCAACAGCTGTCAGTGGGTGGAGGCCATCCACACCCTCAGCAACTGCTTACACAGCTGAGGACAGCTGGGGGTGGGGGGAGGGCACATGTAGTGAGAGCTGGGGGCGGGAGGGTGGCATGCACTGCCACCGGATGCCTGGCTGCAACTCAGTCCCAACTTGGGGTCAGATAGGGATGACTTATAGACCATAATACGGAGACAGAAAGTCAGTCTTTGACGGTATTTCAGCTCCTTCCCTCTCCTGTTCTATTGACCTCTTAGCTTTATAACCTTTGGGGGAAACTGATGTATTTATTTGTCTGCCATTGTCTGAAACTTGCTCACAGACAAGGGCTATTTAGCAAGCTCTCCCTTTGTTCTTAAAAGCCAGAGGAAAAAGGATCTTTGACCCTGTTTCTAAGCACAGTAAACAAAAGACTTCTTGGCTGCCAATAAGCTCAAAGTGCTCATTAAGCAAAAGTTTTCTGGCCAGTAGTTGAAATGACATCATGCTTCCTACTGGAATCCAACTACAGATAAAAATCAGGTCATTCGATTTGCAAAGAGAGAATGCTTCTTTCTCCTACCACATTCAGGCGTCATTGGCCTTCATGGAGATCAAGGAAGGGAAGAAACTATTTGAACTCAAGCTTTGAAAATGTCTCTCAAACTACCACCACTTAATTCTTGATAATATGCAAAGGTTTTCCCCTTCAAATTGCCTGGTATCAGAGGTCAGGGCGCTTATCTTTTCTGAGTTTTCAAATTGAGTGTTTAAACAGACTATACAGTGGGCAGGTGATAAGGAGACAAGCTTCAGGGCAGAAGTCTAGTGGAAGGAAAAATTGATTACCTTCACTTTCTGACATCATTGATCACAGTTTGACTGGGAGGGAACAAAAGATAATTGTGATCTTTATGAAGTTCGTTTAGATTGCTTTGAAGTTAAAAAAATACAATTTTCAATAGCTAGTGATCTATATTGTGTGGGTATTTTTTGGATCACTATAGGACTAATTAGAACAACCATTAACCAGCAATTTAAAAAATCTAAATGAATCTAGAATAATTGGTGTTTTCTCAAACTCTTTACCCCTATAGAAATTCTGGAGACAATACCTCTAACTAGTTTCCAAGATACCAGGAGTATACCTAAAAGAGAAAAAAACCAAAACCCCTATGTAATGAGGGAGGTTTGTTTTTGATAATCTATACAGTTTTTATATTAAAATGAACAGCATTTCTCACTTTTAAAAAGTCTTCAAAATGGATTTTGGTTTTAAGCAGATAAATATTCATAAACACATTACAAGCATGTTTCATGTCTTACTGATCTACCTCTAAGAATGTTATATTCATTAGCCCATAGCATAGGTTACTTATAAACTACCTTAAATTTCTCCAGCTGTTTAGAAAAATGACTGCAAATTCGGAAATAAATAAAAGGGATAATTAGGTGGCCTTTTTATCTTGCTAGGGAATGTTCTAATAATTTCATCTGACTTGAAATATTATCTGACTTATTATTGGCAATTGACCGGGGGCCCAGACCTTTTATAAACCTATTGAGTTAGAGGGATTTTTTCTGTACAAAACTGTTAAGTTATGATATTAGTTCCTATTAGTGATAATATAACTCAAAAGCTATATTATTTTTCTTTAATTTTTGTTTTGTTTTGTTTTGGTACACCTCCCCACCAACCCACAGTTCCCCAACCCCCCATGCCTCTGCCCTGACCCAGGTTCTTGTGCTTTACATGATCCGCACCTTAGCTGCCTCAGTTGTCTACATCACACAGGGCTGTGATATTTTTGCCCTGAAGGACATTAATTTTGCATCTGACTTAGCCATCTTCCTGAAGCATTCCTTTTTCACCTAACTATATGCATTGAATCAGCTTTGTTATTCTTCTAGTTCTCTGATAAATATATTAAATAAAACCCTGACATGCTATTATTGTGTAGAATTATATTTTTAACTGTTTGAAAATTATGCTTTGACACTCTACCAGCATTGACAAATTTGAAATAGCAGAATGATCTCATAATTTGGGTTCCCCAGAAGTCAACCCTAGATAAGAACTTGAGGACACAAGCTAATTTTTGTGGTGGGACTACTGTAAGTTAAGTGGGGAAGGGACACAGAAAATAGAATTGAAAGAGGTCAGAACGTTTACCGCAAAATATGTTGTTTAGGCTTCTGGATTATTTAGAGCTGAAGGCCACCAAGACCCAGCAGACCCAAGAGAACTTTCCCTCCTCCTTAGTTCTCTGAAAGAAAGCATTAATTACCCTAATTATAAGGGAAATTTACATTTCTAAAGGAAATTTTCATTAGAAAGGAGACTATATTAGGAAGAAATTTATTATCAGGGAAAACTTTTTTTACATAAGGCTCAAATTACAAAGTAATTTTTGCTTAGCCTACATTTTCTCCTTTCACCTTCCCACAAACAGACCTAAAAACCCCAATCCCTTATATTTGTCCTAAACTCAGGATGGTATATAAATCTCAAACTTCCAGCTGTCTTTTGAGTCTCATATCTTTATGAAACTTCCATGCATGCATAGGTAATTCGATTTGTTCTTCTTTCTTTTATGTCAATTTATTTCTTAGACAAGCCACAGAATTAGAAAGAGAGAAGAAAAATATTTTCCTCCCCTACAGAAGGTAATCAACAAGTGCTGTGAAAAGATAAACCGAGGTATAGTAAGTTTTTTGAAGTTTGAGTAAAAATTGATCCCAGTGGGGTAGGGACAAACCGGAAGTAGTTAGGAGTTCTCTACCGACAGGAGTAGAAGCTGGAGGGTTACAGAGAAGGGGAAGCAAAGACAGGAACGTTTGATTAGTTAGAGCTTAATGAATGATCGCTTTATTTGGGAAAGACTGGTTGGTGTTCATGATTGGCTGTCCTTGGGTTTCCTGTTTTTAACCTTGAGTCATTTAGAATTTTGGATTGCTTAGGAGGCTACTAAGACATTAAAGCCAACTCAGCCTAATGACCTCCTGTTTAATTAATTTAACAGAGTGAATCATTAAATCAACTACCATAGCAAAGGATGTTGAATGCCAATCCCACAGGAAACAGCAAGAAACAGCATAAAAAACATGTTTCAGGATTATCCCACCTGAGGAGGGTAAAGGTGGGTTATTTCTACACCACTGCCTATCAGTAGTCATTTATAGAAAATTGCTCCTGTATAGTATTAATTCTCCGGTATGCCCATCTGCTAAGTGAAGAGTTTCTCAGCTGTGGAGAAGGTTCTCAGGTTTGAACGTAGGCACTTTTAATCTGGGAGTTTACTGAAATGGTAGAGTCCAAGAGGTGTGGGCAAGGCACTCAAAGACTTTTTTTTTTAAACATTTCCACTTGTCAAGAAATAACATCATCTTCAGGGTTATAAAGCAAAAATTAAATGTACCATCTTCCTTATAAAACAAAGGAGCTCTTTATTTTCGATGGTGAAATGTCCAGACTTGAATCTTTTCATCAAAGGAATTTTCCTCAAAATTAGTCAAATTCTAAGTACTCAGAGCACAATACAGTTGATTTCTAAAAGAAATATCTCTTTCTAGATCATTGAGGGTTCTCCTATAACACATTTACCATCAAAAGTAAATATTAACCTCATGATCTTTTTTGCAACCTAAAAGGAAATTTCAGATCACATCTTTCGTTATCAGTTGTATATAAAACTTTTCATAATTAAGCAAAGATCTTTATAAAAATGTCCTAAATAATCTTAAAATTATCAATTTAGCATAACCTTTTTAAAAACCTACTAAATATTGTTTATCTTAAAGGAGGACTTCTAAATACAAAAAAGTAGGCAGACTACAGACGAAACTATCAGATTTATAAGAGGAATCCAGCTATTTTACTCGATAGGTGGAAAACAGCCTAGTACGCTTGGGGAAAATTTTACTGTAGTTCAGCTCAGCTGCTCTGAGGCATTGAGAAGATCCACCCTGAGACAAACTGTCATGGTACTATGTCCTGTGGAGCCAGAAGGTGAGCAAAAATACCACCATTCAAGTGACACAGGAACAAAATAACAAGTATTCAAATACATGCTCTCCAGTGTGTTTTCTGTTTGTTTCCTTGATACCAGATTGGTTCCAAGACTAGGTCTCCAAACTATAACTAGAAAATGAGGTTTCTTTACCGTTCCGCCCAAATTATAAGAGCACATGTGAAATTTCCCCCACCTTCTGTGTATTCACAAACACATGGATGCACACACACATACACATACACACACATACACACACACACACACACACACACACTAAGCTAAGTCCTCCTCAAGTCCCCAGTCTCTCCCCAGGAGATTCCACATGAGACCAAGGAAAACTCTTATCAGCTGTATTCACCCACAGCAGCCACCATGTTCTTCTTTTCTTATTTGGCTCCCACACCATTTCCTGGGAGCAGCTGTCATTGGCTCTCATCCCCGTCCCAAGCCTCACAATTACTCACTGGAAAAGAATTCCTTTTGCTTCTTTCAAACAAAAAGACCATATGGGAAGATATATACCATCCATCTCTCTTTTTCCTCTCCACTTGGCCCTCAGCCATAACTCTTTTCCTTCCTGAGTTACAAAGCTAAAGTTCCTGGCACATCAAGAGATGCAAACTATTAACGAATGATGTAGGACAAAGTGCCTGTAATCCATCTTTCAGTGGTGCTCACTGCAGTCAGAATTTGCCAACCTTTTCTCTGGTCTAGTACCATTGATTGCTAAGCAACAAGAAATATCTGAACCGGAGGTAGCAACTCCAGTTTATCTGATTTCCATGTTGCTGTTACTCAGTAAGGATCTTAGTGTAAATCAGGTATATGCCAATGCGGGTGTCCTGAGAGCAAAACAACTTTTTCCTACATTCTCACTATTGCTACCTTTATTCAGGTTGCCACCATCCCACTACCTAATTCCTATTCTTGCTCAGCACCAATGCATTCTCTGTATGGTTGCTAGAATTATTTTTCCAAGAAAAATATTTGATCATATCCCCTACCTCTCCTTAAAAATCTTTAATGCCACTTCTCTTTAAAAATATTCTTTATGACACGCCCTGGTGGAGCAGGGTTGGGCATATGCCACGTACATCCCAATGTCCCAGGTTCGTGTCCCGGGACTGATAGGAACAACCAAGATGAACAACTAAATTAAATAAAGTGCTTTTTCCTCTTCTCTCACCTTCATTCCTGCCCATTTCTTTACTTTTCCATTTAAAAAAAAATGAATAAATAAAAATAAATAAATTAAAAACAATGGAACAAAAAAAATCTTTAATGTTTTTCCTCTGAACTCACAGTAAAGTCCAAACACAGGAAAGCTTATAATCTTTTTAAAAAAATTTTAAATTTTCTTTATGATCTAACTTCTGCTTATATTTAAAAGTTCATCTCTTGTTACTGGTATCCCTGGAATTCTCTGGACATGCACATCTCTCTCCTCATGAGTCACTCTGTTATAGGAATATACTTTTCCCATTTCCTTCCCCTCTTTCCATTTCCATCAGTCTTCAAAATCTCAGTCATGCATGATGTCCTCTCAAAATCCATCTCTGAGTCAGTGCTGTCCTGGATTTCCTGCTGTTGACATATTTGGAAGTATCTAGTCAACCCATGAGCCATGCTTTCTTCTCTGATTTATAGTCAGTGTTTCCTGATAGCCATGTTTCTACCATGACCTTGAAAATTAGACTAAAATTGAACTCCTCATCTAAGTAGGTCAATACAATTCTCTATCCCAGGTTTTTGGAATAGGGACACATATCTCTCCTTCAGTAGATTGCCTTTTGTTTTATTTATTTCTAACCCAAGCTATCCAGTTTTATTTAAAGTTTCATAAACAATCATGATATTTCAGGGAGGAAAAACAGATGCACAGATCAGTGTAACAAAAGTGTCTGTATTTTTAATGTGTCATTTAAGCCCGATGATTCCTGGATGATTTTCTGTCTACTATATCTATTGATGCAAGTGAGGTGTTAAGGTCCCCAACTAGTACTGTGTTGCTGCCAATTTCTCCCTTTAGACTTCACATATTTTGGTGCTTCTCTGTTGGATGAATATATATTAATGGCTATTTTATCTTCTTGATGGAGTGACCCATTTATCATTATATAATGTCCATCATAGTCTTTCATTGCATCCTCTGTTTTAAAGTCTATTTTGTCTGATACAAATATCACTAAACCAGTTTTTCTTTCAATTCCATTTGCATGGAATACTTTTTTCCATTCCTTCACTTTTAGTCTATGTGCATCCTTATCCCTAAAGTGAGTCTCTTGTGTGCAGTATATTGCAGGATCTCTTTTGTTTTCTTCCTTCAGTCACTATGTTTTGTGGATTTTTTTTTTTTTTATAAGGAAAGGTGCAGCCAGGAATGAAGGTGAGTAGTCAGGAAGGCAGGAAGAGAGAGGAGGAGGATGCATCTTTGTTTTATTTAACTGTTCACTCTGGTTGTTTCCCCCACAGACCCAGGACTTGAACCCAGTGGTATGAGGCCTATGTGATATCGGAGGTGATTGATCTAACCGCTACTCCACCAGAGTGTGTCTCTGTTTTTTTGATTGGATAACTTAACTCATCTACATTTAAGATGATATTGTTTTCTGTTTTCATGTTTCTTTATTCTTCTCTTTTCCTCTTCACCTAAGGTTTAACGAATTTTTTAATTCCTTTTGTGTGTTTACTATTAGTTCTTGCTTTGTGATTACTATGAAGTTCTGATATAACATCTTATGTATAGAATGTTCTATTTGGGATGGATTACTCCTTAAATTTGAACACACTTCAAAACTACATTTTTTTACTCTTTCTCCCCATTTTTTATATTTCAGTGTCTCATTTTACATATATATGTGTATATATATTCCCTTACTAATTATTGTAGCACTAGTTAATTTTACTGCTTTTGTCTTTTATTCTTCATGCTTGTTTTATGAATGATTGATCCACTATTTTTACTCTGTAATTATCTTTCCTGTCTGTCTTTCTCTTTAATATGGCTTTAGGAATGTCCAAAATGTCTACCAATAGCAACTAGAATTTCTTGCTTTCCATTTATATTTAGTAGAAAAGGGAAAAATTTTTGTTTTAAAGTCCCCCGTAATTTAATCTAAAGAGACATGCCTGGTAATCTCTGAGTCTACTGCACTGTATGTGTGTGTGTGTGTGTGTGTGTGTGAGAGAGAGAGAGAGAGAGAGAAGAGAGAGAGAGAGAGAGAGAGAGAGAGAGAGAGAGAGAGAGAGAGAGAGAGAGAGAGTGTGTGTGTGTGTGTGTGTGTGTGTATAGCTAACTGGTTTAGCCCACTGGGACACAAGAAGCAGGTGCCAGAGGCTGCGGGGTGTCCAAACCGACCGGGGGTTGTTGAGAAGAGAAGGAAAGCCATGGCTCTGCAGCACCAGCTCCACTGCTCCTCACAGAATTTCAGGATTGGAAAGGATTTTGCAAGTTGACCAGTACAGTTTCTCAGATGACACATCTACCCCTGAAAACAGTCCCTTTTTTTGGACAATCCAACCTTTTTAGAATACAGATACCTGAATCTAAACCCTGGCAGTAGATCCACCCCGTAATTTCACGTAAGACAGACATCATCTCCCTTCTCCCTGATGATCCTTCTCATACTTGAAGGCGGTTGCTCTGCTTCCCTCCAGCTGTTCCAACTGGCAGAGTTATATGTTCCTGCACCACCTGCTTGGTTTCTCAGGAGCCCCCAGGAAGCCCTTATGTTGGGAATACTGTGAGCCTCCAGCAGAATAAGTTTTCTGTTTCCACTGCCCACTCCCACTGTCCTGCGCCCAACTCTTGTAGGAGGAGTGGGGTGATTCTCACTGCTGCGGCCATGCAGCCCTGATGGAGGTGGTGGCTCGTCCTGCTAAAAAAGATGTCAGGGCTACTAAGTGATGAGCTTTCAGAAGCGTATCTGTGGCTACTTTTCCCCTTCTGACTCATTATTTTTTCTCCCCGGAGCAAAGGGAAGGTGTGACCACAATTGTCTCTGTACCTGGTCTCCTGGAACAAACAGAAACGTCTAGCTGTTACAGAAAGTAACCTAGGGAAAGAAATCCATTGTGGCTTTCGGAGCCATTCGTAGAGGGCATGAGTGTAAACACACATCGCTTATATCCCAAAGCCCAACGTGGCCCTCAATTTGCTTCTCAGAACTGTTTCCCCTCCCACGAGCTCTTCCCTGGCTGAGTCAGAGAGGACGGGGGAGTGAAATGGTTGCGGTGCAGGGCAGAGCCTGAAAGGCGGCAGCACACCACCGGGAGTGAGGGCAACCGCATTCTGGCCTTCGGGGTCGCGGTGACTCAGCTGATTCTCCTGCTGGCTGCTGAGCTTATTTTGGGACTGCAGGCAGGCAAAAAGAGGGGAGGGTGGGGACTTTATCAGACTCAAGGAGACTTTGGAAGATGTTTATTTTGTGTGAGGCACTCTCAGCTTTTTCTTGGCTTTAAAAAACCTGGAATGCCGCCGCGGAAGGAAGAAGCAAGGTTCTAGGCACATCCTGGCAGAGTCCACGTTCATCTCAAGAAGCTCTGACCATAAGTACCGATTTAAAAAGGACCGTACTGCTTGTTTTCCTATTTCCCATCAGTCAATTTTGTCCCATTTTTAATAAACCAGGGCCGCCTGTAACTCAGGGCAAAAGGGGAGTTGAGTTGCCCCAGAGCCAGTCTGTTGAAGGCGCCCTAAAGCCCTTCCTTGTTTTTGTCTCAGAGAAATCTGGTCAGCCGAATCCCAAGGGCCCGGGTTCGCGTCCCGGGACCAGGGGGAGCAAACTAAATAAACACCTAAATAAAATAAAGAAAAGTGCTTGCTCCTCTCTCTTCCTCCCTGTCTTCCTTTACTCACCTACACTCCTGCCTGCACCTTTCTTTAAAAAAAATAAAATGAAACAAAAAACAAAACAAAATGAGGTTTTAGTTTAAAAACAAGTTGATGGTGAACAGAGCTCCGCCTGTTTTCATACCCTGGGAAGCAACTGGCACTTGGCTGTCCCTCACGGTAGTAAGTGTGTTCTGCTTACATTGACTTTTTGAAGGACACGCTGAAGAATTTTATACCAGACAGCCTGCTGCTTTGTAATCAGGACGTTCCATCATGCACCAACAGCGCTCAGGACAGTCATGCTCTTTAGGAAGTACTGGGTCCCAGACTCAGGCCCTTCCTTCAGTTAGTAGCAGAACATTGGAGGGCTTCTTTTCAGTAATGCTTTGCTTTCTTAAGACTCCTTCCTCAAGGAGCTTTCCCTCACCATTTTAGGTATGTCTATGTCTGTCTGTCTGTCTGTCTGTCCCTCTCTCTCTCTTTTCCCCTGCTCATATTTAACCTTAATCACCAAGAACTCCCCTGAAGGAAGGAAATAACATTTATTGACACTCTATGAACCAGCATAGGACTAGGTAATATTATAGCACAGTCCCTCTTTTATAACACCTCTGTGAGATATTTCCTTTTATCTCTGTTACATAGATGAGGAAAGTTGAAGTGTTTCACCAAAAACCCCAGAGCAAATAGGTATAGAGTCAGCATTTTTACCCAGCTTCTAGAGTAATTTTCTCTATCACAGACGAGCAAGAATGGCTCATATTTTTTAATATTCTCTGTAGCATGCGTTAGGTATGGAATAATCATCATTTATTAACTACATATTTACCGTGCCTATTAAAATATTTGATTTGTAGTCAGCTAAGAGTATTATACATGAAAGAGGATAAAAAATATTCACAAGGTCTAATTATATCTTGTAATACATTTCACATTATTTACTTGTCTAGATAAGCTTTTATTTATATCCATAGTTTCTACCAACTTATTTTCAATGATATAAATGAAGATAGACTTTTTGGAGTGGGAGGGAAGGAAGGAAGGAAGGAAGGGAGGGAGGGAGGGAGGCAGGGAGGGAGGGGGGAGAGGAGAAAGAAGCATTTTTATTTATGTAGTTGGTTATTTTGATTTTTCCCTCTGGCCCCAGGTCTCAAAACCACGTCCTTGGACTTCACGTGGTCCACACTCCAGCTGTCTCGGCAACCTGAGCCACAAGGGTACGCCTGACAGCAAACCATGATGACTCTCACCCCCAATCTCTGTCTTATCCTAAGCATTTATTCAAGCCTAAATCATTCCTATAAGTAGCAGAGTAATAGAAATGACTCTCAACAACTCTTACCCTGCAAACGGAGGCTGAGCAGGGTGGGTGTGTGTGTGTATGTGTGTGTCTGTATGTGTAGCTACCATTTATAAAGTAGTTACTATGAGCCATGTTAGGTGCTTCAACTTGAACTTTACCTCTGAGGTTAGAACTGTTGCTCAATTAATAGTTGTAGAACCTGAGGCTCAGAAGAGTTTAACTTGCTGAAGGTCAAATAGGTAGTAAGAGGCCACACTAAGACTCAGACCCAGACCTGTCTGATTCCAAAGCCGTGCTCTTAAACACTGCGTTTCGGCTACCTCATTTGCCAGAGGTGGTGGTCATCTAGCCCTTCAGACGAAAGACACTAAGAAGTTTCAAAGATAAAGTAAAACGTAACAAATAGGAGAGGTTGACTGACAGCATATTTAAGACTAGGGGAGTATAAGAAAACATTCCCATGTGTAAAAATATAAAATTACTTTCTGAATATTAAGCCTTGTGCAAATAGTTTTGTGACATCTGTGGTGGATAGAAAACACATTAACATGGAGAACAGGCAGCAAGTTACTAATCTGAATTTTAAACAGGCTTTTTTTTTCTGACAGCTCGGAATTGTTTTATAAATTTTTAAGAAATGTTAATAGGTGTCTGACATGAACGATTAAAAGGGAACTATTTAGCATTGCAAAATGAATTAAAGCTTTAAGATGTCTCTACACAATTACAAATAGAAGCAAAATTGCTAAAATGGGAATAATGCATTGGAAAATTGCCACTTCAAAAAAGAAAAAGATCTGCAAGTGATCCCTCCACAAATAAAACACCCATAACTGGATGGGCCTAGAAAGTGAGGAGGGGCAGGAATTCTAAATGTTTAAAGGAGACATTGATAGAAATGCAGATCAAGACTTCTTTGTGATTTATCAAAGATAAGTGAATGGCATCTTGACCAGCCACCAGGGCCTCCTCTCTCTTTCTTGTCCCATGTCTCCTCAACCTTTCTCTCCCTTCTAGAGTTATACTTTCTGTTGAGAGCATTCGCTGCTTCTCACAGGTGGAATGGTACTCAGCAATGTTTTCCAAATTTACCGTCTTATAAGTGTAGTTCTCTATTAAAAAGTACTCAAGATGGTAAGTACTCAACAATAAAATTGTTCTTCAGAGAGCATATAATGAAGCAAACTTGGGAAATGGCTCAAACACAGTGTGCACATTTGTTTGTAACTAACCCTACAAAGTGGAAATACTACCAACATTATGAACTTCCTTCTATAATTTAGAAAAGGGAAAAAAAAATCCACAACTATCCATGCTTGTTAGAAAAACTTCTTAAGAGTAGTTTACCTCTATCTGTGCATTTCTTGGGAGGAGAAAAAATTGCAGATATTTATTAAATTTCATTGTTTTTCTTTCCTCAATTGATTACTCTTCATATTGGTGAATTTAACCAAATATTTGATGGAAAAGGAATCTGGGGCATTAACAAGATCAACAGTCTTAAGGAGTGGAAATAGAAAAGTTTTGGATTTAATTCTAGTAAGATAGTTGGGGCAGTGCTGAAACTCAAACTGATGTTTTATTTTGGTTTTTGTCTTTTCCCAGAAGACAGAGCTTATCCACTTTGGGGAAGAGGGGTATCATTTAGCAAATTATGACCTAGTTACATATAAGAAGCCATTAACAATGAAGATGCAGATAAGTCCTTTTCATGCTTTTGTAAAGTACTTTGTTTACTCCACTCCAAATGCTATGCAGGTCCTAAACCATAGGGAACCACTCTTACGTAATCGCAGCGGGGGACCTGAACACTGTCCTGTGTCCTCTTGAGTGTTATGGACTAGAGACACTTCCATATTCCAAAGAGTTCTCTGGAGCAGTTTGACAACCACGTTACATGTCAAAATATGATTAATTTTTATCTATGGATCATCAGATTGAAGGTAATTGTGTTTACTTAATTTTTTCTTTTTGTACTTCTATTCAAAAATAATTAAACATTTGTACAAAGGAACTAAAAAGTACAAGTTTCTGACTCTTACTGGAGAACAAATAAGTGATAAAATTTAAGTTCTCATTTAGATCATTTGTGGCCACTTGAAAACAGAAGAATGCAAGAGAGAGAAATTTGGTCTTTTTGTTCACAGGCTCTCATTTCTTTTCCTTTGCTCAGAAATGTCAATAGTCAATACATAATGTTTACTTTGGCTTTGACCTAGATGCTCAGCAAGGACTCTCCCAGCCCTGGCCAAGTCTGCTCTCCTGCTGTGTTAAATCCAAGAAGTCTGACTTCACTATGGGAATTCCAGTGCCCTTAGTACTTAGTCTTATGGACACCAAGGGTGGGTACTTGGGTGGGGGGGTGATGGTAACTGCCAAGGTTTTTTGCACCTACAGCGTGTTCTGCCCTTTATTTTGTCAAGATAGCAACATGGCCTTTTAATCTCTGACTCTTTGCCAATCCTTGTTCAAGCAGAACGATCACATCTCAGTGCATTTTCCTGGGCTATTTTCCCCCCTCATTCTGATTTCCCAGCTGGCCCCAGCAGACTATATAAATCATTGATGGGCTTTAAGTTGTCAGTGAGCTCAAAGAGTCAACGGTATGCTGGAATCATCCCAAGAACAAACAAGTGAGTAGTTATAAAGGTACTGACTCTGGAGGCAAAGAGTAAGGCCTGAATCCCTGCTCCACCATTCTCTTACTGAAGGATGCTGTCAGATTACTTCATTTCTCTAAAATTCAGATTTTTCCTTTTAATAATGAGGATAATAAATAGCACCTGACTCTCAGAAAATTGCCTCATAGGTGTGCTGTGAGGATTTAAATATCATTCACAGAACACTTAGCACAATGTTTTTCTTATAAGAAAAACTCATATGATAACTACTATCATTAAG
This sequence comes from Solenodon paradoxus, assembly GCA_004363575.1. Classification (NCBI taxonomy): domain Eukaryota; kingdom Metazoa; phylum Chordata; class Mammalia; order Eulipotyphla; family Solenodontidae; genus Solenodon; species Solenodon paradoxus. Next base: position 201,096 of record RJWH01000438.1, read on the forward strand.
TATTTAACATTTAAATTCTAGTTTCAGGGCCCACCCTTGTGGCTCAGGTGGCTGAGATAGCTGGGCTGTGGACCATGTGAAGCCCAAGGACATGGGATCAAGACTTAGGGTGGGGGTGGGGGACAAAGTAAATATCAATAAATAAAAAATGCTGTTTTATCTTCTCTTTCATTCCTTCCTTCCTCTCTTAAAAAATCTGTAGTTTTCAGAGCAAAGGAGGTAATTTAATGATAGTGATGTGGAAGACAACTGAACTAGTTCAGGAGACAATCATTCTAGATGCTGTGAAGAGGATCTAAACTAGAGGAAGATCTCATCAGACAGGATTCCAACAAGACACTAATGGTGCTTTAATTCACTCAAAGGGTGAATTTGAGAGTTTCATCAAAGAACCATTGACAGAGTTTTGGGCAGGGGGCAGTGAACCAAGAGACCACAGAATACCCAGGGACTCACAGTGTCAGGAAAGCACTCCCTACTCCTGAGAGCTGGAGATCTGGAACAAGCCACCCCACAGGAGCTGTGGTCATTAAGGAATTCAGGCACTTCCAAACCCCAGCCCAGCAGTTAGGAGCCAGAGATTACATTCCAGACATTTCTCTCCTACCAATCTTCAATCCCTTGTTGATGATTTGCATTAGTAAAATCCAAAAGGAAACCAACATGATGTGCAGAGAAGGTTGAGAATGTGTAACAGAGGCAAACAGAGAACCAGTCCAGCAGGTTTATAATCCCACAAGTCTCATAAAGTCTTCCTCTCCACTGACCAGATCAAGCTGGGCTGGGAGACTGCGTTAGTTGGTGCAGTGGCCCAGTAATAGTTGCTCTAACCCCACCAGGAGAAGTGGAAGCCCAATTTACTAATCTAGAATCAGGAAAAGGGACCCCAGATGACCATTGGAAAGTGTACTATGATTCTGAGAATGATCTGAGAGGCAGCTTCAAAATAGTAAAACCTAAAGCAGCCAGTTGACCCAATAAAGACATTAGCCAATGCCTAAAAGCAGAATGCTGGGAAAAGGGAAAAGGGGATCTCCTAAGTGACTGAATTGATGAGTGTAGAATGGAGGTCCAGCTGGGACTAGGCCTGAGATACTGAAGTTTACTCTTCAGAGTTCTAGGGCCCCCCCTGGTTCAGGCATGGATGGCATGTGATTCATTTGCTCCATTCCTGCAACCGGTATGTATTCATCACCTTGTTTGTGCTCGGCAGCATGCCGGATGCTACGGATAGAGCGATAAGCCTAACCTTGCCAGGTCCACAGTTAATCACAACACAGTATGTATGATAAGTAGTCTTAAATTTAGGAGAGACCACCCACCCTAGGCTGGGTATACAGAGCATCGCTGCTCTTTCAGTGCAGACAAATGAGGAGTGATGAAAGATGAGGCTGGCGGGTGGGTAGAGGGCAGACCTTCGTGGACATTGTTTGTCAGACAGGTGAAGACCCTAAAGAGAAGGTATAGTCAAAGAAGAGTTGTAGGCAGTGTCATTCTGGTTTTAGTGTGAAGAGCAAATCAGAGGATGGGCACAGCAGGGGCAGGGAGACAGTAAAAAGGATGCTTCAGCAATCTGAGAGAGGATGGTGTACCCAGAGAGAGAGTGGCAGTGGACAGACCAAACGCACTTAGGGGAAGAGCTGGCAGGACATGGTGACTGCCTGGAATCATTGGGTGTCTGCTCCTGCAGTGCAAAGTCACTGAAATAGGAGGAACAAAGGGCTGAGGCAGAGCTGGCCATAAAATCATGCAGTGACATAATCCTGAAGAAATGTCTTTCTTCCTGGTAAGTCCACTTCAGAAGGCAGAGTAAATCACTACACAAACTGCACTTGGTGACTGTGTAACAGGGTGTCTGGGGGTGCCGGGGGAGAGGGAATGTTCCTATCCTACAAGATTGGGAAGTAATAAAATAGAAGTTTCTGTTATGTCATAAACTCCCAGAGCCCTTAATAAAGTAGGGCCCTAGGTGTTCTTGGGATGTAATCTGCTGTATTTATCAAATCTATGTGATTCCTTTCCCCACCATACAGTATCTACCTACAGTTCCTACAGTGGTGTTTCTCAGAATGCTGTTCCTCAGTATCTGGACCACAGACCGGCATTGTTTCATACTCCTTAAGTACAGAAATGGAGGTTCCTTAGAAACTTTTCATTGCAATTTTATATCTTTCAATTTAATCATTAAAATACATTTTGCATGCCTGTTTTTTGAAATCTCATTTTGAATGATTCATTTGTATTGTATTTTGCAAAAGTATCAACCAGCAAAGGATAAAAGTTTAAATAAGCACAAACAAAAATATCCAAATCAGTCTTTCACCACAAGTATTTTGAGAGACACATCTGAGAAGACACTGAGAAACCTGAGACCTCAGAGGCTTTCAAATTTGGGGGCCCATTTTAGTCTCTTGAGGAACTTTAAAAATATATACCTCCTGGGTCCCACCCCTCATTAATCTGGGTGGGAGCCTGGATACTGGGATTTGCAAAGGAACCCTTGGTGACTCCATTGTGGGCCGTGGTGGAGAGCCTTGTGCTTGAGGGAGGGTTTAGCTCCCTGGGGTTCTTGGTTTCATTCTTGGAGCCTAGAAGAGGGTCAAGGGTGGGGAAGGTGGTTCTTGGCCCCGGCTGCGCAGAGGAGCCACCAATCACTTTGGGGCTCCTGCTTGGCCCCAACTTAAAGCAATTAAATCAGAATCGGCGGTCGGTCCTGAGCAGTCATCTTTATTTATTTGCTCATTTTTTAAAGGAAAGGTGTAGGCAGGAATGAAGGTGAGCAGGCGGGGAGACAGGTAGAGAGAGAAAGAAGAAATATTTATTCATTTTATTTGATTGTTCATTTTGATTGTTCCCCTGATCCCAGATCTCAAACCTGGGTCCTTATCTTGGATGACCTTATCCACGCAGCCACCAGGCCATGCTCTGAGCAGTAAAATTTTAATAAAATGGTTCTAGGCCGCCAGAGAACCCACTGGTCAGAAAGTCTTGCTGGAGATAAGGTAATCAAAGAGGGAGGTCAGTGTATTGCTTTTCCCAGGACCTAGAGTCAGAAGTAGCCTTTGGAATTTCAAATCTTTTACCTTTTCTGGGTCTATCCAGGCTGCAGTGAGAGGGAGGGAAGTGGGAGGTGAAGGCAGGAGGGGGACGCCACCACAGACGTCTGTGGGAGACTGAGAGGGCTGGTACCCATGGCAGCCTGTGGGTGCACAGAGGGTGGCACGCCACCCTCTTCTGATCCTGCCTGGTAACTTCTGGGCAGCTTTACCACTGAGGTTTGTCATTAGTGACCCCTAAGAAGCCAGTGTTCTGAGAGAGGGAAAGGATGGCTCCTTATGCTGGAAGTTGTAGCTCTTGGCACTAAATGCCACTTTCAGCCCCTGTGGGAGCTCTGCAGCAGCGTGTCCCATCACTTCATAACATGCCCTCAGAGAAAGGTCAGCTGTTTATTTCCATCAGTCACTGGAAAGGATGCATTTTCCTTGGGGAAAGCGCAAACGTGTTCGTGCTGCCTGGCTAAAGGCAACCAGAGGGGAGTTGGGAGGCGCATGTGCAGCAAAGACTGCCCTTGACATTTGCTGGTCAAAGCTGGGGGCAAGTAGTTGCAGTGATTTTTGTGAATGCTTGTAGAAGAATGATGGGATGGGCCTGGCATAAAGGAAGATGGATTTTGTGGATGCACTGCTATTCTATGAGAGCAGTTTTTTCTCACCACAAAATCTGGAGCACTTCATTGTCTCACCTATTGTGACAGTCAATTCTACCAAATGCCACCGTGCAGAGATGTGGTAAATTTTGTTGAAATGTAGCTTTGTACTGAATTTCTTAATTTAAAAATTCTACTGCAAACATAAGACTCCAAAACCATGCACGTGCTTAATTACAACAAAAGATTGATAACTGAGAAGATCTCCTAACTCCAGGACACTCAGCCTTGGAGGAAAAAAAAAAAAAAAAAAGACGAGTTTATTTAAGATGTCAACATTTGGTTCTAATTGAAACAGTACATAGATATGGGTTGTGTGGATTCTGGTAATTGTGTAGGTGGTAGATCCTTGGTTGTGTTATAAACTGTTCAATAGTTATAATTTTGTTATCATTGCTTTATATGACAATCACTTATTCAAAAATCATATTAAGTGCCTACTATGTGCTAGGTATTGTGCTAGGCCTGGGAATTTAAATCCACAGTGAGCAGGCCAGACCTGGTCATTGTCTTCAAGGAGTTTAAATTTTAATGGAGAAGATAATCATTAAACAAATAATTTATTATAATAGTGATGAAGAATTTCATTAAAAAAATGTATATGTTCGCTACTTCCTCTTTCCTTTCTTGTCCTTCCCTTCCTTTAAAAATAAACATATTGCCTGACTTCCTTCCTTCTTTCGTGCTTCTTTCTCAAAAGGTCATCAGGCAGATGCAAATGAGGCAGGCCTGTGCAGGGAGGGATTGCAGCGTACACTAGAGGAAGAAAGTAGAACAAAAAGACAGTAGTACAATAAGAACAATAAGATCATCTACATATAGGATAGGTAGATGAGATTAAGGGTAAAGTTGAATTAGGTTTCTCTCAACAGTGGCACAAAGATGGAAACACACCTAAAATGAAAACTGTATTGCTGAATTGTAATTGTAAGTCTCATTACGAACTCTTGGTTTTTAATACAGATAGAGAAATAAGACTAAGTGTGTGTGTGCACAGACATCTATTTCCTAATTCTGTCCACTGAGAAAAATTGGGAATGATGGCATCCCAATAGTCATGAGCACACCTACTGCCCTGATATTGGTTTCTGAACACTTCTCTCCGTGAAAGGGAATCAGGGATCCTTAGAGAAATGGCTAATTCCAGAGCTGAAGCAGAACAATGACAAAATGAGCCTGGACCATATTTTATGACAGAAAATACGAAAGTGCTTAAAGAATGATAATAACTACTTAAAGGACAAAAAAAGCAGCTTGAAGAGACTCCCATTCCCTAAATCTGGGATAATCAAGCACCAAAATAAGTACCAACTGTGATGCATTCTTCTCCCGTAGGCTAACACCTTTATTGGATCAACTGTCTGGTTTCGGTTCTATTGTTTTAAAGCTGCCTCTCAGATCAGTCTAAGAATCATAGTCCACTTTCCAAGGGCCATCTGGTTTCCCCTTTCATTCATCTCTTAAATGAAATAAGAAACCCTTGAGTCCACACTAGGGTAGATTGGTAGATTGATAGGATGACAGATAGATGATAGATGATAGATGGATGATAGATAGATAAATGGAGAAAAGTAAAAACTCCTTTATATAGAAAGTCAAAGGGTGGATATGGAAGAAATAATAGAATTAGACAATCACCATTTGATATCATTAATAGTTATAGTAATAATCAGACAAGAAAAATCAATGGATGCCAAAACTTATGGGTGAAAGCAGGATTAAGCAATAGGAGTTTCCAATGTATCACAGTTATCACTCCAGAAAATTTTTACTAATTACTCAAAGACGTCCACATCCTGTCCCAGAACCTGTGGACATTGTTCCCTTACATGCTAAAGGGAACCTTGCAGATTTGATTAAACTAATGATATTAATGTCAGAAGATTTAGGTGAGCCTAAAAGAATCATAAGTGTCCTTAAAAGTAAAAGAGAGGCAGGAGTGTCAGAGAGGTGATGATAGAGGGGTCAGAGTCAAAGATGTGAAGATGTCACACGGATGGTTTTAAAGATGGGAGAAGGGCCACGAGTCAAGGAATGTAGGTGCCACTTAGAAATTGGAAACAGCAAGGAAGCGGATCCTCCCCTAGAGTCTCCAGAAGTAACACATCTTTGCTGGCATTCTGGTTTTAGATTGACCATTAGAAATCTGACTTCCAGAAGTGTAAGATAATAAATTGTGTTATTTTAAGTTACTAAATCGGTGGCAACATGTTACAGAAGCAATAGGAACTTAAAAGAACTACAAAGGAAAAGAATAAGTAAGTATAGAGTAGAAGTAACTGACGGATTATCTTAACGGAAGTGATTAAAATTAATACCATGTGGAGAAAAAAAGGAACCTTCCTACACTCTTGGTGAGAATGCAAATTGGTGCATCATCTTTGGAAAACATGAAAATTCCTCAAACAAGTAAAGATGGATCTACCATTTGATCTAGCGATCCTGCTCTTGGACGTAAACCCAGAGGATACAAAATCTTTAGTCAGAAAATATATCTGCACCCCGATGTTCATAGCCACACAGTTCACACTAGCTAAGACATGGAAACAACCTAAATGCCTAACGACAGATTAGTGGATAAAGAAGCTGTGGTCTATATACATAATGGAATTTTATACAATTACAAAAAAATGAAATTGTATCCTTTGTAACAATATGGATGGAACTAGAAGGGATCATGTTAAGTGAAATAAGTCATAAAGAAAAAGAGAAATACTATAATAAAGTTTCATTCATACATGGAACATAATGAAATGAAACAAATAAATAGATAAACCCTAGCAAAAACTCTCAGGACACAAAATGATGACTGTCAGGGGTACTGGATTGGGAGGGATGGAAAAAAAGGGGAAAGGTGGAGGTAAAGGACACTGGAACTCTGGTGGAGGGTGGGGTGTGAAATATAGATTGAGACGCAATCTCAATATGCAAAAGTGAATGTAGCATTATGAACAAAAGACTTACTGAATATCAATGCACTTTAAAATTTTAACACCACCAGAAACAGCAAATAAACATCGCGCACCACCAGAGAGACTACAATAAAAAATTCTAGCACCTGTTATATTTTAACTAGAAAATGCATCAACAGGGTTTTATTACGAGACAATATCAGACAAACTCAAATTGAGGGGCATTCTACAAAATGACTAGCCTGCGATTTTTTTTTTTTTTTTTTTTTAATGCCTAGGTTATGAAAGGCAAGGACAGGGGAGGAATGTTCCAGATTGAAAGTACTAGAAAAACAAGACCGCTGGAACAATACACAACCCTGGACTGAAGCCTTTGCTATGAAGGACCTGCTGAGACAGCTGGGAAAACTTCAAGGGGGTCTCTGGGAGAAGAATATAGGAAGAATTCCTTTGTATTATTCTTGTAACTTTTCCGAGTGGAATTGTTAAAAAAATAAGTAAAAATCCACTAAGGATTGTCATGATCATATGCATTTTATCCAGATCATTAGTGTAGACAACTGTCAGGAGGTTGGTGGGAGGTCGAGAGTGGGGTGGAGGTGGGCATTGAAACATGTGGACAAGACGGCATGTTTGCTGGATAGGAGGATTCATTCAGGGATGATGTGCCTTGAGAGGTTCTCTGATTTGACTGCTGTAGTGAAGTGGACATTCGCCTCCATGTTTCAGCCTCCAGCCACCTTTACCTGCCTGCTCGCTTGCCTGGTTGGTCTGTCAACTAACACTGCCTGTGGCGCAGCCCCTTTAGACCTGTGGGGAGCAGTGCTGAGAAACAGTGTCAGCTTTGTTTTGAAACTTGGAAAACAGAGATGTGATTATTTTAACTGGATTTGGCCAGCAGATGGCAGCAGGTAATTCAGAGAAAATACTAGAGCACCCAAACCCGGAGGTCCACTGCTGCTGCTTTAGCGTCAGCCAGGAGAGGGCAAAGGCCTGGCTGGCAACTAGAGTTGTTGGCGGGCTTTGAATTAAAGGGCTCCAGCCAGACAAAACCTCAGGCAGGCCAACCTCATTCTGTGGAAATAAAGGGAAAAGGAGGAGGAACAAGAGAAAAGTCTTCATTGTGCTTTTAAAGAAAGAAGCTTTTATTTCTTTCAAATAATGCAAAAGAGGGAAAAAAAGAAGCCATCACTTACAGGATTCTGAATTAGACACCTTGAGGGTCTTAAACTATAAAAAGCAAAGAAAGCCTTGGACTCACAATTCAAGAGGCCCCAGGTAGTTGCAATGGAGTAATTAGATAATACAAGTAGGGCCTTGGTTGATTTAGCTCTAAAACAGGGGTGGGGGTAGAGAATCATGTGAATGAATATATGTAGAATGTTTAGAACAGTGACTGGCACGTGATAAGCATTCGCTAGAAATGAACTGCAATCATTACTATTATTATTTACTGAACACTTGCTATAGTCTAGACACCTACCTGTTTACATGTCTTATGTCCTTTATTCCTTACAATAACTTTGTACCATATATTTTATTCTTTTAGTTTTAAAATTCAGGCTTAGAAAATGTAAGCTATGTGTTTAAATGTATTCAAGCATTTACTGAGTGCTTTCCAGGGCCACCGTGGATTTCTTAGGGATAAGGACAGACAAGGTCCCTGCTCTCCCACAATTTACTGACTAACTGGGTATCATACAACTAATTAGGAGCAAAGCCAGGATTTGAACTTAGGTCTCTCTATTGAATAGCCTTGCTTTTACTGCCTCCATAAGAAAAAGAGCTAACTTTTATTGAATGCCTATTGGATTGTCAGGGTCTTCACATTATTTAGTTTTCGCTTTGACCCAACAGGGTAGAAATTCTTGTCAGTACCATTGCAAATGAAGAAATATTTAGTGACTTGCCCAGTGGCCATGCAGATAGTGAGTAGTCCAGTGCAGCAGGCATTGGAGTCCACATTGTTTCCATGGCAGCGCGCTAGAATCTTCGCTGGCTCAGAAGAGGTCTACAAGAGTAGCTCCTCGTTTTGTCCAAAAGTTACATCAATTCCAACACAGGTAAGCCAGAAAAGTATCCTGGGGGTAAGGATCCTCTAAGACCTTGAGATTTAGTGCTTTGTGCTTGTTGTTGAGACAACTTTGGTATTATCATCATGGATTCAGAAACAAGAGATCTAAGATGGAGACTTTGCTTCAGCTTGCATAAGAGGTATGACTATAAACAAATCATTTAGCTTTTCTGGAACTCCATTTCCTCATTTGTGAATTGGAGATAATAATATGTATTGCACTGGGTCACTATAGAGACTAAATGAGATGATTTATGTGAAACTTTCTCACATATACAACATAAAGGGAAATTGAAGCATGTGTCCCTTCCTTTCTAAAAATCTTGTTATAGACTCCAGTTCAGAATAGTTTTTTGTGTTCTGGATTCAAGCTCTGCCCTTCTTTCTCTGAGCTTCAATACTTTTCACAGTTCCTTCTATCTTCTCATTATGCTTTAATTATTTATTTATATTTATATTTATATTTGTATGCATATATGTTTATATGCATATTTATACAAGTAAGCCTAAATTTTGATTCAATTCCTTACATTAATGAAAAAGACTGATAAATGCAGAATTTCCATATTTAGAAATTTTAACCAATAGTGAAGTTGAATACTTTAATGAATTACTTAAAATCTGAATAAGTAGAATGAAAATGAATGTGAATTTACTATATTTAGAAACAGATTGTATTTTTTTTTTAAAGGAAAGTTGCAGGCAGGCATGAGCAGAGACAGGCATGAGCAGAGACAGGCAGGAAGGAAGAGAGAAAAAAGCATTTTCATTTATTTAATTTGGTTGTTCATTTTTGTTGTTCCTGCTGGCCCCAGGAGGTGAACCTGGGACCTTGGGATGTATGTGGGCTGGACCCAAGCCCCACTCCACCAGGGCATGTACAGTTCTTAAACAGTAAAATTTATTTTCAGATTAACACATTTTTATTGCAACCCTTATTGAAAGATTGATACTGAGCCATCTTTAAGGCTGCAGGATATCTGAATGTTCAAAAGCGAATTATTCTGGGAACGAGTATTCTCCCTTGATGAGTATGATAGATGATTTCCTCATTTACTTACATTCCATGCATGTCTGTGAAATCCTTGACACATCTCTTGTCCTATATCTCCAGGGACAAGCCCAATGTCCAAAGACAACAGTACTACATACATATTTGTTAAATAGAGGAGTGAAGGAATGAAAGTGATAATTATTGGGAAATGTATTTGTTTACTATTTTAGATGTTTTGAAAAAAATTCCCAAATGTCAGTATTTTCCTGTACTTTCCCATTTCTACAAAGAAAAAGAGTGAGCATTAAAATAATTTCTGATGAAGTATTTTGAGTCCTACGCTGAAAGACTGTGAGAGTTAAAGGAAATAGCCAATATCGAATGTGTCTGGCATTTAGCAGACATTCAAGTGGCATGGGAATAGAGATGAAAGTGGTATCAGTAAAACTACATTTACTATGCATAGAGTTATAGATACTAAAGTCTTAATAGAATATTCAGTCAAGGTTCTGATGACTCACTCAAAATAGGTAAATAAAGAGTATTTAAAGAGGGACTATTTACAAAGGTATGAACATAAATCAGACACATGTTCCATTGCAACAAGATTCCTAAGGATAGTTATGCACCTCAGAGCTGGCAACAACAGTGAGCCGTTAACAACTCTAGTCCAGGTGGGGCCAGATAATCAGTTTTCCAAACCAAAAGAGAGGTGCATCTAAGAAGAGGAGCACCGAACAGGAGATGTGGTCTTCAAACTTAGCCACTGAGAATTAATGCTCCAGATGCTCTCTCCTCCATCTTTTTCTGCTACTCCCTCCTATTGACCCAACCCAACAGGAAGCCAGAGCACAGGTCAAACTCCCAGTACACAAATCAGAGCAAAGAAAGGCAAAGAGGAGTTTTACAAGAGCAAGCAGAGAATATTGACATAGATCTTGGAAGTCTTGTCACATGGTTAACTTTTGTTTTGCATCAGAAACTTTTATTCTTTATATATGGGACATAAGAAGAAGCCCAGTAGAAAGCAATGGGGGTGGTACAATGGTGTCAGTGTGGAAGAGCCCTTGTTGGGAGGTCCTTTATCCATATGGTAGACTCTAAGGCACTGTCACAGAAGAATACTCTGTAGAACATAGTTTGGATATTGCTGGTGGTTTAATTTGTTCATTTTACAGATGTGGAAACGATCAAAAATTATTCAGGCACTGAGGATGTGGTAAGAAATTTCCACAGGTGTAAGGCTCAGCTAGGTGGAGACATGGCAGCATAGTTCAAGTTCAAAGTTAAACACATCTAGCTTCCAGTTCTTAGACTTGTCGGACAAAGTATTATATCTTCACAACCTTCATTGTCTCATTTGTATGTGTAGATTTTAGAGCTGTTGGAAGAGTAAATAAGATGTTTATTAAGTACTCAGGACACAGTATGGTTCTGAAACCTCATCAATAACTACTTATTAATTACTTCTTAAGGGTCTATGGGATCATACAAAAGTCTCTTTGATCTGCTTTGAAAATATCCAAGACCAGAATGTGACCAAACTGAAGATGGAGGATGTTTCATAATAAATATCTGTTGCTTTTGCAACTGTTTCTTGGAGAACCTCTCCCTTCCCAGTCCACGTAACTTGAGGGTGACTGACCCAGTACTAGCACTAAGCCAATTAGTACTAGCCCATCCTCATAGCCCTAAGGCATTAGCCAAGGATGAGTCTCTCATCTAAGTTGTCAATTTAGAGTAAATTCTAGAACTTTCACAAGAGGTATTAGGAAAGAGGTACTCTTTCCAAGGACAGCTGTTAGCAGAAAGGAATAATATCAGCATGGAGTTATCAGAGATACATGTGAAACCCAAGAGGGAAGCCATCTCAGAGAAGTATCAGAGTCAAGAGGTGTGTTGTTGTCCTTATGGAGTTGTCCTTTATGGACCTAACTTGTCAATAAAAGTGAAGTCTCCATTAAAAAAAAGTTAGCATCATCTGAACCCTTAGGTCAGGGGCCAGGAAACATGTTTGGAGAAGGTTGAATAGTAAAAATTTTAAGCTTTGACAGCAATAAGGTCTATCTTGCAAGTACTCAATGCTACCCTGTGCCTCGAAAGCAGTCACGGACAACATGAAAGAACCAGTGTGGTGTGTACCAATAAAACTTTATTTATAAAATTAGCATTGGGCTTTTAGTTTGCCAGGTCCTATCTTAGGCCACACTAGAAGAGAACTTGGGATCTTTTCAGTTAAGTTTTCCACTAATTCCTTTTTTTAATTAGGCTAGTTTAAGTTTGATTTATGTCATTACAAAGGAAAGAGTTCTAGTATAAACTTCCATTTGATAAAATATGACCCTAATTAACCTAGCAGGTCACAAATTGCCTAATGGTAGAGAAACTGGTCATTTCTGTCACCAAGTAGAAATTTTCAGGTAAAAAAAAGTCCTTTCTAAGTTTATTCTACAATTGCTAGTTGGGGTTTCATGTTGCTGTCACAGAAATTTGATTTTAACTGGTGCTTTTCTCCTTACCTCCATAAGTCTTTGCCTCAGAGCAAAGGTCTGCAAGAGACCAGAAATACTCACTGAATGATTTCAGGATGAAATGATCTAAGAGGCTGTCATGTACACATATTTAAGAACCTTGCAGGAGAGCTCTTACGCCGTTCACACAAAAATGGGAGTGAGGATTTGTTGTGTAGAGGAGAATTGGCTCTTTAGAAAAATCAGGCCCAAATGTTCCTGTCAAGGAAATTATCACCCTTTCTAACAGACGACTTTACTAAATGGAGGTTCTTATGTTCCTTGGATCAGGGTGTCTTGTTTCATCCTTTTTAATTTCTTGCAGTTACTCAAACTTTCCTGGAATTAAGCTGACTTATTTAAAAACTGAACACCACAGTCCTCAAAACATAAGTGGGGCTCCTTCTGGCAAGTTGCAGATATTTTAAGTGTTTACATGAGCAATTTTCAGTGTTCACTGAACAACCAAATGTGTTAGCAGCAGCAAACAACTTAATAACTGACTGTCTCACCTTTACCTGAAAAGTAAAAGACTATCACCAGACTGGGATAGAATCAAACACTTAATTGTACAGACCAAAACTGAAGTGCATTCTTCTTTAGAAGAATGAAATTATCTTTAGTCATTAAGGGTTGCTATAGACTGAGTGACTAATAAATAACACATACTCATTTCTCATAATTTTGGAGGTTGGAAAGCACATAATCAAGACTCCAGAAGATTCAGTGTCTGGTGAGAGCCCTTTTTCTGGTTCATAGATGGCCATCTTCTTGTCGTGTCCTCATATGGTTGAAGCTTTCTGAGATCTCTTTCATAAGGGCACTAATGCCATTCATGAGGGCTTTACCCTTATGACCTAAAAACTTCCCAAGGGCCTCACCTTCTTATACCATCATATTAAAAATGAGGATTTCAGAAGATGAATAATTTTGGGGGGGCGACACATGCATTCAGGTAGAGAGAAATATTATGACTAACACTTTGTTTCATGAACAAACATTCCATTTACTTTAGTGAAGACTTGTGAAGCACCTCTTTCATGCCAGACATTCGACTCAGCTCCATGAACACAGTGGTAATAAAAGGAATAGGGTCCCCACCCTTGTGACATTTACATGTCTAGGGGGGCATGCAGAAAACCTCAGTATGGGACAGAATTTATTATTTTTTTAAAGGAAAGGTGCCAGCAAGAATGAAGACGAGCAGAGGCAGGCAGGCAGGAAGAGAGGAAGAAGCAGCATTTTATTTATTTTCATTTAGTTGCTCATCTTGGTTGTTCCCTCAGCCCTGGTATGTGAATCCTGAGTCCTTGGATATACGTGGACTGTACCAGCTGTAGGCAATTGACCAAACTGCTGCTCTACCAGGGCACACCCAGAATTTATTTTTATCAATTGTTAGAGGCAAAGTAGAAGAGAAAAGAACAGTCAGATGAGCTGAAGGAGAATAAAAACGAAGTGGTCACTTCAAGAAAGGAAAATGCATATCTAATATACATTATGACAGAGGATTGAGGTGGGGGTATGAGGGAATGGAGGCCAAGTGAGTGCGGAAGGGTAGCAGAAAGCCAGAACTTTGGCCCTGGCCTTCATCTTGGGTCTCCTTTTGTCTTTCTCCCTGCCACCCTGTGCCCCTTTTATTCTGAATTAAGGACAGGACTGTTTCACTTGTTCATAACCTTGAAAAATGAGGACCAATGGCTCGTGAGCCAAATTGTCCGGGCCCTGCTGACCTGGTAATAACACACCATGAAGAAGCAGCAGTTTCTAGTTAGCTTCCTAGAAAATTGTACTGAAATGAGAAAGGATACTAAATAAGTACATATATATGGCACTAAACCCAGGAAAACAGAATCTTCTAAAACTGCACAGGCAGAGCATACAAATTCTCAGATTTCTGGATGAAGCTGACTTCTTATGAACTGTGATGTTCCCTCCTGAGTTCTGCAGGTGTAAAGCTAACAGTGTAAACTCTGGATAGGCAATACCTCAGAGGACCTCAGGATGCCTGAAGGTGACATGTCTAAGTAATAGAAAATGGCCCTGGGGAAAACTTGTAAGATATAAATGATGTCACTGCCACTTAATGAAAATTGTTTGCATCACGTTGAGAAACACATTTAAGTGAGACTCTGGGGAAGACTCTGGTATAAATTAAAATAAAATTGAGTTGGGTAGCTTACTGAAGGCCTCTCCACTCGGTCAGTAATGGTTGCTTTTTGTTATTATGCAGGGGGTCAAGTGGTACGAAAGATCCTCTGAATAGGGTCTTATCCTCAGAGTCCTGGACACAATGACCTGGGTCCTGAGAAGAAGCTCTCTCACTAAATCTGTACCACACAATCCATGAAAAGGTTTTGATCATGACAAAGTTGTAAAATCTTTCAGTTGTGAATGCCTTTATACAGATTATGAATTTTCTCTTTGCCAGAGGCCCTATCACTCCCTGTTCATCATATTTGATCTTCGTGTTACCTGCTTGGTCTGCCTCCTGCTGCCATTTGAATTTCTGACTCTGCACAGACAGGAGGAACAACCTGTAGCATCTGTCTGTGGGGTAGGCAGAGGAGAAGTAATCGATGAGGGATAGAAGAGAGCTAGGAAATAAATGGTGAGCTGAAAACGAAAGGTGTTTCAATACAGAAGTGGAATCGGTACAGAGAGTTCAAGTAGAATGAGAACAAGGGATTGCTAACAGTTAAGGGTTTCCTTTTCAATGTGGGGTGGTTACAATTGGGTTAAGAGCTGAAAAAGGACTAATAGAAAGTTTAACTTTGTTTAATAACATCATGATTCACACTTGGAACCCAACCGTCTCGCTGATAGCTAGCAGTCATCAACAGACTTACATGTTTCTAGAAAAAAATCAACTTTCAGTGAGGAATCTTAGTTCTGCTGTTATATTGGCTCTGAAGCTGAATGAATGATCTTAACTTAGGTCACAGGGGAATATAACAGAGATGCCAAGTGGAAAGCAGGTTAATTTCTTGGCATAAAGAAACCTGAGGTCTTCTAGAAGCTGCTAATGCATTTTACATGATTGCTTAATTTCAGGAAATCCTGACTCACTGCCCCTGTAGAGTAAGAAGTGAAAAGTGGTCTCAATTTAGAATCTTGTAAATCAACTGAGTAGAGCAGAGATTATTCTTGGCATATGTGTATCTGTTCAGTACCTATTTTAATTTGGTATGAGCTAGTTTTATTTTCTTTGGAGAAAAAGTCTATTTGCTATATTTTGGAAATAGGTTAAGGCTAAATGGAAAAAGCTGGCATAACTTATGAATGGGAAATGAGAGTACCATCTATATAGTCAGACAAAGGAGCCCTTGATAAATGATCCATGTGATGCTGGAATAAAGAAAAATGAGAAGCTCGAATTCACTTGCTAAATGGAGTACTAATATTGATAATACAAGAACCAGAATGCTACAAATATTACTGAAAATTAATAATTTTTAAAATTCAATCTTCACAATAATGTGGAATGTTTGTAATAGCTATTATTAGCTTTATCTCACAGATGAGAATAGCATGAAAAAGCATAGAAAATTTAGCCAAATTCACACAGCAAGTCAGTGAAGATCCAGTGAGATCAATCACTACCAACTTCCTCCATCTGCTTTCTCTTTGACTTTTCTCAGCAACTTTTCTTTACCTTCCTCATAAATCCTTTACTTAACCTCTATCTGCTCTCTCAAATCCTGTTGAATGACTTGAACTCTTATGTCACTGAGAAATCTCAGACCCTAAACTTTCCATACTATCTTTTCACCACTTCTCTATGCTATTGCCCATCCCAGGGGCTGTGCCTTTTAATTGAAGCCAAGTCTTTCCAGACATATATTTGACCCATAGCTTCTCTACCTGATTTAACTTCTCCTTTTCATTGGCATCTTCCTCTCTGTTTATAAACACACTTGATTTAATTTTCTCTTGGGTAAAAAAGAGACTCAAGCTAACCTCATGCCCTCCTGTTTTATTCAACTATTTCTACAGATAATTGTCTCTAATTTCCATCAGCCAATTCCTTT
Organism: Solenodon paradoxus; assembly: GCA_004363575.1. Lineage (NCBI taxonomy): Eukaryota > Metazoa > Chordata > Mammalia > Eulipotyphla > Solenodontidae > Solenodon > Solenodon paradoxus. The sequence continues at coordinate 217,323 of RJWH01000438.1, forward strand.
CTCTCTCTCTTTTTTTATTTTTAAGAAAAGGTACAGGCAGGGATAAAGGTGAGCAGAGGTAGGCAGACAGGAAGAGAGAAAAGAGAAGAAGTACCTTATTTATTTTATTTGGTTGCTTATTTTTATTGCTTTCCCCCAGTCCCAGGTCTTGAACTGGCGATGTCAGGATGTATGTAGACTACACTTGGTATACTAAACCCTATGCTACCCGGCGCACTTCAATTTCTCCTCAATTTCTCTCCTTACCGCCCTGAAAGCTGGTCTCTGGCAGTGTTATGAATGGAATGGTTTCTCTCTTCCCCAAGTTCACGTGTTGCAGTTCTAATTTTCAGGATCTCAGAATGTGATGAGAGCACAGAGGAGACAGAGTTCCAGTGCACAGGTGATGCCAAATCCAGAGAGGGCAGAGGGACTGCCTTCAGGGAGTGGCACCAGAAAGTGTGAGGGTGAAGTAAACCTAGTCAATTCCAAGAGCAGTCACAGGGATGGGAAACCACAAAAGTCAGCCACTTGTGGAGAAAATCACAGAAACTCAGAGAATCCCAGTTGTAAGTAAAATTCCTTCTCTCACCTACTCACTGTCAAGTGCCGTGATTCTAATAAGTCATAACATAATGGGAAACCCAAAGATGCCACTTGCTTTGCTCTATGTTGATAAAGATCTATTGAAAATAACTGAGAACAAAGGCTTCAGCATTCTCCAGTGCACCCACTTAAGAACTGAGGTGCTAGATCATATTTTTTCTAGTTTACAAATAACTATGTAACAACAGACAGGATAAAATATCTGGCTACATCGAGTATGGATTACATCCTTCACTTCTCCCTGTTCTAACAGGCCAATAACTCTAGTGGAAGATTACATAAACTTGACAAGAGGCATTTCTTCCAGAGCTAAGCTAGTTTATTACCCAGTATCTTTTCCACTTCCATTTGCAAATCAATTACAAAACATATTTTTCCCACTGTTTTTCCTTTCAGAAACTTCTGAACCAATCAACATGTGTTTACACTCAAAAGATGACTTTTTTCCTTTTTACATCTGTTAAGTCTTTTCTTGTAAACAGTGTTAAATGACTCATTTAATCAGCTTTGATGGTACCTACTATATACAATCAAACATAAACACAATGCCATATGCTACTGCTAATGAGGAAAACACCACCACTTTAACAAAGGCACTTTGGCTAGGTAGCTAGGAGGAGTCTATCAAAATTCTGTTAAAACTGAAATACTGTCAGTTTCATGATCTCTGAACACAGGGTGTATATAGAGCTTCTCTGTAATAGACTTATGCTGATCCTTTCCTTGCCAGTATTCATAGGCAAAAGTTAATCATTAACACATAAAATATTTAAAGAGATATATTAGGCTTCTCTAGATAGACAATAGAATCTTTTTCTCTTCTCTCCCTTCCCTTCTTTCTTCTCTCTCTTATACTGTCTATACATCTATTTTTAAAAAATTGGCTTATGTGATTGTGTAATTTGGGATGGCTTCTATCTGTAGGGCAGTGCAGAAGGCTGGATACTTAGGCAAGTTTTCTGTGTCGAAGTTTTGAGGCAGAATTCTTTCTACTTCAGAAAACCTTTGTTAAAGCTATCAACTGCTTGGGTGAGATTCACCCACATTAAGGGAGAAAATCTGCTTTAAAGTCTACTGATGTTAATAAATGTTAATCACATTTAAAAAGTATCCTTAGTGCCACATCTAGCGTTTGACTAAAAACACTGGGTACGGTAGCCTAGCCAACTTGACCCTTCACAAGAGGAAATGTTAAACTGTTTAAAACAAATTATTGTATTCATGTTTATTTATACAGTTACAATTATGGCGACCACATAGTGATTTGTGCTGGGAGAGTGGCAGGTGCCCGACATCAGCTCTACTTTAAGGTTGGGAGGGTCTTCTGTGAGCTAACTTAGAAATGCTCACTTTGCTTTGAAAATCAGGAGTACAAAACTGGTAAAGTTGCTTTATTCTTGTTAGAAGTCTGAGAGGAAAGTTTTTGTTACTCATCACTGGAGTACTTAACCAATTGTACAGACATTAGAACTACATATAAAACCAAGAATTTCTCAAAGAGTACTGAAGTGGAGAGAATATCCCTTAAGGATAGAGAAACACACACACTTATTAAAAGAATAATTCATCAAATCCATCGGTAGGTGACTAGTGACTTTAAAATGTGGCTCCAAAACTTTTTTGACACTCTTCTAATGAATTTATATTGTTCTCCCTGAGTCTGATCTCTGTGACAGCTTGACCCATAGAATACGGTGGAAGTAACTGTCATGTCTGGATGCAGCTCATAAGAATTGGCAGTTTTCACTGCCTACCTTTGGGATGCTTGCTCTTGGAAGCCAGTGGCCACGCTGTGAGGAAGCTTGTCGAGGGAAAGGGATTTAGGCCAGTACCAGTTTGCCAGTCATGTGAGTGATCCGCCTTGCTCAGCTGAGCTGCTCTAGCTGATGCCCTGTAGAGCGTAGATGAATGTCCTCCCTGCACCCTGCCTGTACTATAGATTTATGAGCTGAATAAATGATTGTTGCTTTGAACCATTTAAACCACTAAGTTTTGTTTGTGTAGCAGTGGCATCTGGGGTCTGGTTCTGTGGGTTTAGATTTAGTTGCTATTGAGAGACAAAGGGGTAGAGCTGGACAGAGATTTCATTCCACATGTTGGATCATATGAGCATTCATGATGTGGGAGATCAGGCAACATAAATCAGGTCAAGTCTGAGTGTAGTCGGAGGTAAAACCAGCCCCAAGAACTCTGGTACTACTTATAATGGAGGTGGTAACAGAAAAGATTCTCATAGATGAATCAAATTGTTCCAAAGCTGTAGCTCTACAAACTTTCCTTGAAGCTAAAATCAAGATTAGTGCTTAAAGATGGAATGAGGAATGCCTAAGTGTGGTATGAACTGATAAGTGATAGGATCAGTGAACATTGTAAAATTTTTTGGATGTACATAGATATGTTTATATACATGTCTGTACATACATATACGTGATGTATATATATAATCACACATTGTAATCTCATAAAATTTAATGTTTATGCTTAGGTTTGCCTTTTCTGCTCTCAAAGCAGGTTGTCTAGTTTTAAAAAGAAGATTGTATACTAGAGGCTCCTTAAAAGTTTGTTAGCCATCAGTGAGCACTAAGACACTTAAGTAATTTACATAAGCATAATTGAATATTTGCTAATTATTCATGACCTTTGGAGTTGATCTTATCATTCCCATGCTGAAGATTTTTTTCATTTTCTGCTTTTAGTCTAACAGCAACATAGAATACAACTCAGTTCTTAAGATGGCATTAATTGGATCCTCCTTACCTCCCTTCCCAACTTTGTTTCCTATTGCTCTTCTTTCTGGCTCACTAGTTTCCAGACACACTGGCCTTCTTTCAGGTATGTGAAAGTGCCAGACTTTCTAAGCCTGTGTTTTTTCACATGCTCTTCCTTCTGACTGGAAGGCATGTCAACTCACTCTTTGCCTGGATAGCTTCTGTTCATATTTTAGGCCTTAGTTTAAGCATCACATCAGAGACCTCTAAACTCATTAGTTTTCTTTGTAGTCGTTAACTTTTATCTTCCAACTTTTACCATAATTGCAAATTCATATTTACACGTTCGTTTTATGTTTGCCTTTCCCACTAGAATGTGACCTCTACCAGATGTTTGTGTTTTTTTTCATGATGGAAACTGGGAAGAGAAGAATTAGCTAAAACCCTGTACAGTACAGAAGGGAGAAGGGGCAGATAAAATTGAGAGAATAAAACATACCATCTAAAGAATTAAAAAAGAACTGTAGTCTTAACACAATTTCATGGAGGGCGAAGTGTTGAACAAATCCCAATGACCCTGACAAGACTGAAAAATGAGAACTCTTAATGAGAGATCAAGGAATTTTGCATGTGCTGAATTAGAACTTTGTATGTTGCTGGTGGAAATATAAATGAGATAGCCACTTAGGAATAGCTTGGTAGTTTCTCAAAAATGTAAGTATAATATATGACTCAACAATTCCATTGTTAGGTATATATCTAAGAGAAATGAAAGCATTTCCACACAAAAGCTTAAACGAATAGAGCTGCATTATTCATAATAGCCAAAAAGGAGAAACAAAAGATGGTTAGGATATGGTATACTCATACAAAGGAATTATTCAGTCACAGAAAGGGAGTGCTCATACATACTATCACATAGATGAGCCCCGAAGACATGCTAATGAAAAAACTAAGACTCAGAATTCCACATATTATATGATTCTATGAAATGCCCAGAATATGCAGATCCATGAACTGACAACAGTGGTTGCCTAGTTGGAGGTAGGTGGGCGGGTGGTGGAGGGGAGTGACTGCTAATGGGTATAGATTTGAGGGTGATAAAAATATTCTGAATTTGTATCGTGGTGATGGTTGTACAACTGTGAATATATTAAAACCCCACTAAATTGTATACTCTGAAACTGAAGAATTTTAAATATAAAATTTAAAAATGAAAAATTATAGTCAATTCTTATTCATGTTATGTTCTATGAATTTGTTGTAACCAGTGAATTAATCATTCCTGAAGTATTGATTTTAGGAGAAATACGGGTTAGGTTCATGGAAACCTTTGGTCACATTTCTGTAAACCTACCAAGTACATAATCTTGTTTTGTGTTCTTTAAAATCACCTTGTTTAATATATATTGTTGACATATTAACACTGAACTCATTGCTAACAGTATTGTAACTTACTTAAATCATGTTTTTTCCCCCATCACAGCCTTACTGAACTTACTAGGAACACCAGACAGCACTTTAGATTCATGCTGAGGCAATTTTAAAAGTGACTTCAAAAGCACAAAAAATGCAAAAAATGTGGCACTAGATTGTGGAAGGATTCTTCATTATGTGAGACGTGAAATAAGATATTGTTATTCTGACATTGGCCGGGAATGTGTGCGTTAGGTGACTCATTTTCACTGCCCTATGCACATCTGCAAATAACTCCAGCGGTCACAGTATTGTGACGGTAGGGTTACAATTACATTTTAATGTGTAGTTGAATTTATAAATATGAAATCAGCACATAAGAATCAACTAGCTTAATTTCCTACCACAATGGTTTTATTACTTGGGGTATAAACTTTAATTCTACATAATGCTTGATAGATTAAACACTGTATTTGTAATACGTATTTCAAGAGTTTTAATAGGAAGACTAATTTTAGAAACTTTAGACGACTGGTTTTACGCCACTATTTCTATATAACGACATTTCACGGTACTGATTCCCGGGCCAAGGACCAGTTCAAAAGTCTGTATTTAATGAGCAAAAGTCTATTTTGAACTTTGATCACAAATGCAGGCCCCTCTCCACCCAGAGAAAGCCCTATCAAAACTGAATATGCAAGATACACTTTGATTTTCAAGTAATTTACTTACCCCTCTTGTTTCATATGTGGAATCTGTACTACTTCCCCAAAACTTATAGACATGTTTTCACATACTAGCTACTGCCAATTTGAATTCCCAAAGTTTTGCTGTATTTGCTCTCAAAGGTTTGCTTTTTTTTTCATTTTACTAACTTTCAGACTGGCTTGCAAGCCTCAAATTAAAACAAGAAATGTCAGTTCTTATTCATAGGTCTTTGCAAGAAGCACTTGCCAACCTCAGGAACTTAAGAGATAAATTAACTGCGTTAGGTAGTAACAACTGTGGCAGGAGGAACAAATCAATAAATATCAAGTGACTATTGCCTATCTATTTGTGAATAAGCTTTGTCAAATGTTAGAATCTGGCTACAAAATGGTACTTTTGGGATAAGTATTTATACCCCTTTCCTGGTAATCAGTTTCGTTTCTTTAAAAAGCTTTAGCTGTACTTTGGAATTGGTGAAAACGATTGGAACTGGTTGAGTAACTAGAACCTCTCAATTAAAATAGAGTTGCTTGGTAGATACATGTTTATCAATTCAAACTTTCAAGCTCTAAAATACCGTAGGTTTCTTCAGCTTCTTTGGATCTCTCACAATAACTTGAATATAATAAGACTATTTAGATGTACCTTCACTTAAAGAAAAAAAAAAAAACAACCCAATGCCAGATATTCATTTAATGAGCCTTTTCTGCCCAAAGATCACTCCAATTAGTTTTCTATTCTATGCCAGCCCCAGAAGTTTTGAAGTTTCCACCCTTCAGTCTCACCATTCTTCTGTATGTGGCAGCAACTCTTTTGCTATTTTTAACACTGTACATGATTGGCGTTGCCTCCCTCCGGTTCTGAAGTAATAATTACCACCAGAGATTAGTGTCACATCCAGGATCCTGTACTATCAAAATGATGGCCCTCTCCATTACTGTGGAGGACCTAAAGTAGACCTTTTTGCCAGGACTTCTCATATTATTTTATTTTGATTAGCCAAATTTACTAGGGCTTATTTATTCTCTTGCTGGCTTTAAAAAGATACTTTTAAATTTTAAGACGATGACATAAACTGCTAGTAAATGGATCTTGATTAAAAATAAATATTCTGTAAACATTCTCTTTAGAGATTTTCAATATCCTTCATTGCGATGGTTTAATTCAAAATTAAAACTTAAGAAAATTTCCAGATTATAATGATTTATCTTGAGATTAATTTTATATAATAGGATATTAGACTGATTTGGCAAATTAGTAAGAGGTTAAATATAAAGTGATATTACTCAGATTAGTTTTAAATTTTAAACATATGGCCATTTTGACATTCTGACTAAGAGGCTTAAACAGAAAAAGCAAAAACAAAAGAAGTTTGTTATTTTTAAACATTATAGGACAAACCAGAAGACCTTTCAGATTGATTTTTTAAACTTTTTATTTTTTGACCTTAAAAATGACAATTTTTAAAAACTGACTTCTGTAAGAATGCAAAGCACAAAAAATTGCTAAATATCAGATCCACACAAATCCTTGAAACGGTTTTCTGCGTAGTCCTCATTGATGCAAATCTTTGTGAATGTTTCACTCTTACTACAGATCTTGAATTTGTTTTATAATAATGAAGTCATAAAGTTTTTATGCAGCATATTCATTATAAATTGTAACGTTTCTATTAAGAGGAAAGCGGGGTAATACAAAAATATGCGAGAATCTGAGGAGTAGGCAGTCTGTTGAAACTCAATGTCTTATTTATTTTGTAGTCCTCTGTCACTGCATTTAAAAGCACACAACACATGCAGCATAGTAATCATCTTCCTTATTAACCTAATTTAAAAATCTGTTGTTTGTAAAACTGGACCAATTACCACAAACTATCATTTGCATAATTAACCACAAATTCTATTTCAATGCATTTTGTTAGTGGTATCAACAAATGTAGGATGGAAATGTATAAAAAATGGGTTTTGTTAAGCTTGCCAACTCCTTAAATATCATGGGTTGAGCTGTTACTTCAACTTCTAATTAGATGTTCAATGCCTCACAGTATAAGATTGATCAATGGAATGAAGCAAAAGTAAATGATAGTTTCTAGGTGCTGTAATATTTCATTTGAAAAGGTAACAAAAGAACAGGACAAAATGTAAGCAAGATTTATATGCGTTCTAACTTTTCACTAAGGAATTCTTCTACACTGTCTGTGTTCCATTTGAGGATGCTTAGTTCTTCAGCAATATTCCCATTGTCGTCCAAAAGCTTTAGTACAGGGTCTGAACCTCGAACATACTACAAAAAAGAAAAACAACATTTTTTTTCTATTTGGAGACTTCTTAGTCTCAAGCAAGCACCAAACCAATACAATCCAGCTTAATTATATTTGATAGTAATAAAAAGCAACAACAAAAACTTTAAGATACATATAACACCACAACAGTTTTTTTATTTAAGAGGAAAGGTGCAGGAAGGAAAAGAGGAGGAAGAAACATTTTATTTCTTGGAATGTACGTGGACTGTGCTCCTTTGCTGGTGGCTAAACAAACTGCTACTCCATCAGGGCACGTCCACAACAGGTTTTAAAGCAAGTCTTCTAGAAAAGATTTTAAAGGGAGTTCATACAAATTTGGGAATTAAAAAATTCTACATTTTTCCTCTAACAAGAAATACCTGTTGGTATTAGTTTATGTGGGATTTAAGCTTATTGCTGAAAGTAAAAAACATTTATTGCATACAAGACAAACTCACAAAAGAGCTCAAAATATAATGAAGGCAGACAAGTTAAAAATGAGAACAATACTATATGAGCAGTGTTGAAATGGGTTGTGCATACGAATTAGAAATTCCACACTGAACTTTAAATTTTCTTTGGTTTAAAAAATCTAATGACTTTCTATAGTTAATTTATAATTAGGCTAGATTTGTGAAATTTCAGACTCACTAGCTGTATGCAATATTTCAGAAGGCACTGAAAAAGTCTAACAAACATGATCATGTAAATGTGACAACATGATGCAATTTGTTAAGTGATCATCAACCTTCAATGCATTAAATGAAGTAAAACCACGTAACTAAACATTTAGCAGTAATGAGGAAGAACTCTTAGAATGTCTTTTTAAATCAAACCTTCATCGAGCTAGCACCTAAAACCCACTGGGATGGTCATTATTAAAAGAATAGAAAAGAACAAATGTCAGCCCCCTCTACTTGCTAGACAGGATGCTGCCCAACTCACAAATAATTTAACAAAGCCACCCAAATCTCTAGCCAAAAAAGAGAATAAGAATAATGAAAAAAATTAGTGCTGACAAGGATGTGGAGAACTCCGAAAACTTGTGTATTATATGTTAGAATGTAAAATGGCACAGCCACTAAGGAAAACAGGAAGGAGATGCCACAAAAAATTAAAAGTAGAATAACTAAATGATCCAACAATTTCACTTCTGGGTACCCCCAAAATTTCAAAGTATGGACTAGAAGAGGTATTTGTACACCTATGTTCACTACAAATATCAATCAATGGATAAATAAAATGTGGCATATACATACAATGGAGTATTTTTCATCCTTAAATAAGAAGGAAATCCTGTCACATGCTACAACATGGATCAATCTTGAGGATGTTATGCTGGGAGAAATATATAACTCATAAATGGACAAATTCTGTATAAAATATCTACTCATGAAATCTCTAAAATAGAAAAAGACAGCTGAAAGCTAAATGACAAAGGCTGAGTATAAGACAAAGGAGGAATAGTATTTAATGGGTATAGTTTCAGTTTTCCAAGATGAAAAAATTCTAGATGAGAATATACTTAACATTACTAAACAGAATGATTTAAAGTTAGCTAGTAAATTTAATTGTTATTAACATGATTGAAATAAAGCAGAAGTGTACAAAAGATCTGAATAGATACAATAGAAAAGTTATAGGTAATCAATGAGCATATGAGAAGATGCTCAGTTACTAAATTATAAATTATAAACTATTAGAAAATACGACACACTTATTAGATGGCTAAAATCTCAAATACTGACATCGCCTAACATAAGAATGTGGAACAATAGGGATTCCCATTCCTTGCTGAAGAATAGTGATACAGCCACTTGCCTGGTAATTTCTTACAAATCTAAACATTCTTATTAGTTTAATTACTACATGATTCAGAAATTGTGTTCCTAGGTATCTTACATAATGACCTAAGTGACTTGAAAATGTATGTCTACATAAAATTTACACAAAGATGTATATAGCAATATTACTCATAACTGAAAAATTGGAAGTGATAAAGATGTCTTTTCACAGGTACATAGAAAAACAAACTGGTCAATAGAATGTTATTCATATTTTCAGGTTTAAAAATAAATAAACTACACAGTTACAGGAAAGACAGTAATTTTAAGTGCATACTGCTAAGTGAAAGAAGATAATCTGAAAAAGTTATATGCTGTATTGATTTCAACAATATGACATTCTGGAAAAGCCAAAACTATACAGAGAGTGAAAAGATCAGAGAGTGCCAGGGGTTTGAGAGTTGGGGCAGAAGAATGAATAGGTAGAGCATGGAGGGTTTTTATGGCAGTGAAACTATTTCGTATGATGTTGTAGGTGGATACATGTTACTATATATTTGGTAAAACTCCTAGAAATGTAGAGTTAGTAATAATGTATCAATATTGGTTCATCAATTGTATTAAATATATCACATCAACACAAAACGGTAATAAAAAGGGAAGCAGGTTGGGAGTGGGTAGCGGGAGAGGAATGGGAATACAAGAACACTATACTTTCTGATCAATTTTTCTGTAAAGTAAAACTGTGCTAAGAAGTAGTCTATTAATTAAAAAATTATTCAAATATTTATTTTAATTAAAAAAAGAAATAAATTAATGCTGGGGTAAAAAAGGAATTCCATTAAAGTCACCTTACCTTGATTTGCAGTCCTCTGAATAGTTTGGGTTTATCACTCCTGACAAAAGCTTGAGAGAAAACAAAAAAAATTGTTCATTTCCAAATTCAAGTCAGCTACAAAGAACAATACAAAAAGTAGAAATAAACTTAATAAAAACTAAATCAAAATAAACAGCAGCTTCTATATCTAAGGAAATTCAGATATATACAAAATAGACATACCATACTTTTCAATGGGAATAATAAATATTTAAAGATGATGTTTTAAAATAATCAAAACCTACTGAAATTAAGAAAAACATAATAGGTAGAGAAATGGATTAAGGACAGGAACATGTAATGTGAAAATATACAAATGATACAACCATGAAGAACCCTCATTTAGTAACAAAAATTAAGACAATCATTCATGGTTAGAGGGAATCCTACTGGGTTTAGTTGTGGGAAGACGATAAATCATCACACTCTTCCTAAATGGTATTAGCAAAATGAATCAAAAGTCCTAAAATGTCCATACTGCTTAGACCTCCAAGTCCCTTTCTAAGGAATTTCTTTATTTTGATGAAACAATTACATAGGAATGCAAATTATTTACACACAACACACAGTTCTGTTAATAAAAGACCGGAAATTTGTTAATGTGTACCACACTATAAAATGCATCTAATCATTAAAAATTCTGTTAATCTATATTCAGGAAGACAGAAGCAAATTCATGTTATATGTAAAAGATTGTATATGCTGGTTTGCTTCCTATGGTTGTAAAACATAGATGGATATTTATATTTTTATACCTTTATTCATCAAATGTATATATATAAGAAAAAGCCCAGATGCATTAAACAAACTCTTGTAAAAGACTGAGCAACGGAATATAAAATACTCAGAATAACATGTATAAAAGTTCAAAAAAAGCTAACTATTATTAAGGATATTATATCTAGAGTATAAGGTTTAGGGAAATTTTAAATGCATATTCCCCCCCTGCCCCTTTTTGGTAATGATCATATCTAATTGTCCAAATTAAACAGTTTATAATACAAATTTCTAAAATAAATACACGCAAGATGTTCATTTAGATACTTGGTAGCTCTTAATACTGGTTCTATGTTATTGTTTGTATTATTCTATACTAAGATTTTCTAGTAACACAAGCTTTTGAGAACTTATTTTTAAAGTTTAGAATTAACTAGCAATAGTACTAGGCAGATTTCATTATGAAAGTCCTTATATACTTGCACTTAGGATAATAAAGATTACTAAATGATTTCTTTTTTTTTAAAGGTTTTAAGAACCTGCTGAAAGACACTCAGATACCCCATCTTAATTTCCCCAACAAAATTTAGTCAAAATAAAATGAATTAGTTATTCTGGGATATCAGAATATCTTCTTTATTAGTTTTACCCTTTGGGCTCTGTTCAAATACTCTGTGGACTCGAATCTCCAAATAAAAATGATCTTTAGCTAGACATCCAGTTGCATTTTATACCATCTTTGATAAATGCTATATGCACACTGCATAAAACAATGTTTAACATACAGTAGGTGTTGTAGTCCTTATTACATAAGAAACCTCTCTAAGGAAAAGATCTGTTTTTGTTCTTTTTTGTGCATTTAACAGAGTCTGGCACATTTAACGACCTTCATTCTTTCAAAAGATATTTAATAGGATGGAATGAACAAATTTAAAACAAATATTAAGATAGCCACTAATGACTAAATTCATCAATTCTGTTTTTTACTAAGTATAGATCCAATTTTGAAAGAGGAATATCTGTTAAATACTCTAGTAGCAAAACACATTTTTATAGGCATAAAAGGATCCTATTAACAGATATTTGAGTACTTATATACATGTCACTAGGACAGACTATATGAAATACAAGGGAATTAAAAAATACTCCACAGCAACCTATATCCTAGTTGACTTTCTGCTAAATGATACCAGTTTTGAGATTCCTGCAGAAATTAAACCAGCCACTCTATATCTAGAAAATGTTCTATGCCAACCTAATGGTTTATCAGTTATACAGGTACAACATTTCAAAGTGATCAAGATTAATCTTTCTCTTGCAATTCTTACCAATGTTATTAGTGCAGCAACTAGGAGAAGAGCACTAAGTTTTGCTATATACAGAGCATGGAAAGTGGTAGGATTCTTCTTATAATTCAGAGGCTCTTCAGAGTTAGCTGTAAAGAGTATTAAAAAAAATAACATACTATCTTCCTACTTGTTCCAAAAAGAGATTAAAAGTAAGGGTGAGGGAATAATAGAAGGAATGTGTCTTGATGTTAAAGAAAAATGTTTTAACTTTGCTGTTTTCAAAATCTTAAGTGAAAATGAAAAGAGACAAAGTGTACTTAGCCATAAAATGATAGAATTTTGATCACATTATAAGCAATCATAAAATTACTGGTTTTAAGATTTAATAGGATTTATGGCAGGTACAATGAAAGACTGGTGAACACTGTAAAATTACATGGAATGAGAATGAAGTGTTTTCCTGTTAATTAAAAATCAGTACACCTGAAGCAGAGTACACTTTTAAAAAAAAATGCCATCTCATACCCAGCACAAAAGAACAGCAACCACCCCCAGGAACAATGAAGTTGAATTCTCAATCGTACTCAATGAAAGCTACTTGGGTCTCTGAAAAAGTATTTTTAGAATAAGAAAATTTACTATTGTATACACAAACCATCTGGAGTACAAAATTATGAGTCATGGGTCTTCCCACAGAACAATTTAAAGGTACTTAGAAACATTCACAAAGGGCAACTTAAATAATTAAGATATTTGGGGAGTGTGAGATAGAGTACTGAAGACACACTAAAAAAACATGACTTTTCCTTCAGAATACATAATATCCAATGACTATAAATGCATCATGGTATATAACCAGTGAAAAAAGTTTTTTTTTAAAAACCAGATTTTCATTTGTCAAAAGGTGGAGTACCAGTGGTAGATATATTTGGTAAATTCATTCAATAAATATTTGAATTCACCTTAATATGAGATATAATGCTAGACAGATTTTGGATATATTAAAGATAATTTTAAAATCATGGGTTTTAAGGAGTCCCCAGTTTGGCAGAAGCATGTCAAATAAATACATTATATTATGTAAAGAACTGCTATGAAACATAAAAGGGAGAATGAAAACTTTGTCACAAATATTGGGAGGGAAGAAAATGCAATGTGTGAAAATGCTTAGATGTCATAATTCAGAAAACTATCAAGAGTTCTGCATTAGAACTAGAGCTGTGACTCTAGAAAAGAGAAGCCATATCACAGCAGATATTGTATATATTGCTATTCAGTTTGGTATTTATTCTGTATATGACAGGGAAGTAGGGAGAATTTTAAGCCAGAGGGTCAGATAATCAAATCTGAGTACACAGTAGGTCTTTTTAGTAGTTGGTAAAAGAGGCAATAAGTAATAAAAGGAAACAAATAGGTAGACCAGACAAGTAAATAATTCTTCTAGATAAAGATACTAAAGGCTTGATTAAAATTATCAAGAAGGTAAGGGAATAAGATTTCAAGGTTATTAAAGGGAAGAGATACAATATGGTGATAAAATAGTAAACCCAGTCTACTATGAGAAATTATTATACATACTACCCTTCCTATTTAAAAAACCATAACATGGGAAGAAAAACATTGTAGAAAGCAAAAATGGAATCAGGCACATGTTGTTCCTCATAAACACTGAGTAGGATAAGAGTGGATAAAATACATCAACATTTAAATCCTTCTCTCTTTTGGAAAAATGAGCATTAACTTACTCTTCAGTAAGGTTCAAAGACCTGGATTTGTGACCTAGGGTGGAGGTGGGAACAACTGAAAATATACAAACAAATAACTTAAAAAATTAAAAGAGGACCCTGAGATGCCCTGTCCTCACCACCAACAAGCAGTGGCTGACTGAAGCCTGTTAGGCCCTACATGCAGAGAGCACACTAGTGAGTGAGAAATGGCACCCAACCAGCAAAAACCTGGAGGGGCTTGAGCCTCTTCTATGAGCCCTGAGAGCAATCTGGTGAGTGAGATGCCCTGCCTCCACCAGTAACAACCAGAAGCTACCTGCAGCCTCTGCTCCTGCACATTCCCACAAATGCCACACCACTCACCAGTCACTGCTTTGAAAGTAATTAAAGAAAAACAGAAAAATAATGCAAATACAAGGCAGAGAAGCAAGTCATGCCAAAATCCAAACTGTCAAAAAACTATATATAAATAGCTCAAAGAGAGGAAGATACCAGGAATTCCCCAGAGGAGAAATTTAATGATAGTGATTGGGTCAACCTAACAGATAAAGGATTCAGTGATAAAAGGCTATAAGGAAAGCCCAACAGGAACTACAAGATCTGAAAAGTACAGTCAGTGAATTGAAGACAAACATGGTTCCATAAATAGGCTCAATCTTGCAAAGGGAATGAATCCCTGAAATTGAAGACAAGAACATAGAAGTGACTCTCATGGAAGAGGAGAAACAAGATTGAGGAAAAAAGAAATATCAGATGTATCAGTAACATGAGAAGAACAAACATAAGAGTAATAGGTACCCCAAAAGGACAGGAGAAAAGAGTAGAAAACTTTAAGTACTAACAGCAGAGAACTTTCTACAGCTGTCACAAAAAGTAACCAGAGGTCTAAGAAAATAGAATACTCAAATATCTAAACGCAGAAAGATAGATCACAGTAAAATTAGCAAGTGTTACAGTAAAGAAAAACTACTCAAGACTGCAAGAGAAAAAAGAAATACAGCCTACTAAGTTATACCCATCAGACTATCATCAAACGTCTCATCAGAAATACTATAGGCCAGGAAAGAGTGAAATGACATACTCAAAACACTAAGAGAAACTACCAGCCAAATACACTCCACTCTGCTAAATTATCATTCATATACGATGAGGAAATAAAGGTCTTCAACAATAAACAGAAGTTAATAGATTTTTCTTCACCAACCCTGTTTTCCAAGAAATACTGAAAGGAGTTCTATAGCAGGGAAAATGAAAATATTTCCCAAATCCTGAGACTGGTGATAAACAGTAAATAAAATTGGAAATAAAGACAGGAAAACAGGACCTAACAGACAAAACACATAAGGGGGAAAGAAAAACACAGACCTGTATGGACATTTAAGTACGTTATAAGTATGTAAGTATGGCATCAGAAGAGAATTCAAACGATAACCACAAAACCCAATTCTAAAGAGATACATAACTGGGAAGATAAAACAAGAGAACTGTCACCAAATCGCTCAGAATTGAAAAGGAAAGGCAAATCATGAAAGGCAGAATAAAAAATAAACATGTGATCTTATCAATAATGGAAGAAAAAGCAATATACAACTGTATTGCAATTCCCATCAAAATTTGAAAAACAATGTTCAAGGAAATTAAACAAGTAATATTAAAGTTAGTATGGAACTGCAAAGGCCTCGGATACCAATGCTATTCTCAGAGAAAAAGAGCAGTGGAGAAATATCATTTCTTGACTTAAAACTATACCAGAGTGATCACCATCAAAAGAGTATGGTTTGGAACAAACACAGACACAGATCAATGGAATAAAATCATGAGCCCAGAAATAAAACCACACCTATATGAATAGTTAATCTATGACAAAAGAGCCAAAAGCAAACAAATAGTATTTGGAAAACTGGCCAGCCACCTGCCAAAAAAATGAAATTAGATCACGCATTAGTGCTATACACAAAAAAATACAAAAAATGGACCAAAGGCCTGGTGAGAAGATCCAAGACCACAAAATAGGTACAAGATAATTTAGGAAAATAACTCCATGACATCAATCTCAGAGATGTCTTTGAGGAAGTGACATCTGTGGCAAAAGAAACTAAAGGTAAACTAAACAATTGGGACTACAACAAACTAAAAAGCTCCTGTACAGCAAAATAAAACCACTAGAACAAAAGTGCAACCTACTGAATGGAAGAATGTATTCACACAACATACATCAGAAAAGAGCTTAACATTCAAAAAATATAAAGAACTCAAGTACTTTAGTAATAAAAAAACAACCCACTCAAAAATGGGCAGAACTGAATAGACATCTATCTACAGAAGACATAAGGATGGCCCATGGCACCTGAAAAAATGTTCTACATCACTCACCATCACAGAAATGTCCATATAACCCACAATGAGGTAACTTCCACACGCGGGAGAATAATCTATTTCATAAAGACTAGACACAACAAGTGTTGGAGACTGGAGAAAAATAAACTCTCTTACACTGTTGGTGGGGATGCAAATTAGTATAACCTCTTTGGGAAACAGTATGGCAATTACTCAAAAAAAAGAAGATGGATCTGTCAGTTGATCCAGCAATCCCACTTCCAACAATACCCAGAGAATTTGTAAACCTTTAATCGGAAAGAAAAAAAAAAAATCCCCATTATGTTCACAGCAACCCAATCCACAAAAACCAGGACATGGGAGATATTCTAAATGACCTGATGACTACATGAAACGACCGGAAGACTACATAAAAAAGCTGTGATGTATGTACTCAGTGGAATTCCATGCTGTTCTTTAAAAAGATGTAACTGTGTCCTTGGCAACAACCTGGATGGAACTGGAGATGATCATGCTAAGAAAAATAAGTCAGGAGGAAAAAAAGAGAAGCACAGGATGGTTTCACTCTTATGTGGAATATTAAAAAATCAAGACAACACCCCAGCACAAGTTCACAGGATGGAAGACAGGAGGGGGGTGGGGAGGTGGTGGAGAGAAAGGCAGAGACAGGTGTGAGGAGGGGGAGGGAAGGAAGGAGGGAACAGGTGGTGGTAAAGGTCACTAGAATCTGTGTGCAAAATACACACAGATTGAGGTGTGAATTCAATATCCTAAAATGAGTATTAGTAATGTAAACAAAAGAAGTAATAAAATTATTTTTAAAAAATGAAGGAGAAATTAAGGCATTCATTCCCAGAGAAACAAAAGATGTGAGTTAAATGCTTGTAAACCTGATCTTCACAGTGCTAAGTGAAGTCCTTCGGCAAATTGAAAAGACATTAAACATTAATTCAACGCCATATGAGGAAATAACAAATGTTGGTAAATTTAACTACTTGGTAAATATAAAATCATTATTTTATCTTTGAGTGGCAATTCCCCTTTTATTTAACTATATAATTTAAGAAAAAGCAAAAACCAATCATTCATAATCTATATTAATGTGCGTAGTGAATGAAGATCTAATTTTTAAAAACTACATTATAAGCTAAATTATAATGAAAGTTGGCATAACTCCAGAGGTGTATGGTGTTGAAGACAAAGAATATAAAGTAATGATGGTATAAAAAGTTCAGTGCTTGTCATTACTGTAAAAAGTGAAAATTCTCTTCATACCCTAATCGAGTATCTTTATCCTAGTGAATCTAAATAAAAGTAGGAAAATAAAAATGGTTATTCAAAAATATAGATGAGCTTCTCCGTGGACTCAGAAAATAATGGTCTATATCACGTATAACTATATTAAATGTAACTGTATTATGGAATTAAACAATCATTTTCAACTCTAAGTTTCTATTATTTACACATAGAATTAAAATACTGTTTTGTCAAAGTATGACCACCTGACCCAGAATTTGATAATTTAACTAAAAGAAACATGTAAGATTAAGCTCTACTAAAAGAACTGATGTTACACTCTTCAAGTGTAAAGACTGAACTAAAACTTGAGGAAATAACTACCATGGACATAATAAAATCTGATTATCACAAAAAGAAGGGCTAACTGCAGTACCAAAGGTATCTTTAATCTTCATGAAAATCTAAGCCATAAAATTATTACTAATAAAACAAAGTTAGTAAATATGAATAATCAATATAGTTAAAAAGCAAATGCTAACACTTTCTAGGAATAAGAACAATCATACTGTCATTCGTAGATTTGATATAAAAAAAGAAAAGAATTGTAGAATAATTCTGAGTTTAAGTATTTGGGGTAAAAAATATAGAATAAGAAATTTATTTCCCAAGAAGAAGTGTGCTATATGAGAATATGCATTATTCAAGGAATGTATTTAATTAGATGTACATGTGCTCTGAGTCTCATATAAAATGTCTCCAATTCAAACTACTCTATCACAATTTTGTGCCAAAATGATCAATATTTTATTATACCTAATACTAGGTCAGCAGATCTAGATTATCATGTACTAAAAAAATTTTATACAATTTATCTTATTTATACTAAAAAAAAAAAATTCTATTGCCACTGAAACAAAAACAGGAGGTTTATAAAAAGAATTTCATTACTTTCAGACAAGACCAGATTAAAAAATTAATTTGCAAATGATATTCAAGGATATAACAGAAAAGTCTTAAGCACAAGCCTTTTTGGAGATGCAGAGTTGCACCAATGTTTGATGTCCACCAAAATAACACACTTTAATTTTTCCTTTCACATATTTTTTCCTTAAATTTTCCTGTGAAAGTATCTACATATTACTGCCTTTCTTTTGCACCTCAAGTTCTATGACAATTAATTTCATTCATTTGTACAGGTCTAATCTTACTTAAAATAAATTTGTGCCTTAAGAGTTTTATTAAAAAGAAAAATCAATGTATATTAAACATATACTAGAATGGTGTGTTATTTAAAATAACTACACTTACACCTGGTAAAAGAGTCAACTTTTATACCTGGTAAAGAAAAAGGCTCTTCTTTTAAGAAAATAACCATCTCATGTATTTAAATTAAAATTTTATATATTCCATTTACTTAGAGTAAAGTAACAGAACATTCAACAATTACTATAAAGTTCCATCTCCATGCAAACAAATATGGGAAAAATATAATGTTAAGAACATATAATCCTAAAAATTTTTATACCTGGAAATATCAAATCAATCTTCTGACATTTTATTAAAATTATGAAACTAACAGTTTACTAGAGTCAATTTTATATATACCTTGGACTTGAGGGAATCTCCCCAATTTTCATCCACATACTTCAAGAATAGCTCCTGCATACAGCTACAAAAAACAAAAAAAAACCCAAATTTTAAAATGGGGTCTTTATAAAATATTTTCACAGGATAAATATTATAGCTAAGAAAAACACATAGATCAAACAAATGTCAGAGCTGGGTAGGGTTATCTAGTTCTAGTTCAACGAAAGAGGAAATAAAGATCTAAGGATTTTATGGTAAAGGAGTTTAAGCCAATTTATTACTTAAAATATTATTAAACCTAGCTAAAAAGAGACGAGGAATTAGAATTAGGAGTCTTAACAATGAACCAGAATAGGTAAGCTGTCCTAGAAAGTTCATCATAACATTTTCAAGACTACCTACAGTTCTTTTTTTTTTTTTTGGATGCTAAATGGAACATAGATATTTAATAGTAATTCTTTTTTGACTGTCTTTTAAAATTAAGCAAAATAAAACCCCTCTACCTTTAAAAAATAATTTTAGAAAGTACTATATAAGGATATTTAGGAAAGCCAGTAAAATCTCATTATAAAGAACTTAAATGTTAATATTTTCCTTTAATGAAATTTAGATGAAAGAGATTCAGTGGTAAATATTGCTTATCTAGCTATGGAACCCTCATCCTCTTTATAGTAAAAGCTTATTCATATAAAAAACTCAAATGCAAATATGTGTACCGCAATGCATTTAGTTGACATAGAGTCAATGGTATTTACCATTTAGTACTTTTTTGGTACTCGCCCACCTCTGTAAAATAATTTGGGAATATTGTGATCTTAAGACAGACAATTATGAGAACATACCATTTCGCTTTTTACTATCTTTTAGACATTGTTTTTTGATTGTAGGTCTAAGAGTTAAAGGTGGCTTTCACTTTCCAAATTTTAAAATACAAAAATCACATGCACTATGTATATTTGATTAAATACTTTGGAAAATACAGAAAAAATACAAAGCAGAAATTAAAAAAAAAATCACCTAACTCCACCTATCCAAAAGACAACTTTAAAATTTTTTTTGGTGATTCTGGGCTATACCAATTCTTTTTTTTTTTTTTTTTCCTTGACAGTAAAGGAGAAAGACATTTAAGCAAGGAAGGAAGAGGAATAAGAAACATCTTTGTTTAGATGCTCTCTTTTTTTTAAAGAAAAGGTTCAGGAAGGAAAGAAGACAGGTAGGCAGGCAGGCTGGAAGGAAGTGAGAGGAGGGAGACGCATCTTTATTTTTATTTAACTCTTCACACTGGTTGCTTCCCCCAGGCCAGGGACTCAAACAGGGATATGTGGGTTGCTTCCTTGGAGGCAACTGATCTAGCTAACCGCTGCTCCACCAGGGTGCACCCCTGGAGCCTTGAACCTGGGTTCCTGGATTCTGTGTGGTGTGCATGCCAGTGTCTCAGCAGACTGAGCCACAAGAGCACACTTAGATCAATAATTCCTAAGAATACTTCTGAGAATTGGATAGAAGCTTGCTGTCATTCAGGCTATTCAGGTGCTCTGAAACCACTGTTAGGTCACAGATTAAGAACTACGACGCTGGCTATTATCAAGTAATAGACAGCAAGTGGTGGTGAGGACATGGAGAAATTGTAGCCTTTGTGCACTACTGTTGGGAGTGTATAGTAACCCTAGTGTTCACTGAAGTATAATTGGACAAAGTGTGGTATATACGTATAATGGATTATTATTTAGCCTTTAAAAGAAAAGATTCTGACACATTCACATGGTGAGTCGAAGACATTAAGCTAAATGAAGTAAGGCAGATACAAAAGAACATGGCATGTATGATTCTACTTATGTGAGGTACTTACCAGTAGTCAAATTCAGAGACAAAGTAGGTTGGTGGTTGCCAAGGGCTGGGTGAGGGAGACAGGTATTGTTTAATGAGTATGGAATTTCAGTTTGAGAAGATGGAAGTTCTGGCGATATATGATGATGGTTGTACAACAATATGAATGTACTTAATGTCACTGAAACGTACACTTAAAAATGGCTAAAATGGTCATGTTCTGGTGGCTCAGATGTTAAGCCTATGCCAGGGTTCATGGTCCAGAACAAGAAGGGGGGTACTATTAAAATAAAACTAAATAAAATGCTTTTTCCTCCTCTCTTCCTGCTTGCTTGCTGCTTCCTTCCTTCCTCTTAAAAAAAAAAAAAAAAAAAGCAGCTAAAATGGTGAATTTTATGTTATGCAATTAAGAAAAAAGTGTATTAAATCTACCTTTCTTTGCAAATAAAAATCCCTTGAAAACTTTAATTGGAGTCTTACATAGTGGCCTTTTTCTACATCACTGTTTTCCAATATTAGTATTATGTCAAGTGTTAAATGATAAAAACTATGGAGTACTAGGGTAAAAGAAAGTTGCTTATACTGGAGATTAGCCTGAGGGCCCCTGCTCTCTTCCCATCAGGTTGTTTCAAGTACTGAAGAACTCAGTATCCTACCATACTGATTATTCATTCATGGAAGGTAGTTCTCTACCAACACCAAATGCCAACTGATTAATTTGAAATATTCAAAACATACTCTCTTAAAGGCAACCTCTAAGAAAAGTCTTGTTGATCTACTCTCACGGACTTTCCTGGGAAACTCCTGCAGAATTCTGTTCTTACAATATACTCTAGTCTGTAAGTAGTCTACGGACAGAAATGTCTTATTTATCATAATTTCCCCTAGAACTGAAGACAAAGTTGTTCAATATATGTTCCCTAAAGGAGATTATTATTAATGTAACAGATTAAAATGCCTTGTTTCATCATGGAACTTTAAAAAATATTGCAGGGTCCTCTTATATACTTTGCAGAGTAGACTGTACTTAGGTTTAGTCCAGGAAAACAGCAATGTAACCTGAAATTGTATATTAATGTCAAAATCAAAAAGTGCTATTTGATGATAGTTGATACTTTACTTATGAATTAATAGTGTCTATAGGAAAAGATTTGTTTTTCATGGTAAATAAGTAATTTAAATTAACTACAGATTGTGGTTAATTTAAGTTCCTTATAAAGTAATGATAATTATTTTTGATACCACACAAGAAAAAACTGATCTATTTCAAAATAAGTCAAATTGTAAGAGTAAACAAAGGCTACACTGAATTATGTAACTTTTCTGAATGAAAAATAGCTGCTGCAATTGTTAATTTTTACTGCCACATTATACCACAAAAAACAAAACAAAACAAAAACTCCAAAAAACCTGGCCTAAGGCAAAAATATTCTACTACTTTTCAACACTAAGCACTTAAATTATTTATGTTTGTGATGATATAGCTGACCACGGAAATATGACAATAAAAAAATGAAACAAAACCTGAAGTAAACTATTTAAGTTGAGCCAAGCTAAATCAAATGTTCATACAGTACAGCACAGTTAAATTAAAGACCATTAGCCTGAGATGGTTCCACTGTCTTTAGCAGCCTAAGTAAGCAAATCAAAAACCAATAAGCCTTTTCATGCCTTCAGGGTAAGAAGTCAAAACCTAAAAATAATCAATCACAACTAATTAGGCATTCAGAAATAAGGCAATCACTTAAGCTACAGCTAATCAAATAATTTCCTTGCTTTGTTTCTGCATCAGTCTTTTTCCTTATCTCCTATTGGCGGAGAACTCCTGGTCACTTCCAATTTGGTGCCACCAGATTCAAATTTAGCTTTGCTCAAATCAAATTTTAAATTTTAAAATATCCTCAGTTTGTCATTTAACAGTAGAGTAAAAAAAGCTCAAGTTATAAATCAAATGTGTATGCGGTCGCGGTCCAATGATCCAGTTCTGGCTCTGCCACTCACAAGCAGCAGGTCCTTTTGGATAAGTCCTTTTCTCTGAGTTTCAGTTCACGGTTTGAACAAAAAAGATTTTCTGTACCTTCCAGAATTGCTGTAAGAAGTTAAAAATTAAGAGCTCTCCGTTCAGGGACATTCAGGGCTAGCTTTTAATGGTTCCTCTCTAATTAGAATAACTACTCATAGATTTCTCAAGTTTTTAAAATTACTGATCCCTGTATCCCACCTCAGTCAAAGTAGATTAGGATATTTGGGGGTGAGATCCAGACACCAGTATTTTAATTATTATTACTACTTTTAAAGCTCCCCAAGTGATTGCAATGGGCAGTCAGGAATGAGAATCACTTCCTTGAGTTATACTCAGTTATTGAGGCAAAAAATGCAAAATGATCTGCTCAACAGACTGCTAAATCAATTCTAAGAGGTAAACCTGGTAAGCAGTGACTATTAATAAAGCAAGAGAAATTTTGCAATGCTATTTTTTTTTTTCTTATTAAGTATTCCTTGCAGGCATACACTCACTTTCAAAATACTTTTAGGTGAAAACTTTAGTGTTAAAGAAATTCAATTTGAAAAAACTAAAAATGCTTTTGAGTATTAAGTAGCAATATCAAAAAATGCTCTAATTTAAGAGAACAAAAGGAAAACCTTAACGGCTGAACAGAATTCAGATCTGAGGAGTAATTATGTTTTGGTCTACAGAAAGATTGTCCTTAAATGAAGGAAAAGGAAGAAAAGTTAAGACACGATGAAAGTTGAGTGTCATATATCTAGAGATCGTAAATAAAAAAAATTATAACAATCTCAAAAATAAAGTGAGCCACTCTTTTAGACATTAATTACAGCCATTGTAATTTATTAAAACCAATTTTACTCCTTTCATATAGTGGAAAAATAAATCATGCAGAACTAAAAGCAGTTTGGCAAGTTAATTATTAAGAAAAACTTTAAAAAAAAAAAATCTTTTCAACTAAACCACGTTTAGTGATATGCTGATGTTTTAAATTTTAGTTCATTCTTAATCATCAAATCAATACTATATTTTCTGGAATTTAAAAAAGCATCTGGAGCACTAGAAATAGTTAACTTACAATTACTTTTGAACAATAATAAGTTTTTGCAATGTAGTATTAAGCTTTGGTCAACATTCCACTTTAAGTCACGGAAGTAGGAGATTTTCCAGACTTAAAATAATGCAGGAAAGCTGAAAAGGACAGCCTGTAGTTCAAGGGTATGCTCTAGTAAAAGTTATCCTCTGTTGCTGTCCTTTCTCCCATCTGCCTTTAAAGGTGATCTTATAACTAATCTATGTTAGCGTTCCTGTGTTGGGATTACCAGCATCTCAAACAAGAACACTGCAAAGTATCATCATTTATCATTCCCCTCTAATCAGCTAGTCAATAAATTCTGCAGGTTTTATTGCCTAAATGTATTTCAGATCTGCTCCTTCTCTATTTTGTATTAGCAATATCTTGGCTTACGTCTCTGTATCTTATCTCTGGAAAGTGGCAATATAGTTTTCTGACAAAAATATTCCCCTTTTCCCTATTAATTATTATTGATGCCACTAACGAAAGTTACTAAAACACAAACCTGACACCAGTTTACTGTTTAAAATCCTTTAATTTTGTCCTCTATGTATAGCATAAACTCCAAATGATTTATCAAGGCACATAGACCCTGTTTACCTAATTGATCTTAACTTGTAAATACAAGATTGACATTTATTTTTCATGTTAAAAACAGAAGAAATGCTATGTTTAGGAAATATGAAAAATAAATTTAATAGTTTCAGTTCAATTAAATAACTGTAAAAACTTTAAAACCTTTGCTACACAAATACATGATACGTATATTAATAACCATCTGCTAGTTTCACGACTTTAGGTGAGATTTCTATGCCTCAACTTCTCAGTTAGGAAATGGAAGTAATGATTGTACTTTATAACATTATTGTGAAGACTGTATAAATCAATTCATATAGTGTGCTTGGAATAGCACCTTCATATAATAAGAACTTGATGAATATTAGTGGTTATTGTTATATTTAGTATCATTAGTAATGTTGCTACTTAGAAGTCTTAGTTATTATAATGAATCTGAACTGCTGCCAAACATTATTCCGATCTTTGTGACTAATATTTTTATAATTATATAATCCATTGAAGACATTTATATTTGTTTCCTCTGAAAAAAAATCAATCCATGTACTGATGCTACCAAAATGAAGGCACACTACAAAAGCGAAGCTATTTTAAGGAACTGTGAAATTTCTTCAGTGACTACAATTTCACGCACAGTTAGTTTAACCTCCATTTCGTCCTTTTATGTTTGACACACCAGTAGCATTCTGCTTCTGATAGGTTAACACTTAAAATTTGCCACTGTTTTGCTAACTTCAAATTACTCTGTAAAGGGCTACAGAATTTCCATGCAAATTGAAATTAACTAAATGTTCTGATGTTCTTTTATCAATTAAGAAAAATTGACTCTTTTTCAATTAAGAAAAATTGACTCATAAAATGGTGTTTGATTTGGCCTCAGTCAAATTTATTAATATACTTAAAAAACTGCGTTTTATTTATTTATTTTTAAAGAGAAAGGAACAAGCATTAAAGGAAAAGGAGGAGGAAATATCTTTATTTATTTAGTTGTTCATTTTGGTTTCACCCCAGCCCTGAGTCTTGACCGCAGGTCCTTGGGCTGCATGTGGTTCACACTCCAGTGTCTCAGCCCCTTGTGCCACAAGCTTGCACCCCTATGAATATATTTCTGCAAAGGCACCAAGTAACAGGAGTTACTAAAATCTGTGGTAAACTGAGGACTAAAGTCTTGATAACTTTAAATTAAAAATTAGTAGTGGAATTGTGTTATTAAAATTGTTAGGGGCATTGTTAGGGGCTCAGTGGCTAAGATGCTGGACACGAAAAGCCCCTGGGTCTGAGACCCAGAGAAAGGGAAGGGATTAAAAAAAAAAGTCCCCTTAAAACAAAAAAAATTATTTTGGTGAGCTCTGGTGGCTTAGGGGTAAGTCTTCCACCTCTAGCAGATGCAGTTCACAAACATCCCAATTGTGACCTGGGGCTATGGGAACAACTAAATGAAATAAATGTTTCTTCTTCCTTTGTCCACCTGCCTACTTTTCTTCATTCCTGCCTGCACCTTTCCTTTAAAAAAAATAAAATTGTTAACCATAAATGCAAAAAGTGACCTTAGAAAGACCTTAGAAGCCTGAATTTCTTAAGTAACTCTGTGAAGCAGGTATTACTATTAAAACTTTCAAGAAGAGAGGCAAATAGAATAGAGGTTTAAAAAGTTGGGGCTCTGGAACTAAACAGATGTGAGATGAAGCCAGGTTCTAGCATCTAATTGCTGGGTATCTACGGGCAGATTATATCCTAAGTTTCTTTTTGTGTTAAATAGAGACAAGAGTATTTACACTATAGAGCTGACGTGAGGATTAAATAGATAGTAAAGGTTTAGCACATAGCCTACATTTTTTTTAAGCACAGTCTGTGTAAAATAAACACTCAAAGGTGAATCGATGTAATTATTACAACAAAACTGAAGCTCCTGAAGTGATCTGCTAGTTTAAAGTCACAACGACAGTAAATTGAGATGAAAATCCTATTCTTACAAAAAGAGAAGGGGGATAAATTTCTAAACATAATAGTATTAACTCTGTACTGTCTCTGTCTTGCTCCAAATGCATGTAAATATAAGGGCAGAGTATCAAATACACTGGAAATATTAATGTTACTATGTAAAGCTGGTCAATTCACATTAGTCTAAGTCTAGGCAATAGAGTGAGAAGTGGACAGCATCCAACTATATTCTCAAATTTATTCTATACATTATTTAGGTTCATTTATTCAAATCTAGTGTAATACGATCATTGTTGAAGTAAAACTTTTAATATTATCTGATAAGTAAATTCTGAGTGAAAATGAAAGCCCTTTATCAAATACTTGAACTGCTGAGCTATTTCTAGAACCAGCAATGGTATAATTTGGTTCTAAAAATTTATTAAATAAAATATTTTGAAAGAAGAAAAAAATCAGCGAATCTCAGGATCTTAGTGAACCAAGATCTTAAAATGAACGGGTACTAGTTAAGGAAACTGGGGCATGTAATTTAGAAGTAAAAATTCTATAGAAGCTGAAATCATTGTTACTAAGATGAAAAATGAATGGAATAGGAAAATAAAATACCTAGCTGCTATAATTAAGCTCAAGTTCACAGAACTAGAAAAGGTTATAAAGATTAAAAAATAACCCTGATAAGTTAAAATACTACAATCTCATAAATCATAGAAAATAGAAATTAAAAATATCTTAACAGAAGAATTGATTTACGTTTATCTCTAGGAAAATCCCAGGAAACTCTGAAAAATATTAAAGCTAGTGATCAGACTGTAATCACTAAAAAAACTACTCATATCTCTTTTTAGATAGATTTGGGGTGCCTACATTAGCTTTACAAATGAGAGTTCTTTTAGTACTTAGATGAACAATTAATTATAACCATGTGTTACTAATGGATAACGCCAACATGGAGACAAATATTCTTATTTTTTAATATTTAGGATACATAATTGAAATATATAAAGGTATTTAATAAGCAGTTATAAATTAATATGACAGCAACTTTTCTAACTTGAACTTAGTAAAATAAGCCCTATTCAAAGATAAAAACTTGTGAAATACTGTATGCCAAAGGCTGGAGATTCAAAAAAATAGTCCTAGACTTCAGGAGCCTAATTATTAGGAGAGAAATTAGAGCAAAACAAGAGACATACTATAATGAGGGTCAGTGCAAATCAAGGTGTCTTCAAGTGCTTTGGCAAGAGAGGAACAGCTAACATAATTTAGGAGTGGCAGTGGTGGTAGGTAAGGTGGGAGAAATTAGGGAAGACTTCCCTAAAGAGGGGAAATTTGAGTAAAATTTTTAAAAACAGTTCAGATAGAAGTGGTTAACTCTAGTAACTAAGGGATATATGAACACATGCATGCACGCACACACACATCAGTTATCTATGGGATTGCTTACTTAGTACCTTACCTAACCTTGTCACCTGTCAGTTCCTTAGTGTAGCATCCTACATAGCTGCTCTGGCTGCTAATGGTTCTTATATTACCCCATAACCCTAGCTAATAACTAGTTAGTAATAGAGTTGAGCTAGTACCAATACTTTTCTAAAATATTAAAAAAATGTAAACAAGAAAGGATTAATCATTTGTTTTGCAGGGGAAGCTAAACAACACAACACTTAGGAACTAGCAGTTCCTACATTTCCATCAAAGGAAAAAGTCAACAGCGAAAGAAAGAATGGTGTCTTCTGTTCCATTTTAAGATTCAGCATAGAGGTGTGCCCTGGTGGAGCAGCGTTTAGGTCAATCACCTCCAAAGAAACAAGCCACATACCCCTGGATTCTAGCCCCAGGTCAAGGGAAACAAATCAGTGAACAACTAAATAAAAATGAAATAAAGATGCTTCCAACTCCTTGCCTTCATTCTTACCTGTACCTTTCCTTTAAAAAAAAGAAAAAGAAGATTCTATATCTAAAGCTGTATATAAAAAAACCATATATAAAAAGATTCTATATATAAAGCTATAGATAAAATAGTCTATATATATGCTATTTAGAAAATATGAGCTGTATGAAAATAGTACCAAGATTTAAATAACTTTTTTCATTACATTTTTTTAAGTGACAAATTTTGTATGCTCTTCACAATCTGTCAACATCCTTGCTACTTGTAAATTGTACCTAGATACAGAGTAAGGAGAAAAAACTAGTCAAAACAATTGTAAAACAACTTACCAAAAAATGTTATTCTAGTTAGTATTTGTGACACATAGTAGGTCTTTTATGGTAAAAATAGGGGGCAGGGAGAAACAATAAATAAAAAGCAGGATATAATATCGATTTTTAGAAGAGATTTCAAAGACATTTTTGGTTTTCATTGTGAATATACCTTAAGCTTCTGGCTATAAAGGGCTAAATTCAGTCTGTTAAAATGATTTGCAAAAATGATTAGTCTCATTCCTGGACAGAACTATAAAGCATGTAATTAAGCAAAAATCAAATTGATCGTTCTGGTAACATTTCTATATTACACACAAATGCCAAACATTCTTGCTTATAAACTACAGTTTTTCATTTGTAAAGAATATATATTTTCAACACATGGTCATGTTTTAAGCTTTTTAAAATATTTTGATATATAAAATACACCAATCTGTATACTGTAGATTTTTATTCAATTAGGACTAAACATGATTTCAAAATCTTAAGAACTGAGATAGAAAAACTTACATATATTGCTACCTATAATCACGTAGATCAATAATCTAGAGTAGCATTGTAAAGATTAAATCAAATACTATTTCTATACTTGAATTTGGTTTACATGTAAACGGCTTGTCTAACATGTCATACTTTTACATTTCCTGTGATTAGTGTTATTTGCTATGCTTTGATCCACTAAGCTTTTTAAAGAGAACCAGTCACTGATTTCGTGCATTGGTAGGATAGCAAAATGCTTAATGTCAAATACATTTTAGAGATAGAGGCTAGGAGTAAAGAAATAAACAATGGATATAGCATAGAAGGTAAATATACTCAGATACAATCATCATTTTAGCCTATAATTTGTTGAGCATATATTAACTGGCAGACTACCTGCCTGTTATTCCTGAGCTATAACTGTCGTCAAAATGTCACACACAGCTCAATTAATAATGACATAGGACTATAATTAAATTGAGACGTGTTTGATTCCACTAAAATTATACAACAAAACTGGAGGATTATGAAGGATTGTTGAAAAAGGGCAATGAGTAAAAATGGCTGTACATGTACCTGGTTTACAGAATACTCCTTGCAATTTATATTATTATAAAATTAATTATCCTTATAAATTTAGTGTCTCAAGGAAAAACCATTATTGATTGAGTGGTTCTAAGGGATCACAGAATATCAGTTTAAAGATGAGAGGATGACTTACACAGATTCCTTCAGCAATTTGACCCATGTGAGTATCTCATGAAAAAACAAAAATGAAACAAAATACAAGGGAGAAAGGTTGTACTAACAGGTTAAGTTCTATGTCTTAAATCTATTTAAAATCTTCTAAACATCAAAATAAATTATTGGCATATGTGAAGCAATAAAATGAAACACTTGGAAGACTTTGGAAGTAATTTTTAAGACACTGGGATTTTCAGGTTCAAAACTGAGAAATTGAGTTTTGGGTGAAACTAGCATTTTTCAAGCTAGGCTGCTTGCTTTTCTTTTCTTTTTTTTAAAAGGAAGGTTGCAGGCAGGAATGAAGGCAAATAGGTAGGCAGGAAGAGAGAGGAAAAAGAAGCATTTTTCATTTTCTTTAGTTGTTCATCTTGGATGTCCGTGCCCCCCTCCACCAGAAACTAGGGATAAATGTGAATTGAGCCCAACCACTAATCCACCTGGGCCCATCTGCTTTTCTTTTAGAACTATGAAAGTGCAACCTTTTTTTTCAGAGTGAACTCAGTGTAAGAAATAAACCTTTATGACATGTCCTTAAAAGTAATACATCTTTATTATCTAACAATGAGAAGATACTACTGTTGCTTGAAAGCTTTACAAACTGTCACAGCTCAAAAAGCATTTAGTAGGTATAAGTGAAAGACAATATTAAAAGGGTAGGTATAAGTGAAAGACAATATTAAAAGGAACTATAATAGAAAGGTACTAACACTCTTTTTGCCACCTCTAAAACAAAGATTTCAATAATTGCTTTATGTGGAAAATATAAATGATCTTTTTAGGTTATTTCAAATTTAAAATAATCTAGGGGTTTTCATGAAAATATTTAAAAATTAAATTCATTATTAATTTGAATAATGGATCAAAACATAGCAAAGTCATTAAACAGAATTAACTTTGGTTGTTTTCATGTATTGTTCAGGTTAGATGTCTGGAAATATTAGTAAAAGGTATGCAGATTAGCAAATCATATTATGAGCCAGATTAAAAATTATCATTTATGGCCTAGCAATACGTAACAGGTAATAGGTATTTTACTTTCATGTCAAATTTCATCATCACACTTTAAGATTATTACAAATTAATAAAATCACATTATTCATTATAATAAATGAGTAAGTCTTCTAATGGATTATTCTGTGTCTTCATGTGGCTGAAACTACAAAGACAAGAAAGCTACAGGGTCCAAGCATACTTGAATGATTCTGTCCCATGCTGCGGGACAACCAAGGTAGAATGAAATCCTGAAATGTCTCTCTTCCTATGTGCTTTGACTGATGTAAAGGATGAGGCAAAAAATCAGCTGAGTTTCTAAAACTAAAATGCATAAAAGTTAGAGTTGTCTTTTTATTTAAGTTGATTAAGTCATATAATGCTTTTTATCTTACCTCAATCAAACCGTCAAATGGAAGAAATATACTAGAAAACAATACCTTTTTGGTTTCAAATTGTGCTTCTTCCTGACAGCATCCTCTACAGTCAGAATCCAGCTGAAGCAGGTTGAATTGTCCAAGAAGATCACAGGAGCTACAGAGCAAGTTGCTGGAGAAGCCAACCTCTCTGCATGCCTCCGAAGAAAACTCTGCTCCAAATGCAGACACCTGAAAAAAAAAAAAAAAGTCCATATTTACATTATAAAACTTCCAAAAAAGGAAAGAAAAAACCCCAAAAGAGGGGTGTTAAAATCTAACACACTGCAGATGAGTAGCAATGTTTCATCTGGAGACAAATTCTTAATTATTTTTAAACTCTATATCCTTATTATAAGTCTATGGTTCCTTCTACCTCTCCCACAAACATTTTTCTTTAAAAAATGGTCACTTTTAAGTTCAGTTAATATAGGAATTAGGAAAAAATAGAATATATTCTCATTTATATACATCTTACATATAATATCTTTCATTAAACATTCAGTAGCTTTTTAAAGGAATGTCATTAAAAGAAAAATGAACTCACGTTTCCTTTTAAGAACTTACAAACTCATAAGGGTCTACAAAGTAAGATTAACCTCTAGGTCCCTACCACACCCTATAGGCTTCTCTTTATTCACATTAGCAGGTGAAGGGTGTAGAAGAGGATAGTCAGGAAAAGTAGGAGCACACAAAAAGGTAAAGCTTTGAGGATGAAGTACTACCTTAACCACTTA
This sequence comes from Solenodon paradoxus, assembly GCA_004363575.1. Classification (NCBI taxonomy): domain Eukaryota; kingdom Metazoa; phylum Chordata; class Mammalia; order Eulipotyphla; family Solenodontidae; genus Solenodon; species Solenodon paradoxus. The sequence goes on from RJWH01000438.1 coordinate 249,577, forward strand.
CAAGTGGTATTATCCTGTGCAGGATAACCTCCCTAAGTTTTAATTTCCTCATTGATAAAGATAAAAGCAATACTTTCTACACAGAATAGATTGTGTTAAGTAACCAATCAGAATGGCTGGCAAAAGCATGTTTTCAAATTTGTTAGTTCTCTTTTCCCATAAATTCTTTTTTTACATCTCAGCGAATATGGTGTATCTCTATTTGTCTATGGCCAATCCTACCACCTGTGATTTGATTCCAACTTCCATCATCTCCATAGGGATTTCATTTAGTCAATAACTATTTTTTAGTGTATTCAAGCTCTATGGTTCTAACTGCTCTCACATTCTGTGTTTCTGAATTGTTAGTCTAGTGTCTGATCATACCACTTGACTAAAGCAAAGTGCCAAAAATCACTAAGAGTAAAGGCAAGCAAATACAGTGACCTGGATTTAGGTACTATCTGTGGAAAGATGTAGGCAGGAATGAAGGTAAGTAGACAGGTAGGTAGGCAGGCAGGGAGAGGAGGAAGAAGTAAGTATGTATGTATGTATGTATGTATGTATGTATGTATGTATGTATGTATTTATTTATTTAGTTCTACTCCTCTCTCACCCAGGTCCTTGAGCTTTTGATGAACTATGCCTCTGAAGCCACAGACTTAATTGCCTGAGCCACCAGGTCATGACTGCCTTAGAGATTAATGGTTTAATTACTAATCTGATTTGGATAGTGAAGGAAAAGAGAAGATTTTAAAATGACTAATCTAAATCTAAAGATCTGTCTCAACAGTGAAGTAGAGATCATAAGAGAGACTAAATAGTAAGTGGAGCCTGAACAAGACTTGAAACCTTTGCTTTAAAATTTGGAAGACTTCCTTGTCTAAGGAACGGTACTCCCTTGCATTTTCTGCTCATTTAAAAATCAAGCCTCTTCTTTCCAAATTTGTTTTCACTGTGATTTACAGACTGTTCTTAGTTGATTCTCTACAAGAGAAAATAAGTAAGTATGAAGTCAGGAGAAAAGAACCACTAGAAACCAGGGGCGAAGAAGAATAATCATGAAAGGAGGAATTAAGCCACGTCGCATTCCGGCAGCAGCAGTCGTTAAGGAAGTCCAGCCCTTCAAACTTTTGAAGTGTGTATCCCAAAGGGGACCGAATATCCGGTCTTCTTCAGCGCAATGCGTCCCACTCGCACTGGGGCTGCCGCGGGGATGATCTCCACTCACCGCTTGAAGCACAGTAGCTAACAGCAACCGCAGACCAAACGCTGGGCCAAACAGGGAACCTGACCCAGCCGCCATCGCTACCATCCTCCGTGGGTCTCCGACTGCCCAGAGGACCCCTCTTCTAGGGGTGTCCACTCCAGAGCCTCATACAAAGCAGGTTACTAAAGGCTTTTGTAATCAAAGCTCGTATTCTGTTGAGATAGGTATTTTCTGAAAGCATATGCAACACTGAAGGTGTTCAAACATCTTCATACTTGATACAGGTATGAAGTCGCTGAGTCCTTTTGACAACCCAAATCAGGCACTTCCCTAAACCACCAAATCTGTGCTGTTCGAGGCTCATTCTTTTCATTCACGACATTTCGTCTGACGGTGAGAAGCTCCGCCTTCGCCAGTTTCCGCCTGCCTCCTTCTCCAATTTTACCCAATTGATTGCCGCTTTGGTTGAGACGTACAGCAAAGGCAACCAACCGTAACACGCACCAGGAACTAAGCGTTAGGGTTCTTCGGTCCAATAAGCGCAACAAAACGAGAGCAGAGGGTGGAGTCTCAGGTTGCCGAGCAGCGTACGTGGATGCGTGCGCCTGGTGGCAGAGGGGGATGGGCGGGGGGCGGAGTCGAGGGCGGCGCAGCCGCAGCCGCAGCACCAGCGGAGGAGCGCGCGGACGCGCGCAAAGGAGGGAGGGAGGGGAGGGAGGAAGAGAGGGAGGCGGGCAGGAAGGCTGGCGGGCGCGGGGGTCGGGGACTTGAGGCAGTAGCAGAGCCTAGAGCCCGGCAGCCGCTTCGCGCTGTTTGCTGCGCGGGCTTTTGGAGGGGGCGACCTTAGGTTCGGCGGCGGAGAAGCGGACACCGGCAGCGTTGGTTCTGGCGCCTGGGGGCGGGGGACAGGGGAAGCGAGAAGGGGGGTCGCTGCGGTGGTTCTCCCGCTGTCGCGCTCTCCTTGCCTCTCACCCTGCTCGGTGGGCTCTTCCCGGCGTCTTCCTCGCCTCTGGGGTCGCGCTCCCCGCTCCCCGCGGTATGTCTTGATCCCGAGCGGCTGGTTTCATGGGGCTCCTCAGGATTATGATGCCGCCCAAGTTGCAGCTGCTGGCGGTGGTGGCCTTCACCGTGGCGATGCTCTTCTTGGAGAACCAAATCCAGAAACTGGAGGAGTCCCGGTCGAAGCTAGGTGAGGAGCACACCACTCCAGGCTGAGTGTTGTGGAAGGGGCCGGGCCAAGGAGGCTTTGCTATTGGAGCAAGTGGGCGTTTTTCTAACCTGGGGGGGTCTGACCCGGGTTGGGGGATGGCGGGGGCGGGGGACTGAAAGAAGCTGCTAAGAGAGCTAGGACTGGGGGCTTCTAGAGCAAAAGCTCTAAGGATGGTGTGAAAAAGCTTGACTGGTGTGCTAGGACTCGCGTGGTCGCGGAGTAGAGGTTGCAAGGTTCGGCTTCGCGGAGCCAAAGGGTTATCCCGAAGGGGCTTTCTACCGGGAGAGCTAGAGAAGACCGACCTCGGTGGGAAGCGGGTGCAGCTGCGGGAGACGGAAACGCTCGGCGTCGCGTCTTCCCTTAGAAGTCTCTGAAAGCCCCGACATTGTCAGACGAGGGGTATTCTAATTTGAGATGTGGGCACCTGGATACAGAATATTTGGGAAATGGGGAGGTTTACGAAAGAGATACATGTGCGGAAATGGAGGGAGATGCTGGTAATCATGGTGAGGGAAAGAAATCCACTGTAGTGAGTTGCACTCTTGTGCTGGGGGCAGCAAGGGACCACACAACTCACGAGAGAAGTGAGCTGCCCTGGTAGGACAGGAAAGCAAAGGAAAAGCCTCTGTGAGATCCCGGAAAGAGGCATTTACATTTCTTTCTGTTGAAAGGGCGCTAAAGGGATTAAATACTTTGACTTAAAAGTAGGAATGTGTGTATTTGTAAGTTGCTACTCGGCAGTGTTGATGTAAATTTAAAAGAGGAGGGAACTCTGAATCCGAATTATAGTGAGGTTTACGGTTAGTAAAGAAAAGGTAAAATTATGCAAAACAGTTAATCATATGGTTAAGTACCTTTAGGTGTTAGAAGTGTTGTAAGGGGTGAATTGGTCTGAAGCCCAAAAAGTTGGAGTGTGAAGTTGTCAAAGACAGACCAGGAAAATGCATAGATAACAGGTACTTACAGATTAGTAGGGATCTTTGGCATTTGGGAGAGCTCAGAATGGAGAGAGACTGTTAAAAGAATGGAAAGCATAATTTTGGTTTAAAAATATGCCTGGTTCTTAAAAATCAGCTCAAGAGGTCGTAATTTGAATACGGAAAAGTAATGTGAAGTGTTTTTATGCATACATTCACCTCAGCTTCGTTTTAAATACTTTTTGAGACCCAATAAAATCACAGCAGTGGTATCATTTAGACTAAGAAGTAACAGATGCTCCTGTGGGTGGTGATTAATATTTAGGAAAGAATGTATCAGAAAATAATCGTAAGATTATGTATCACTATTTGCAGTTTCCATAGACCTTGTGGAAAGCTTTGGAGACAGTGTGTCAAAGAACATCAAAAAAGTAATTGAAGTGCAACTAAAAAATTAAGGAGAAACTATGGATAATCCCAGCTCTCAATTCTAGAGCAAAATTTATCCTGTTTTGTACAGTTTTGAAGTATCATATTTATTTCTATGATTTTATAAATGTGTCTTGCATAATGGACAAAAAATTAGTTTAAATATTGATGGTTGGCCAATATGTTTTTTTGTTTGGATCCATTTAGCAGCATTCGGGATCATACTCAGGCCTCAATAATGGAAGATCTAGCTTTATGGAAACGATTGATAACTCTTAGACAAAGTTGAAAGTTATAATAAAATTAGAATTTGTACTTATTTGTTGTATTGTTTTTTGAATTTCTTAGACACATTGTGATGGATTAGGATAACATCAATATTTTTAATTTTCCTTTTTGCCCAACAAACATTTTTTCATAATAGTAGAAAGTGGTTTCCATAGACAGACACAGCCTGAATGATTCTAAAAAGCAAAGTTATCTGAAGCTGTAGAAAGTCACAGGTGGAGAATAGCCTGTTTTTACCATGATTTTTTTTTAACAAAGAAAACCTTAAATTTCATCTGAAATAGTAAATATGAATCAAGTTAATCTAAAAAATTTGCCAAGAAAAGGTGCTTTATATGTATAAAACACTTGAAGGAACTGATAATTCTCTGGAGGTGCAAAAACATGACAAACTCTTTATTTCATATCAGCAGTTTTTTTTTTTTAAGTCTTATTAAAAGCATGACTAAAACAGATGTTGGCAGTTAGTAATCTTCTTTAGGAAATGAAGACAGAAGATTGCATATTTTGACAACCATACTCTGTACTAGACACGTTAATATGTTCCAAAAACACCATACAAAGCCACTTTTACATGTATCGGAACAGGTTCACAGGTTATAAAACTTGATCACATAGTAAGTGGCAGAGCCAGGGTTAGAACTCAGGTATGTCTGATTCTAAATCATGAGCTCTTTTAATTATATCAGACTGCTTGGGACTTTATATTGACATTTATGATAAGATTTAGCAGTTTAAATATAATTTTTTAACTGCAATACAAATATTTAATTGCATTTATTGCTAAGAATGGATATCATTCTGAGAAAATTCAATTTCTTACACAAAGGAATTGATTTAGTGTAATGTCTGCCCCCTGTTTATATCTCTGCAATGAACATAATTATGTTACCCAATGAAACTACTGAAATAGATAGCTTCTTACTACTATAAGGAAAAAAATATCCGTGGTTGTTTTCTGTAAGTGTAAAATGATAACTTTAATAAGCATTTCTATTTTGACGTCATGCAAACTGTTAAACAGTTTGCCCTTAAAAGTGGTACTTGCTATTTTATCTTTTCTGTTGTATTATAAAAAAGCATCTTATATGTTCATATTTAACTCCTTACATGTTGAGTATCTTTTTCACTTAGGTAGGATTGCTGGGACAAAGGATATATGTAGTCTGTAAATTAACAAATTTTAAAATGTTGTTTTTGGAAAACATATTTTCCAGAGGTTGTTGTAATCTATACCAACAACAGCTAGAAGTATTGGATGTTATTAGCTTTTAATTTTTGCCAGACTGAAGCTGTGAAATGATAGGTTGTTGCATTCATTTACATTTTCTCAGCTTCTAATTACGTTGAACATTGTTCATTTTCATTTGTTGGTCAGTTTATCTGATCAGTTTTTATTTTTATTTTTGTTAGAATTGATAATCCTTTATCCATAACGTGCCTTTCATCTATTTTTATCCAAATCTGTCCTTTGTTCCATAAATTTCTGGTGTCTTTTGCATATAAAGATGTTATGCAAATTTACAGTCAAATCAAATAGATATAGGCAAGTAGGATTTCTTAATATTGCTTGAAAAGAATTACCCTGAAAACACTCTTGTGGCTCAGGCTGAGCCATTGGTGTGCAGACCAGGTACATAAAGCTCAGGGACCCAGGTTTGAGACCTGGGATCCGGGTGGAAAAGCAAAATGAACAACTAAATAAGTAAAGTTTCTTCTTTCTCTTCCTTTCTTCTTTCCTTAAATGCTTCTGCTTCCACTCATTTCTTTCCTTCCTCTCTTAAAAAAAAAACAACTAAAAGCATTAGCTTCACAGTGATTCTTTGCTCAGATTAAAACAAAAACAGCTTTCCCCAACCAAGATTATGTACGTTCTCTGTATTTTATTATAGTATTTTATAGGTTTTCGCTTTTTTTTTTTTTTTTTAACTTTTTTTTTGCATTTTACATTTAAAACATATGTTCATACAGATTTCTTGTGTTTTCTCAATGAATAGCTACTTGTGGCAATATTATTTAATAAATATTTTTCCACTATAATTATTTTAATTAAATATTAAGATTTCATATATTTTTGGATAGATTTTAGACTCCAATCTTTTTCACCAGAGATTCTATAAATACCAGGGACCCATTTATATAGACTTCAAACATCCATCAATTCCCTGAAATGATATGCATAATTTTAATCAGGCTTTCAGAGGAGTATGTGATCCCCTTAATGGTAAGGATCACTAATGTGTAGTAGATATTTCAGATCTAATGAATTGTGTATTTTGTTTTTATAATATGCAGTCTGTATGTTAAATTTAGGATACAAGCACATTAGTTATGAAAAAATTTCTCTGAGTGTTACACTGAAAAATTCTTTTTTATTAAAATCAATGTGTACTTAATTTTTCTAGTGAGAAATAGACAGCATAGGGTCAGTGAAAATTATTTTGCTGTGCCATGTCTCTGCATGTTAGAATTTGTTGCTTTTAAGAGGTATAGTTCTTGTTGAAGCTCAGGAGTACACCTGTTGTAATGCTGTCTGAGGGGACACTGCAGTGAAGCCTTTGTTATATAAATATTAGAATTATGTGCTTGATAATCTCATTTTTATAGGGCCTAAGTATTTTAAATAGTATCTGTTGATCATATACGTATAATACCATTACACATGTTCATAAATGCATTAGAATACAATCTTTGACATGAGGGCAGTAATTCAAATGGATTACTAAGCCATTTCCATTGGTGAGAATTCTGTTACTATGGTTAAGATTGAGACAAGATTGAGATTGCTTTTTGGAATTTGGTAATTTTTTCAAGTGCCTGAAACTGTAACAGTGATGACTATAAAATGTTCCCAAGAATGATAAATTTCTCTGCTTATGAAATTGCTTGAAAACTTAAGAGTAGCCACTGGTTAGAGGACTTTGGGTTAAGTGGAATACAGTTATTCTAGAATTGCTAATTAGTGCCTCTTCAGAGTACTGAGTAGGATATCTAGTGCTGTAGAGTAGTTATCTGAAACAGTTAATCTTAATTAAGACATGGTTCTAGAAATTTCTCCTCTTTCTTCTGTAATCTTTATTTCTAACCTTTCTGCTGGATTATTCTTGTTAGCATATGAACATTCTGTTATTTCCACAACCATCAAAATTTTCTCTGGATTCTCCTTTCAGCCAACCCGTGTCCCATATTTTGGTTTTTCTTTGCAATACAGCTCTAAAAAAACGTACCTCTCTGTCTCTAATTGCCAAAATCACCAGAAACTTTCCTAATTTTTGGTTAGTTTCAGTCTTCATCAACAAAATCGATGACACAATTGATTACTTCCTCTTTTCTTGATAGACATTCTTTAGTTGGCTTCCAAGATCCCGAAGTCTTAGTTCTTCCCACTTCACTGGTTACTTCATTGTCTCCTGTATTAGAATATCCTTTTCTCTGCTGTCTCTGTCTCTTAACATAAGAATACTCCTAGACTTACTTTTTGGCACTCTTCATTATTTTCCCTTAGTTGGTGATTAATATGCTGACAACTTCTAAATATATATATATTTCTAGTTCAGACCTATTTCCTAAACATTGGATTTGTGTAATTTGGCTGCCCACTTAAAATTTTCTTTAAGTAATTAATAGACTACTCAAATTTAGTATGTCTGGTATGTTTATCCACTGCCTCATGCCTTCCAATCCTAACCCATTGTATCTGTGACCTTCCCAGTCTCAGTTGATGGCAACTGCATCCTTCAAGTTTTGGGAGTTTTATTTGATGTTTTTTCCCTCACACTCTGCATGTAATCTGTCAGGAACATTTCCTTAGCTTTACCTTCAGAATATTTCTAGAATATGTCATCTACTTAACACTTCCACTGTGATCACCCTAATTCTAGATACTATCAATCTCTTCCCTGGATTACTGCCATGTTTTAACTAATCTGTCTGTTTCCACACTTGCCTTCCCACAGACTTTTCTTAACAGCTAGAGCAGTCCTTTTAAAATGTAAATCAAATCATGTTACTCCTTCATAAACTCTTCAGATGTTTCTGGAATTAGAATAATGCTAACTACTCTTAAGAGTCCATACTTGTACTCTTTAAATACAGTAAATGGTATTTCCCCGCTTCTTGTGTTAGGTTATCATTTTGGTGGATGGTTTCCCTCTACATGGATGATTCAAGATCTTGGGTACCTTCTGTCTGGTTCTGTGCCATCTCCTTTAGAGTTCTGGGCTGTGGGCTGGGGGAAGATGCACAAATTCTACACCTCCTTTGTGTAGATGCAGATTCCCCTTCTCAGCCTTTTTGACTTCTTTTACTTAATGGTTTGTTGATAAGGGCTAGTCACTGTCTATGTGCAAGGTGAGGCGGCTGGGAAATGGGAATTTTAGCTGGCAGCCACTTACCAGTTACAATTGTGTAATATGGCATTGGGGAGACTATAGTTAACTTTAAAAATTTTTTTTGAATAAGTCTTAAATTTTATTTTAACTTGTTTTGTGACTCGGAATATAAACTGTTTTGGTAAATGTTCTGTGTGAATATGAAAAAAATATTTTGTTCTTATAGGAAGGAATAAACTGTCAGTTCAAATTTTTGAAGTTGTTTTAGGCTTCTATAACCATGATTTTCTTTTGCTTACTTGTTCTATTGCTTATAGGAAGCAGGGTTTTGATGTCTCTGATGATAATTATGGATTAATTGCTTTCTCCTTAGTGTTGTTACTTCTTGTTTTTTTGCTTATTTTATTTTATTTGAAGTACTGTATTGAGTCGTATGCACATTTAGGATTGTCATATCTTGTTGTCGTATATCCCTTTTCATTATGAGACAACCCTTTTTATCTTTAGTAATTTTCTTTGCTCTGAAACCTACCCGCTCTGATATTAATACAGTCACTTTCAGTTTGATTAGTGTAAGGATGGTATATCTTTCTGCATTCTTTTAATATTATTCTATTTGTGTCTTTTTAATTTAAATTGGATTTTTGTAGGCAGCTGTTTATGGTTCCTGTACTCAATTCCTATGTTAGTCTGTGGAAACTTTCCCACACCAACAAATTCTGACACTTTCTGCCTGGAGAGAGCATCTGATTCCACAGGTTTAAGGGCTTAGTCTCCTCAGACTGTTTTCCATGCTAGATACCAGTCACAGCAGCAGGTAGTTTTCCTGTGCTTCTGACAAACTGACTACAGATTGGAGGTTCTTATGACCCCTTCCTTAGACTTCAGGCGACTTTTGCAGGACCAGATCATTACCTGTTCTTTTGACTGACTGTAAATCAGCAGTCCCATCTCTCCCTCTTTAGGTTCCATTAATTTCCTAGAATGGCTCCTAGAAATCAGGAAATCTGTTGATTGACTAGATCTCCAGTTTCTTACAAAGCGCATAAATATATCAGGATCAGCAAGATAGAAGAGATGCATGGGGAAAGGGCACAGAGCTTCCATGCCTTCTCAGAGCTCGTTAACCAGCGCAGTGCTTTCTGAAGACTGCCCCCTTTAAACTTTCATGGAGGCTTCACTACATAAGCACAATTAAATTATTGACCATTGAGAAACTCAGTCCCCAGCTGCTGCTTCCCTTTTTTGGAGGTCTGGGGATGGGACTGAAGTTCCAAGACTCTTAATTATATTGATTTCCTTGACAGCTGACCCCCTTCACTAGCTGTTTCCCCAAGTTATCTCACTAGCATAGCAATAGACACCATCACTTTCAATACCTAGGACATTTCAGTGTTTCTGGGAGCTGTGAGCCAGGAGCTGGATGAAAACCAAATTTGTATGAGAAAAATATTTTGTTCATCTGAGTGACCAAAGTGTATTTTTCTTACAAATCATAATATCATAGTAGCATTCAGTAGGAACTTTCATCCAATTCCACTATCTTTTAAATGGGTGGTGGTTAGAGCATTTACTTTTAATGTAATTATTGAAGTGGTTGAGTTTAAATCTGAGTTTTTTTTTTTTTTTTTTTTTTTTTTTTTTTTTTTTTTTTTTTTTTTTTTTTTTTTTTTTTTTTTTTTTTTTTTCTATTCTGTCTGTTCATGGTCTCTTTTCTTTTTATCTACCTTCTTTAGACTTGATGAGTATTTTTTTATTCTACCTTATCTCATTTAAAAATATATGCAATACTTCATGAATTTGTGTGTCATCCTTACATGGCCATGCTAATCTCCTCTGTATTGTTTGAATTTTAGTACTGTGCTGCTGAAGCAAATACCATTTTATCTTATTTAATGACTAATTAGCAGTAGTCTTTCTTGTGTTTTTTAGTGGTTACTTGGGAGTTTATAGTACACTTTATACTACTCTATGTAGTATATGTGTAAATATGAGTAAATGTGTCCATTTCCTCTCCTGGTGTTTTGCTATTGTATTATGCATTTTACTTGTACTTGTAAGTCTTAAAATACATTGCTATAATTTTTGTTTTAAGCAGTTACCCTTTAAAGAGATCAAAATTTTTAAAAAGTATTTTTTATGTATTTATAAATTTATCATTCTCAGTGTTCTCCTGAATGTAGATTTCCATCTGGTGCCATTTTCATTTATCCTAAAGAATTTTTGTTTTTTGCATTTCCAGCTTATTTAATATATGGTGCAAATGCTTAAATGTGTAGCTTATATGTAGAAAACACTTTACCTGGACTCTGAACTCTGAAGTCACGTGATGAATCTAAGTTTTTGGCTTTTTTTCAATTTTTTAAAAAATTAAATTATTATTATTTTTTTACTCATTAAAATAAATTCACATGTAAAGGTTCCCTGCTCCTCATATATATGTCGACACATCCTGCTCTCCACCAAATCACCAAGTGTTCTTCACCATTGTCCAGTGGGTTTTGTCACTATTTCTCTTCCCTTCCCCACCCTCCTGTCCCATTCTCTATTGGTAACTTCAGTTTCATTGTGAGTGTCCAAGGGTTGGTTTTGTTTCATCTATTCCTTGGTTTTGTCTATTCACATTCCACCTATGAGTGAGGTCATCTGCGATCTATCTTTCTTCTTTTGATTTACCTCAGTATTATCCACTCTAGATCCCTCCATGTTGATGCATATGACCGGATTTCATCTCTTCTAAGGGCTGTGTAGTATTCCATTGTGTATATGTATCACATCTTCTTTATCCATTCATCTCATATTGAGCACTTAGGTAGTTCTCAGTTCTTAGCTATTGTGAAGGATTTCTTTTAAAATTATGTTTACTGAAAGACTACCAGCCATGAATTCTTTCAACTTTTGTATGTCTGAAAATAATGTTTATTTGTTTAGTCTTTAAAGATAGTTTTGCTTGGTGTTCGTTTTAATTGACATTTTTTCCCCAGTATTTTAAAGATGTTGCTCCATTGAGAACGCTACTAATCATTTTATCTTTGTTCATCTGTATATAATGTCCTTTTTCCTATGGACTACTTTTAATATTTAAGGTTTACATAAGGTTTTAAGTAATTTAATTATAGTGGTTCTTATTGTAGTTTTCATGTTTCTTGTGCTTAGGGATCGTTGAGCTTCTGAACTTGTGGGTTTATAGTTTTATTAAATTTGAGAATTTTTGGTCCTTGTAAAGTTAGTTTTTATGTGCCCTTTCTCTTTTTTTGGAATTAAAATATATTGGCTTTATGAAGCCCTATAGTTCAGTGATATTTTGTTCGTTTTTCAGTTTTTTTATTGTTTTAGATAGTTTTTATTGCTGTGTCTTTGGTTCACTGATCCTTTCTTCTGCAGTGTGTAAGCTGTTTTTGATTTCATTTAGTATATTTTTCACCTCCAGCATTTCTCAAGGTATATTTTGGTAGACAGGCTCTTTATTTCGTGTGATTGAACAGAATAAAAACCATTCATCACTGTCCTCTAGAATATAACTTTAATATCTTCCCTTCATGTGTTGAAGATTCAAATAAATAAATAAATAAAAAGCTGACTTGTGAACTATTTTAGTGTTTTAAAATAGGTTTCTTAGTGAGGAAAATTAGGGGTATGCCTTTGCTTCTATGCTTGGGAATTGTTAGGATAGTCTCTGGCTGACTTGGGATGAGCCTGTCCAGGAATGTCTGATTGATAAGATGCCATTGTGTGCCCCTAGGTTGAAAATCTGTGACTACTTAAGCCTGTGAATAGTTATGATCTAATCTTCCTCATGACCATTCTGACTATTCTTTGGTCTTTTCCCCCTTGTTTTAAATTTTCCTCTTTTAATCATTGAGCTTATGTTTCATATAAATGATGCTTTTCTGCTCTCCACAGTTATATGAAGGATCAAATGATATATAATAAATGTGAAAATATTTGTAGACTATAAAAATGCTGCAATTATCAATTGTTATTAGCAGTGATATTTATGTATACATATGCACATTTTCTTTTTTGCTGTTTTCTTTATGGTAAATGTAGTTTAAAGTTTACATTTCTTGCTATAGGCTTTTTCTGTGTTCAGTGTTGGAATAGCATACTTCTTTGGTAAGTGTTCAGGGAAACCAGTTGTTGACGTTACATGAGTTCTGAATTTGACATTCTGATAAGCTATTCCCCTTTTTGAGAAGGAGAAAAAATCATGGGTAGTTTGTAGTATTTCCTCTAAACATAGAAATATATTTTCTTTAATGTAAATTATATAAAAGCCCTAGCTTTTAAACATTACTGAATTTTCATTCCTTCTTATTAATCTTTGCCAATGTGGCAGTTTAAAGATAAATTTTATAAATTGCAAATATTTGAATCATGATGGGAATTTCTCTGTGTATGTATACGTGTATATATATGCATAAGATAATTTCTAGCTTTACATTTTTTAAAAGCATTAATGATAGTCAAAGTAGTAAAGGAAGAAAGAACACATGCCTGTTTCTCCATTTTGGAAAAAGTTGTATATGTGATAATTGCTTTACTGTCAGTTTTTCCATAGTGATTCATTATCATACTTTCAAATAGAGGGGAAAAATATGTCCTGTATTCTTATATTTATTAAGTTCAACTTTTTCTTATTTTTTTCACTATAATATAAAATAGAATAGGTTGTACTTTTATATTTATTACCAGGATTATTAGAATCACAGAGAGTCAAATTCTTGATACCTACTCAAAGACTTTTAACTTAAATGTATAGTTATTTTACATTCTGCAATCAGAAATTTTGATATGCCACAATGATAGACACTATGAGAGATCAGCTGTGTTGCGATGATCTCCATCATGTATTTTTGCTGTTTTTTTCTGGCATAATATTTTTAGGTACTGGTAATCCTCACTGCAGGTTTAACATATGGTTGTTATACACAATTTTATATAGAGAGGGGTGATTTGCATGTTGTAATAATTTTATATTTATGAATAAATCTTGATTTTACTAATTAGCAGTGAAAACATTTTGAAAACAATGATGGGTTTGTTAGTAGCTTTGTTTACTTGCATTTTAGCTGTACCTTAAGACTTTTCTTAATTTGTTTCTTATGAGTTTACCAATCCAAAATTGAGGGTGACAGAGTCAAAGAACTTCATGAACCTTTTACGTTTACTTAACCTTGCTGTGTCCTCTAATGAACTATAGTACCCCATAAGTAGAAACTATGTCCTTCTTTTCATTTAGGTTCCCACACTTAAGTGTATATTAACCTGGGCTTTGGGGAATTATGGAAGAAAATTGTCAAGAGATCCCATAATTTTCAAAGTAGATTTTATTTTGAATTTATAATCACATTTGAAGTATGGACTTTTTCTCTCTTTTTAAAAATATTTTTATTTAAGCAGTATCTTAGGGCACTGTTCTTCCTCACTTCTTCTATGGTGAATTATCAGCTTAACTTGAAAATTTACACCTGTCTGTCTTACCAAGTATGCAAGGTTTTATGTGCTCTTCTTATGTGGATTAACAATCTAATTACCAAAAAATTAAGTATTTTATTATCCATTTAGGTACTTAAAGCAATATTGACTCTGATAGGAGAAATGTAAGAAAAATGAGGCAGAGAGGTAAGGTAGGGAGTCTTTTAAAATTTTAAAGCTATTAACTGTCATAATTTCTCCCAGATAGTAGTTGATTTTTCTGTTTAGCTCATAGTATTTTTATGTGTACAATATATTTTTATACAATCAAAATTACCCATTGTTTAGGGTTTTTGTCTTTGTTTATATATGCATTTAAATAAAGATGCAATGTATGTATTTTTATTTAATAAGCATGTATTTAATGGTGTTTCATATTTTTACTTTTATTTGTTCCTCTGTAAGACTTTCTCTCTCTCTAGTTTCTGACATATAGTTTTCTGTCTCTCTGAACTATTTCTTTTAACAAATTTTGCAGAACAGGTCTTCTGGTGGCAAATTGACAAATTTTCTTAATTTCTTTTTCTGAGAAAATATTGCTTTGTCTTTTACTTTTGAAAAGAATCATTTGCTAGGTTGGTTTTTTTATTTTTCCTTTCAGCTTTAAATATTTCACTTTAGTCTCTTGCTTGCATAGTTTCTGAAGAGCATTATGTTGTAATTCTTAATGTTGTCCCTCTATAGGTAAGTTGTTTTTTTCCCCTTTGGCTTATTTCAAGCCTTTCTGTTTTTGATTTTCTGCAATTTTACCATGATATGCCTAAGTGTAGGTCTTTTTAGTATTTACTAATGCTGATTTTCATTGAACTTTATGAATCTGTGCTTTGCTGTCTCATTTATTTTGGAGAGTTCTCAGCCATTATTACTTCATGTATTTTTCTTGTTGTTTTTTCATCATTATGCGTTATGTTACAACTTTTGTAATTGTCCCACAATTCTTGAGTGTTCTGTTCCAGTTTTTAAATTCCTTTTTCTTCTTTGATTTTTAGTTTGGAAAGTTTTCTAGATGTAACTTCAAGCTCATTGATTCTTTTCCTTTGCTGGGTGGAGTCTGTGGATGAAACCATCAGAGGCATTCTTTTATTCTGCTATTATGGTGTTATTGATTTTTGTCATTTTGTTTGATTCTTAGAGTTTCTGTGTCATTGTTTTCTAATGCAGGAGTCATTGTTTACTCCACCTGTTACTGTGTGGTGTTCACTTTTTCCATTAAAACCCTTAACATATTGATCAGTTATTAAATGATCAGTGTGATAAAACTAAAAATCTGTCATATCTGAGTCAGATTCAGATGCTTTATTTCTTCAGACTGCTTTTTACCTTTTATCATGCCTTATGATTTTTTTTGTGGATAGATGGACATGATGTACTCAGTAAAAGGTCTGAGATAGATTTTCACTGTGCAGGTTTGCTATATGGCTAAGAGTTCAGCTGCCTTCTGTTTGGTGTAACTGTGATGTCAGAGGCTAAAATTTCTTATAGTGTCCTTGTTTTCTCTGAGTTTCTCTAATAGCTCCTAGGCTTGTAGCTCTTTGAGCTACATACCCAGCTTTTATATAGGGGCTTATTGACAGTAGGTGTAAGATGTGGGGGAAGAGGAAACATTCTGTAATCCTTCAACTAGGTCTCAGTCTTTTCAGTCTTTCAGTCTTTCAGTGAGTTTGTCTCTCTTGACTGTGACTTTCCTAATTCCCCCCCACCCCCACCTACTTACGTGAGACCGGTAGGCTGGAGCATGAAGTGTGCAGTTCCTCCTCTCCTAAGCTGTTTAGGTTTTGGTGCAATGCTTTGAGGGTAGGGGGTTGTTGTGGAGAAGAGAGACAGCTCTGTGTTACTTCAAAGTGGTTTCTTTTTTCCATCCCTGGATAGGTCTCAGTTCTTCACATTGTGAACCTGTGGGTGTACCTGGAGTTAAAACTTAGGGAAGTTTCCTTCTCCAGGACTGTCCCATCCCTTGAGTTTTTGGCTCTGACGCTAGTCCACACTGAGCTTTCACAATCCATCAATTACAATTTGTGTTCTAGGGATACTCGCCCCAACTGTGGGTTTCTGATTCCTGTAAACTGTGATTCTCTGTGTTCACTTATTTCTCCAGTTTTCAGGACAGCAGTTTGCCCTGGATATCAATTCTCTGTTGGATTTAGGAAGAGCTGTTGATTTTCAGCCTGATTTCAGGTGTTTTTTTTTTTTTTTTTTTTTTTAAGATGCTGTGAAGATGATAGTAATGACTTCTAAATTCTAATGAAATTGTTAAGACCAGAGCACTTAATTTTATAAATTGTCATATAATTTTATTTTGTTGCTTTTTTTCCCCCCTAGCCCTTCTGGAATTTATATTTGCAGGGATATAGAGAGTAGGGTATGTTTCTGGGCTATCCTTTTGCATTGCTTTGTCTAATTCTTGCATTAGTATTTTACTACTTGTAATTTGTCATATTCTCTAATACCCAGTATTGTTAATCCCTCCTGCATGATTCTTTGCTTTACTTATTATTCCATTTAAATCTCAGAATCATTTTATTAAATAAGAGGAAAAGGATATTAGTATTAGAATTGATTAAGAATAATAATATGATTAGAATAATAGTTTCATGTTTGAACTTTCCTCTCTGGAAATATGTGTCTTTGCTTAATCAGATCTTTTTTTCTTTTTTACACATTTTTGATGTTTATAATTTACTTCATCTCAGTTATATTGTTTTCTTGTGAGATGTATTTTCTGCATTTTTAAAACAAATTTAGACTCACATGGAAAATACATAAACATAGTAAAGAGTTAATAGTATACAAGTTACATAAACATAGTACAGTGGGCCCTTTACCCAAATTTCCCCAATGATCGCATCTTATAAAACCATAGTACAATTATGAGAGCTGGGAAATTGAAATTGGAATGCTACTAAACTTAAACTATAGGTTTGGTATGAATTACAACAATTTTACATGCACTTTAAAAATATATCAGTTTTTACATGCAGTCTTTAAAATGTATATATCTATATACCTTCTTTCTTCCCTTCTTTCCTTCCCTCCCTCCCTCCCATTCATCCTTTTGGTATTATTAAAATGGCCTTTCACTACACACCTAGGACCTTCTTTTTTTTTTTCTCTCTCTCTCTTCTTTCTTTCCTCCTCTTCACTCCCTGCTGGAGAGTGAGACTGTTATTAATTTTTAGGACTCTGCCTTGCTAATAGATTTTAAATTCTAAAAGATTATCAGTTGCTTTCCTTGAATTTTTAGGAATGTAATCCTCGTCTGTTAACAATATTGCTTTTGTTTCTATAGCATGTCAGGCTTTGGTCTAGATTCTAAATTATAGTTACTTTGTACCTTATTTTTGGATAATTGCCTTTAAGTTTCAACCATTAAGAGAAAAATTAGCAAAAATGTATATTGTTAATTATTTCTCTAATATCTGGTGTTAAAATTAATCATTGATATGTAACAATTGTTTTTTGTCATGTTTCAGGAATTCTAATCACTTTGAAGGATCATCTTATTTAATCTTTACTCCCTCTTAAAATATGTGATAGTATTTTCTCTGTTTGCAAATGAGTAATAAACTGGCTTAGGTTAAATAATGTAATTCATTTAGGTTAAATCATTTACTCTTAGGTCAAATGATTTAGAAAGAGGCTCAAACCCAAGTTTTACAAATTTTTTATTTATTTTGCATCAAACCATTCTTTTGTATTATTTCCTTTAGCAGTAGAAAGGACGAATTTTAAACTACTCAGATGAATTTGATTCTAGGGCTTGCATTTATCCCATGGAACTGACATTCTAGAATTGAATAAATTAATAAAATTCAGATTAAATACTTTTCGTAAACTGATATTTCACTGTTATGTAGATTTAACAAAAATGTTTGTTATTTAAAGTCTGGAACTACTATATTTCCCTTCCTTTCTTTCACAGGTATTTGAGTGATATCGTCACTATGAAATATTTATATATAGCTAAATAATTGGATTAAGTATAGGAGTACAATTAAATATTTTATAATTAATGATAAAGATGATTCATTATACAACTAGTTTTTTGAGGAACAGCACATGTTAATGCGTCAGCATTTTGCATTTAGTATACTTGTTTCTGATGACTTTAAGATGTCAGTTATTAATCTAAGAGTTCTGAATACATCATAAAATAATGGAATCTTTTACTTGAAAGGAGCCTTCAAGGACATTTTACTCCTTTCCTCTTGTTTCCCTCTCTGACATTTTTAAGCTCGATATTTGTGGGGAAACGTTTTTTTTTTTAATTCCTAGTTGCAGTCTTAAGCAATTTTCTTAATTTTGTATCACTCTTATATTTGTACTTGTTAGTTGCCTTCTCTTTCATCTTATATACATATTAATTTCAAATGTGAGCCAATCAATTTTAGTGTAGTTTGATGGTTTTCTTTAGGTGCTTTTATCTTGTGCATTGGCATATATTGGCACCTTCTCTTCCACCTGTCTTATACTTATTTCAGCAAATTAAGTAAAAGCTGTAAAACTACACTTGTGCTTCTAGATCTTAACTACGTAATAAATTCATTTTATTTTTGTCATTGACCTTTGTTATTTGTGTACTTAAACAATAATCATTCTCTGATATCGAACTGGATCTCTTGTTAAGTGATTCTGGCTTGCAAGCCTAGTACTGAGCTATTAATATACCATCAATCTGAAATTGTCTGGAAGGAAAGATAATAAATATTTATTTATTTTGGGCAAGTAAAAGGTGCATTGATAGACCAGGATGCATAAGTGTATTCTGTTTTTAGTTTGAACATGGACTGTTAGAGACAGTTTTTTCAGAAGACTCTTCAATTTACAAAAAAAAAAAAGGATCAAAAGAGAGCAAGTTTAAAGAATTCAGTTGGGGAGAAAATGAAAAGCTGAAGAGAAATGGGCAGGAAGAATTAGTCACAGAAACTTAATTGAAAGTGGTTGATATTTTAAGTATTGGGAAAGAAGACTCATTAAAAAATTAAGCAACAGTGCTGCAGTAAGTCCAGAAAATATCCCTATTCCCACACAGAAAAACTTGTGTACACTTCAATTCTAAAATTCCAAGTTCTTTACATCTGCAAGAAAGTTAAGTTCTGTAAGAAAATAGGTTCTGCAAGAAAATAATTTATCATTACATAGCTTTTGTGTTAACTCAGTTATGAAAACATTTTATAACTTGCTTTTTTTTGGCCGGGGTGGGGTAGATTATCAAACAAAATAAAAACCAGTGAATGTTGGCAAGTTTCAGATATCTCTTCTTTTGTCTCATCACCTTGGCTTATTTCAGTGACTGCTTATGAGTAAGGTTTTCACTGTTCCAGAAATAAGGAATTGGAGATAATGTGTGATGTGGGTAACTGATTAGTATCCACCTCACAGAAAGGTTGGATTTATTAGTTGATTCTTAAGAGAGAGCCCAGGATATATCAAAGCAGTATAAATGCAAACTACTATTATGATAAAGTGAAAACTGCTTTGGGAAAGGAAAAGGTAACTCTGTAGAAGAAACTTCTTTTAAGGGAGAGACTCGATTTGAATTTCTGTATGTCCTTAGTTCTGAATACTGATTAGTACTTGAACATATGTAAAACTAAAGTGTTGTTTTAAATTATTTTTTATATAATTGTGAAGTGTTTATGCAAATAGTCTATTTAAAATTTTTGCCCTAGAAAATGTGTAGGGGGACTTTTTGAAGTTTGCTTTTAGGCTTGTTTTCTCATTCATAGAGATAAACCAGTGTTAGCATTACAATTTGAACTTTTCATTAAGGACAGGAGTTAGTAAGTCTTTAGAATTCAATGAACTATTTAATTTCACATTTCAGGGTACAGAGATAGTTGTAGCTATATATAATAATCAGTTATGAAAAGATGTTTCCATTGCTTTGTTCTGTGTCATATCTCTTAAATGATTGATTTTCTGTTTGTTTTTATAGTAGGAAAACTAATTTGAGCTGCAGTATGTCAGGGTCATGTAGAAGAATGTTACTGTATATTGTCTCACAACGAAAGCAGACCTCTTAATTTTTTTTAACTCCATACCATATATATGTTTGTGTTTTTTCTTCGTTGAATACTACCGCAGGTTTATACTATTAGGATCTTAGAGTTACTTGTTGGATTGGAATCACCTCAGAAGCTTTCAAAATTTTGATACCCTGGCTCTACTCTCCAAAGATTAATTTGATTGGTTTGGATTATAGTCTGGCCCTCTGTTCCCTAGATGATTTTTCTGTGCAGGCAAGTTTAGAGCATCTTTTCTAGAAACTCAAATGGAACCTACTCAGTTTTAATGCACAATTTTTTTTTTTATTATCTCCTAAAAATTCTTAATCCTAAATATCTCATAGTCATAGTTACAAGACTAATTATCATTAATATTTTAAATTTTATTTTTGACTTTATCGTGGTCACTTTAAAGTATTGTTAATGCTACCTGTATCTGAAAGGTTTTTTTTTTTTTTTTTTACCTGATTTGTCCAACAGACAAAAAGATTTAGCAATTAACTCTCTTTTATAGTGAGCCATTATTTCCTTCAAAATATAAGACATAACAAGGTAGGTGGAGAAATACTGTTTTCTTGGTTAGCTTCCTAACTTAGATAATGCAGTCCATTTCCTGTATTTTTTTACAAGGTATTTTGTAAATTCACCGTGTGCATTCTAAGCCTTTTTCTTTCATTCATAAAAGTGGACAGATTTCTGAAGTTGCATGTATAAATGTTATTAAAGTAGATTAGTCATTCTAATACTTACTGATTACTAAAACTACATGTCTGAAAGCTTCTTCGGGTGACTTCACATGTTATTTTCAAAATCAATAAACTATGGTAGGAAGTCTGGTTAGATTTAAAGTGATATTTTACTCAGAGTAATTGATGACACTTGGGAAATGACTGCTGGGTGTCTTCTTATTTCAGTATGTATGTGTATGTGAAAATCAGTTAAACCAATATTCTTACATGATTTTGGAACATGATGACTATTAAAAACACATTGGAAGGTAGAAAAGCTGTTCTTATACTAATCAAAGGAGTGTGTTCTTTGTTGGAGAATTGAAAAACAATGATATTAAGGATAATTTTAGAAGCATATCCATGGATAGTTGCTGATCCAGGATGGTTCTTGGCAGAATTGTAGCTTATATTTGGTGTTTGCCTGTTTTCTGGAGTCCTTCCTGCTCTGTGTGCTGTGAGACTGTTCATCTCATTACCTTCTGTTGCCTTCTATGAACCGTAATATTCCCAAACTATTTCTTCTTTATACTTGACCAGAATTTCTCTTAGCAACAGAGTTTTCCTCGAGGGTAGAGATGACAGATTGAGAGGCAGACAAAGCAGTTTACACTACTTCCCCTCTCCTCCTCCCAACTATATACTTACCGTATCTCCTGTTTACCTGCCACTTGGCTTTTTAAAGTGTTAATGTATTTCCACATTTATAACAAAATGCTATAGATATGTAAAATCATCTGATATTTCTCACTGAATTCCTATTCCTCTCGTCCTCTGTATGGGTAACCACTGTGTGGAATTTATCTTTTTTCAGACATTTTCATAAGTCAAATAATAAATCAAAATTAGTAACATTTTCTTTTTTGAGCGGAAACTTGATACTCCACTTAGAGGTTATTAAGAGTGATAAAGTAATTCTGCATCTAGATGTTTTCATTCTTTATCTGAATGTTCTGATTTAAACTTTAAACTCATTGTTTAGTTTTCACTGTTTAAAGCTTGTAAAGCTTGTGCATTTAGGCTTTAAGAGGACACAAAGGATTAATCCTACTTTGTTAAAATCTGCTAATGTGTGTAGAAATGTGATTATGGCTTGTTGACAAGGAATCATTGGATGAACAGAATTTAGTGTTTATGGAACTAAGTTGTTGGCAGGCACAATTAACAGTGCCAGCACCACTAAAACCAGCCAACTCTTTTATCTTTAGTAAGTATTCTGTCAGATAGATCAATCCCTTTAAATTTTAGGTAATGAATAGAATTCATTTAGACTTTAATTTACAGTGCACAGCTAAAATAGGTTAGCTTTGATTAGATTATCTTGGTTCTTTATGCTGTTCTGTTTAACTCACATGAAAAGGGCTTAAGTAATGGTGGTGGACCAAAATCTATGGACCTTATAAGAAATTATTTCAGAAATAATGAAAACATTTTGTGTTATTTTTAAGAAAATGAGCTTTAAATCAGCATATCCATTGCTCTAAGAAGAAATAAGCTTTTCTTAACTAATAAGGTAAAGTTATCATTATACTTTATTTAAAACAGCACAGCCTTTTTCTCACACCAGTCTTTCTGCAAAACCCCCCCTCCCGCCCCCCACGCCCAGCCCCAGCTTCCGTTCTGAACTGTACTTCTTCGTTAATTCCTTAATATTTACATACCTCCTAGGCTTGATCCTTTTCTCCTTTATATGTAGTTAATCATCAGACTTTCTAAATTCTGCCTGTTTCTTCTAGATTACCTTAACCTTTATATTTCGTGACAAACATGTTTCAGTTTTTTCAAGCTTTAAAATACTATGATGAACCCTTAAGATCAAAATTAAGTTTTGGAATGTAATATTAAAAGCTTACTGAAGGAATATTAATAATAAACTTTGGACAAAAGCGCTGATTTTTAGATCAGATTCATTTAACTAAAAGGATCCTAAAATTTCAAAATAATATATTTAGAACTTGGTACTTACTGTGAAGTCTTAGTATTACCATTGCATATGAATCATTAATTTTTATTAATATATTTTCAGTGTTGACTGCTTTGCATCTAACCTTTTCTGAAGAAAAAGAGCAGGATTCTTGTTAAAGGAAAATTACATTTTGCCTGATATCAACCAGTATCTGGGCAAGGAGGACCCTCTTAATGATTCTGGGATAATTTGGTCCTGTAAGATAAAAATTTTGATCTAAAATTTTTGTTTCCAAAGTCTTTTACAGAGAATTTCAGAAGTCAGTCAGAAAGATTTAATATCCGTCATTCATTTTCATTGACAATCATGAATTCTAAAAAGAGACTCTGTAGGTTAGTCTTATACAAATACTAAAAAATTAAGGAAAAATGGATAATGGAAGGAAATTTGGGGGAGAGTAGATAGGAGACCTAAACAAAGTTTTGAGGATAGGTAAGTTTTGAGGATTTTGACTTTTGAGGTAGAGTATATGCTAAAAAAAATTACATGCCAGAATGACATAAAAACCTTTGATTTAGTAATTGACAGTTGGAGCATTAGGATGTAAGGACACCCTGAGACAGCTGTCACCCATGGGATGATTTGACTGATCTGACTGGCTAGACAGATATCCCTTTCTCGCCATTCAATTCCTGTCCTTCTTAATGCTTGTGAGCTTGCTTTTTAAGGAGGATAACCCTCCCTTATACAGACTGACCTTGCACTCCCCCTGCTAGAACCTCCAAACAAGTGCTCCCTTTGTGGGAGAATGAAGAGTAGTTAAGCTTCCCAGACTCCAGACATACCCAAATGAGCACTGCATGCCGCAGCCTTTTTTTTTTTTTTTTTTTTTTTTAAGAAAACAATAAAAATTGATGTTTTCTAAATGATGTCTTGATATTTAGATTTTCTTGAGTGGTAGGAACATATTTGCTTGAAATTTATAAGGACTATGATGAGCCTTTTTCTCTTAAGATAGCTATCTCCATTCTCATATCTGCATAAAATAGTGAAAAATAATATTTTTAACTCCCCAGGCCTTTCAAAAAATATTTGTTAACTTAGTAGCCCCAAAGTATTGCCTGTGTTTATTCAACATTCTACTGTCTTTGCTTCACTTTCAATGTCAGTTCCACTTCAAAGTGAAGATCTGTTTCTTTGTCTAATTTGAATTTTCTGTTAAGCCAGCACTTGTTATTTATTTATTTATTTTATATAGCTTTCTAAATTTCTTTGTGGTTATTAATTTGTTTTCTTTTGAGCACCGGTAGCAATCATAGAGACTTGAATGACTTTCTGAAGGGAGTAGATCTTTGAAGTTCTCTTTGGAGAATAGAATTTGACCAAGGATTTTAATAATAGATAAGAATTTGATGGAAAATTCAGGCAAAGAGGATGGCATGGTCAGAGTTAAGAAAATTGAGGCATCTAAGGTATTTGCAACATGCGAGATGTGATATGTGATGTTCAATATTGCTAGACTATAGAAGGGAACACCATTTGGAAGATAAGGAAAGGATCATGGAACTCAGTAAGTTCCAGGTCATTTAGTAATATTTTATATCATTTATTGAGAACACTTATGCTAGGTGTTCAATTCTGTGTTAGGCCCTTTATGAAATAATCCTATTTTATTTTTACAAACAAAAGTCCTGTGTGGCAGGTAATATTTTCTGAAGAAACCGAGGCTTAGGGATGTTGTTAGTTCATAGATTGACTTCTGGATGGTGACTTGATGGGCCACACTTTCAAGTCTCTCCCTACAGACGCTGTAAACAAACCCCAAAATCACCTGTTTTCCTGAGACACACACTAAAACTACTGGCACATCAGCTGGAAACAGAACAGCTGACAACCAATGGTGGGTGGGGACACCCAACTTGGGACTCAGCTAAGCTGCAGATTTGGATTTGGGATGGGGCTCGGAAATTTCTGGACATGTGTTGGGACAGAGGCTAGGGATTTCAGGACCAGCTGTGGAAGCAGCGAGAGGCGGGTCCAGTGGGGCTGAGACACGGCGCCATGGAGGGCCAACTTGAGAGGGGTTGAAAGGAGAACCAGCGCATCAGGAGCTGAGCTCGAGACCATGCGGTGAAAATGCGCTGGGCACAGCCATAACCGGAAATTAGCCCAAGAAATTCCAAGCTCAAACCCCTCCCACAACCATTTCATGCTAGATCCTGGGGTCCACCAAACGGAAATCCTGCCCATCAGATGCCCCACCCCCTGGATTACAGTGAGAAGGCAGTTCCGAATCTCAACACTACCCACTAGCTCCACCTTGTGGGTAGAGATGAAACTGCAGCCTGATCGTCAATTCTGAGCAAGTCAAACCTACGCATCACCAGGGAAACGGAACCCTCAGAATATAAACAGAATGCCCAGTAGAGCAAAGGCACAGAGAAATAAGCGTGAAACGATGGATCCAATAAAAAACCCAGGGGAAAATCTGAATACTTTAGACCTATGTAAATTATCTGGAGCAATTTAGGGTGACTGATTAACAGACTCTTGGGAATCCAGAAAGCAGTAGAGACAGTAAATGAGAATGTCAGGAAGCAAAGAGAAGAATTAAAACAAGACATCAAACAGGTAAGAGACAAGATGGCTGAATTAAATAACAATAGAGGGATTCAACAATAGGATGGATGAAACTTTCAATAGAATCAGTGATCTGGAAGATAGGACAGAGGATCTGAATCAAGCAATCAGCAAAGAGATAAAAAGTTTCAGAGATTCGAAGACAGCATTTGAGACCTGGAATAACATCAAAAGGAACAACATTTGCATTATACGGGTCCCAGAGGAAGAGAGAGAAAAGGAGGCAGAAACCATTTTTGAAGAACTAATAGATGAGAATTTCCCCAATTTGAAGAATGAAGCAAGTCTCCAGATCCAGGAAGCTCAGAGTTTGTAATAAATCCAAACAGAAATACACCTAGACACATCGTCATCAAAATGTCAAAAATATAAAGAAAGAATATTAAAAGTAGCCATAGAAAAATGTGTCACATACAGAGGTGCCCCCGTAAGATTGTCAGTGGACTTGTCAAATGAAACTCTACAGGCCAGAAGGGAATGGCATGATATATTCAAAGCTGAAAGAAAAGGATTTTCAACCTAGGATACTATATCTGACAAGATTATCATTCAGAACTGAAGGAATGATAAAAACTTTTTCTGACAAGCAAAAGTTAAAGGAGTTCATTACCACACAGACAGTTTTGGAAAATATATTAACGGATGAACTATAAGGCTTAAAGAAGCCACACAGAAAAGCAGTAAGACAACAAATATTAAGAGTGGGGAGGATGAGAACAAAAATGTGCATAGTTAGAATGTTGGAAGACTAATATGCTTTCAAATAAAATTAGAAGTAAGCATAGAACTGTGAATGTTGACTTCAGGGTAATCTCAAAATACAGCCTCAGGGAAAAAAAACAAAAAAGGTGAAATCAGTCAAAACGTAATTACACCCATCCGACCTAAGAAGAGAAAGAACAAAGGCATCATCTGGAGTACCATACAAAAGACAAATTATAAAATGACACTAAGCAGTTATATATCATTAATCATCCTAAGTTTGAATGCACTGAACTCAACCGTCAAATGACGCAGAGTGGCCAAATGGATTAAAAAGCATAACCTAACCTTTTGCTGCATTTAGGAAACCCACCTTCCTCCAAAAGATAAATCTCAAAGTCAATGTCTGGAAGACAATCCTACAGTAGAAAGGCAACCACAAAAGAGCAGGAACAGCTGTACTCACATTAGATAAAACAGATTTCCATGTAATAAGCATTACAAAAGACATGACCACTATATAATGATTAAAGTATCAGTCCAGCAGGAAGATATAACCCTTGTTAATATATATGCACCAAATGAAGGAGCATTAAAATATATCAAGGAAGTATTATTAGACCTGAAGAGAGACATTGACAGAAACAATAATAGTGGGGGACTTCAACACCCCTCTTACAGCAATGGGCAGATCAACCAGCCAGA
This sequence comes from Solenodon paradoxus, assembly GCA_004363575.1. Taxonomy (NCBI): domain Eukaryota; kingdom Metazoa; phylum Chordata; class Mammalia; order Eulipotyphla; family Solenodontidae; genus Solenodon; species Solenodon paradoxus. The sequence goes on from RJWH01000438.1 coordinate 276,105, forward strand.
AAATTAACAAGGAAATATAGTCATTTTAAGTGACCATCTGGAACAGATAGGTCTAATAGACATATACCAATCACTTTACCCAGCAACTACTGATTTCACTTTCTTCTCAGTCGTGCATGAAACATTCTCAAGGATAGATCATAACCTGGGACACAAAACATCTCTCAACAAGTTTACAAAGATTGAAATCATACCAAACATCTTCTCTGACCACAATGGCCTAAAACTGGAAGTCAGTTGCAAAAAGAAAGCTGGAAGACCCCAAACTAGTTGGAAACTCAACAATATGCTCCTGAAGGACTCTTGGGTAAAAGAAGAAATCAAAAAGGAACTTAAAAAGTACTTAGAGACAAATGAGAATGAGGACACGAGCTACCAGAATCTATGGGATGCAGCAAAAGCAGTACTAAGAAGAAAGTTCATTGCAATCCAGGCCTATCTCAAGAAACAAGAAAAATCGCAAATAAACACTACATTTAAAACAACTAGAGAAAGAACAAGTAAAGCCAAAAATCAGCAGAAGAAAGGAAATAATAAAAATTTGAGCAGAAATGAAGTAGAAAACACAAAGGCAATCCAGAAGATCAGTGAAAACAAAAGTTGGTTCTTTGAAAAAATAAACAGTGTTGACAAGTCATTGACTAGAGTCATAAAGGAAAAAAGGAAGAAAACTCTCATAACTAGAATCATATATGCATAGTGAGAAGTTGCGACCGATATCACAGAAATTCATAAGGAATTACTGTGAACATCTCTATGCCACAAAAATGGACTACCTTGAGGACATGGACAAATTTCTAGAAAAGTATAGTCTACCAAAACTTAATCTGGAAGAATTGGGAAAACTGAACAGAACAATCACAAACAAAGAAATTGAAGAAGTAATCAAGGGCCTCCCCCAAATATAAGCCCAGGGCCAGATGGCTTCTCCAGTGAGTCCAAATCTTCAGAGAAGAATGAACACCTTTTCTTCTCAAGCTCTTCCAAAATATTGAAGAACAGGGAATTCTCCCAAATACTTTTTATGAGGCTAACATTACACTGATACCAAAAGCTGACAAAGATGTCAAGAAAGAAAATTACAGACCAATATCTCTAATGAACATAGATGTGAAAATTTTCAACAAAATATTAGCAAACCAAATTCCAACAATGTGTCAAAAAGATGATCCATCATGACCTTGCATCCTAGAAATGCAAGGATGGTTCAGCATACGTATTAATGTCTTACACCATATTAACAAGAGCAAATTGAAAAACCACACGATCATATCACTAGATGCAGAGAAGGCTTTGACAAGATTCAACACCCATTTATGATAAAAAAAAATCCTCCATAAAATGGGATTAGAAGGTTCATACCTCAACATAGTATAGGCCGTATATGAAAAATCCACAGCTAACATAGTCAGTGGTGAAAAATTGAAAGCATTTCCTCTTAGATCAGGAACAAGGCAAGGTTGTCCATTCTCCCCACTGCTGTTTAATATTTTACTAGAGATTTTAGCTAGAGCAATTAGGCAAGAAAAGGAAATAAAAGGAATCCAAATTGAAAAGGAGGAAGTAAAACTCATTATTTGCAGATGACATGATTATATATATTGAAAATCCCCAAAAGTCTATCAAAAAACTTCTAAAACTCATCAATGAGTACAATAAAGTGGCAGGTTACAAAATCAATGCACAAAAATCTGTTGCATTTTTATGCGCAAACAAAGTGGTAGAAGAAAACGAAATCATGAAAATAACACTACTTAAAAAAGAAGTTAAATGAAATATCTGGCCATATACCTAACAAAAGAAGTAAAAGATCTATACAATGAAAACTGCAAGTTTATTTTAAAAGAAACAGAGGACACAAAGAAATGCAAAGACATCCCTTGCTCATGACTCGAAAGAATCAATATCATTAAATTGGCCATCTTACCCAAAGAAATATATAGGTTTAATGCAATCCCCATTAAAATCCCACAGGTTTATTTCCAGGGAATAGAACAAAGAAAAATCTTAAAATTTGCATGGAACGACAAAAGACCCCGAATAGCCAAAGTATTCATTAGAAAAAAGATCGAATCTGGAGGGATTGCACTTCCAGACGTTTGAACTATGTTACAAATAGTGATCAAAACAGTATGGTACTGGAATAGTAACAGAAGCACAGATCAGTAGAATAGAACTGAATCATGAGGGACTGATACACAGTCAATCTACAACAAAGGAGCCAAAAGCGTTTGATGGAAAAAGGAAAATCTCTTCAACAAAGGGTGTTGGGAATATTGAACAGCCATATGCAAAAGAATGAAGCTAGATCACTCTAACACCATTCACAAAAATTAGCTTGAAATGGATTAGAGACTTGGACATAAGACCAGAAATCATAAATCTTTTAGAAACCAACACAGCAAAGACTTTCCATGACAGTAGTAGAGAAACCTTCGGGTACTCTAGTCTACCATCAGGGAAAACAAAAAGAAAAATGAACAACTGGGACTACATCAAACTAAGGAGCTTCTTCACATCAAAAGAGAACATCACCAAAACCAAAAGGAAACCTACTAACTGAGAGAAGATATTTGTATTCAATATTTTGACAAAGGCTTAATAGCTAAAATATACAAAGAACTCATGAAACTCAACAACAAAAGAGCAGCCAATCGAATAAAAAAATGGGAGGAGGAATTGGAGAGACACTTTTCTGAAGAGGATATACAGATGACCAACAGGCACATGAAATTATGTTCCTACTCACTGGCTATCAGGGAAATGAAATTAAAACAATAATGAGATATCACCTTACACCAAAAGACTGGTTATTATCTGAAAATCTGGAAACAACCAAAATTGGTGATATGTGGGGAAAAGGGAACACTTTTGCACTGTTGATGGGAGTGCAAATTGGTATAAACCCTATGCAATACAATTCGGAGAGTCCTCAAAAATCTGAAGCTGGAAATCTGATATTATTTCGTCATTGCACTCTGGGCATCTACCCAAAAGATACAAAACCACCTATCTGCAGAGATGTATGTATCCCCATTTTTATTGCAGCCCTATTCACAATAGCTAAGACTGGAAATTATGTAAGTGCCCAATATCAGATGATTGGATAAAAAAGATGTGGTACATATATACAATGGAATACTACAGAGCCCTTAGAAGAGATGAAACCCTGTCATTTGAATCAACATGGATGGAACTAGAAAGGATTATGCTAAGTGAAACAAGTCAAAAGAATAAAGATACCAGGTGACCTCACTCATAGGTGGAATGTGAATAGACAAAACAAAGAATCAGATGAAACATAACCAACCCTGAAACATTTGCAATGAAACTGAGATTACCAGAAGGAATTGGGGCGGGCTGAGGCAAATGGTGGTGGAGCCCACTTGACAATGGGGAAGAATACTTGGTGATTTGGTGGAGGGCATGGTGTGTTGAAATATATCTAACAAATGGAGAACCTATACATAGGAAATTATTTTAATGTGTAGCATAATTACTACAATAAAAATAAATTTAAAAAAGTAAGTTCATAAGACTCAAAGAGATAACAGACTCAAAATATGCTGACATAAGTGCCTCTAAAGTTGCTCTAGATTTTATACAAGAAGTCTGCAACGTTCTTGAACTTGTCTTATACACTAACTGATTGCTACTATATTGGACTTAAGACCTATGATTAATAATGTACCAAGGTTCAGAAGAACTTCAAATATAAGATTACTATTACAGGAAGATCAATTGATGGCTTTTGAATAGCCAAATAACTTCTTGATAACTAGGACTCATTGGGGGAAAAAAAAAAGTGTCAGACAAATGTTCAAAGCTAAATATTGATGGAAGCCATCATCACTCTATCTAGGCTAGTTTAGCTCTAGGCTAAAGAATATCTGCTTTTGTGAATAAAATGACTGGTTCTGCCTTTGACTCCTTTAATTTAGAAGCGGATTCGTATGTGCTGTTTTACTTATTTTTGCAACCTAGACGTGGTAATGTTTGTGTATCAATGGAATGTCAAAACTGGTGGGTTTTTCTTATTATGGTAGGTGAATGCTTTCTACTGAACCATAGTAATTTACTAACGGGTAGCAGGTGAATTAAAGCATTTTAGAGTTGAAGAAATCTTAGTAATTGTCCAGTGAAGTCTTGTATAGTTAAGGTAAATGAAGCATGGAATTAGGTGATGTGACTAAAGTAACTCATTCAGTTTTGAGTGTTAGAATTAGGACAAGAACTCTTTCTACCAGACTGTACCACCTCCAGTTTTTTTAAGGGGGACCACTTCTGTAACAGTCAGAGTCTCTTGCTGGTTATGAGGCTATACTGCTAAAGCAGTGACCTCAGTTGGGTGAGATGTAGGTATCTGTGTCTCCAAAACTCCTGGGAATCTTTTACAAGATACATTTATTTACTGTTCTTTGAAAACCCTTGGCAAAAGAGTCATCATATTAAGAGCATCTTTGATTAGTAAGTATTGAGCTCCATGGTTTAAAAAAAATAGTTGTCTAGAAAACATGTAGCTTGAATGCTAATTGGTAGTTATATTGCAAATGGACACCAAAAGCTATCTTTTCCCTGCAGTTGCACAATATACTTGATTGGATTACATGTATGGTCTGAAAAAACAAGTGAAAAAAGTAGACTTGTGAAACTTTTGATTTTTCCCTATGATTATTTTTATGAATGTACACCTTCTGAAATTTTATTGCAAACTGAAAATTACCCATAATTTCATGGATGTTGGTAAGAAGATGGATCAGCATTTTCCCAACTGTTTGTTGAGCTTCACCTTTGAGAGAGTGACACAAAGTGGGCTGGATGACACCACACACACTGTGGGCTGCATTACTGGAGAAAAACCCTGAGTTTAAAGGACACACATTTTTTTCCTCCTGTGCAGACACTGTCTCTGTCTTCCAAAGCTATTGATTTATAACCACTCTTGAAAAGATAATCTGGAATTAAGAACAGTCAGTTCACAGAGCATGCAGAAATGTCAGACAGCAATGGAGAATTGTCTCCCAGTAGACATAATATTATAGTAGGCAAACTAGGTCATTATTCTGAATCTGAGTGAAATATGTTAAAAAATAAACAGGGTGGGGCACACACTAGTGGCCTAGTGGATAAGGCCACTGGTGTAATCCTTGCATATCCCAAAGACCTGGATTTGAGACCCAGGGCCAGGAAGTGAGCAGTGAAGATGAACTAAATAAAATGGATAAATATTTCTTCCTTCTCACTCTTCCTGCCTGCTTACTTATCTTCATTCCTGTCTGCACCTTTCCTTTAAAAATAAACAAACAGGGTATCAGCAGTATGACTTCTGTGCACTTTGTTTATAATTCCAGAAAAACTTATTTTGTTTGCATACATGTTTCTGTAGGTATACTAACATGAAAGTTCATTTTTTTAGTGGTGAGAAAGGGTGTTCTGGTTAACTGAATTTTCTTTTTAAATATTTGAATTCCTCTATGCCAAAACAATGCACCTTATTCCTTAATCTCCCCTTTCACTTTTTACCTCAAATTTTTCTTCTGATAGTTTTTACTTCAGCAAATTCATAAAAGTGTGCCTGTCATGAACCACAGGGTGCCCTCATTGGGTATATAGATATGAAAGATTGTGTGTCCTTTATTCAGAGTTATTATATTTATATTTTTATTTAATCTAAATGACACCAGTCCTGTGACATTTGAGGAAAGGCAGGGAGGTGTTATATTGGGTAGGTTAAAGATAGAAGGATGTTCCTGGGAGAGTGAACAGCACCTACAAAGGATTTGGAGAAGACAAGATAGATAGTAAAGGGCATCCCAAGAAGAAGAGCAATTTGTGAATATTCGGAAGGGAGGGATATTGTGGGATCGTGGTCATGATCCTGATAGTAACCTATTTTTTAAGCTAATGTTTCAAATTTAAACTATTAAGGATTTTATAAACTATTCTGTTGGAGAAAGAAGTTCTGATTTTATGGATCTCGGTGGTTGTGCTGATTCTGTGTGAAACCTTCCATGCAGACTTCTCAAATCTTTATTTATGGGGGTGAGGGGCAAGGAACTGTACAGACAAATATTTCACTATGGATCCTTTAGTGTTAAAATACTACAGTCTAAAAGGTAACAATTTTTGGAGGAGACTGCTTGTAAGTTTGCTGTTAAAGGCTTACTTTTCATTTCTGTATGATACATATCAGTAACAAAATTTTCAAGATGCCCATATTTAACCAGACCTCTATTTGTCTATTGACCAGAGTTGTAATTAGTTTTTTATTGGAAAAACTTGCCTCTTTCAGCTTGTCCTGGTGACTTAGTGGTAAAGTCTGCAGCTCTGACTGGTATAGCCCACTTAACAGCCCAAGGACAACCAAGATAAGCAAATAACTAAATAAATACATCTTCCTCATCTCTTTGCCTGCTACCTACCTGCCTTCATTCCTACCTGCTTCCTTCTTAAAAAAACAAAGCAAAACAAAATAACACACTTTCTCTAGGCATAATAAGATCTATATTCATAAATTAAGCCATCTAGTGACATTAAAAATTAATGTTTCCCCTGTACCATTTCTTTTCAATCACAATAGTAAAGGTGTAGCTACACTAAAAAAAAGAAATGTCTAGCCATTGAGGTTTTTATTAGCTATTGGTTTACTCCCAACTGTGTGCTTTATTTTTACTCTGGTATTAAAATTTTTAGCATATTAAAATACAGATTTGATTAACAATTTAACTGACCCCCTTTTTTAAAATGTCTTTTGTTCAAGAGAACCCTGCTCTAATTATATGGGTAATTTCAATGACAAAACATATCTCAAAAAAAGGTATACTCTAAATTATTGTGGTGAGGATTGAATAAGTATATATGTAAATTATTTGATATATAGTGGCATATGGAAAGTTCTCAAGTTATATACTATTCTAACCATTTATTTTAAAAACTAAGTTTGTGCTACATATATTTGTATTTAAGTGGCAAACTAGTCCCAAAGTGGTGATTAACTTTTTTCAGTGGAGATTCTCTAATCCTGTACTGTTTAATACAATACCATTGGACACATGTAGTTATTTAAATTTAGCTTAAAAATTCTGTTTCTTGGTCCTGGTAGACACATTTCAGTAACTGGATAGCTGTATATGACTAGTAGCCACAGCTGATGGTGTAGAACATTTTCATTGTTGCCGAAAGTTGCACTGGACAGGCTAATGTTAAGCTAGTAGTTTTCAGTATGCCCTCCTAATTGACAGAACCCTTAGTTATGAAATTTTAAATAGGAGCCTACATAAAAGAGACAAAAGGCAGAGAAGTTCTTTAGAAAACCCCAGAGGATTCGACTTAATTTCCCCATGACCCTCAGAACACAGGATCTTTAGCTTCACAGTTGGAAAGTGACTGCATTTTTTAACCAACTAATAAATGAGAACAAAATTATAGGAATAGACAAATGTGAAATAGAATAAATGCCACAGAAATATTTGATGAGATAAAATGCTGAAACTATTTGGTAAAACAATGTTGGGATAAGGTATAGAGAAATCTTCCTAATTTTTTTGATGATTAAATTTGCCTCAATATTATAAGATGAACTGATATTATATGCTACTTGATGTGATGCACCAAGAATACAACTTCACCTTTCTGCCAATTTTTTAAAGGCTAATTTAATGAAGAAACAATTAGGCATATCCTATAGGAAATCTACAAAACGATTGAACTCTTTGAAATTATTAATATCATGAAAGACTAAATATATAGTAATATTAAAGAAGATTAAAGAGACAGCAGTTAACTGTTGTATGCCAGATCCTTAATTGAGTGTTGGATTGCAAGATAAAGCAGATATAAATGACATTATTGAAGTGATAGAAGAAATTTGAAAATGGATGGTGTGTTGGGTTCCAGGACCCAGTTCCATTATGAGTGTATGCAGAGGCTTTCTCACACCAATAAGTAATTTTTGGTCCAAGAATTCATCTCAGTTCTGACACTACCAAGAGTTAAGGGCTCCATCTCGCAAGACCACCTTCTACTTCACACCCTGACTGTGAGTCCAGGTGGTTTTTTGTGCTTTTCTACAGATCAAAGTTTCTCAAGACCTTCTCTTTAAGTTTTACTAATTTTCTATGACTTCCTGAACTTGGGAAACCCCTTTACTCATTAGATCACTCATTAGTTTAAAGATTATAACTCAGTAACAACCAGATTGAAGAGGAGGTATGTGGAAAGACTCAGAGCTTCCATGCCTTCTCCAGATTTGTCATGCTCCCCTGACTACATATTCATCAACCTGGAAGTGCTCTTAAACCTCCTCTTGGTTTTTTAATGGAAGCTTCAATAAATAGGCATTATTGACTAACTTATTTAGCAATTGAACTCAACTTCCAATCCCTCTTCCCTCCCCAGAGGTAGGAGTGGCACTGTAAGTTCCTACTGTTTAATCAGGTTGATTTCCTTGGCAATTTGCCCTCCACCTTAGGCACTTCCCCCAAAAGTCACCTCATTAACATGAAAAAAGACACTTTTATCGCTCCCCTCAGGAAATGCTAAGGCTTTGAGGAGGTTTAAGCCTGGAACTCATTTAGCATGTGAAGACTAAATATCCTAAATATGTATGAGAAATATATTTTGATCATCTGCATGTCCGTATGTATGTGTGTGTGTGTCCCAGTATTGCAGATGGCATATAATGAATATAATAACGTAAATATGTTTTCTGAGTGTGATAATTGTATTGTGATTATATAGAAACTTGCCCCTACCTTTTTTGGGGGGGGGGCGGGGAGCATACATGTTGACATATTTAGGAGTGAAATGTTAAGATGTTGGAAGTAATTTTGCGATGATTCAACAAAAAGGTGTGTGTGTATGTATAGAGAGAAAGCAAATGTGGCAGTGTTAGCAATAGGTCACTCCTGTTTTCTCTGACTTTTTGTGTTGTTCAAGATTTTTTTACCTCTTCCCCCAACTAATTTTGTCCCTTGGGGTCAATAATGCCCCCTATTGACACTGAGTGATATAGATGAAGATGTAATGTTCATTGTATTTTATTACAACAGTTTTTAGGTTTGAAAAATTTCAAAATCAGAAAGTTGGAGTAAAAACTGGCTTTTTATTCTGTCTGTTTAAGACAATTTCAGGGCATGCCCCTTCATCTTTCTTGCTATATGATTGCAGTAGAATGGATTTCTTGTTTCTACAGCTCTTTTAAGAGAAGGTGATATTCAGTTGAACTTGTCATGAGTTGTAAATTGTTTCAAACAATTAGTAGGAAAATAAACATTTCAGGCAAGGAAGCATAAAAAAATGCTTCTCAGTAGTTTACATGTTTCAGTATTTGCTTAAGCAAAAATTTATTCACAACATTATTTAGATTCGTTATTTCCAGTGGCAAGATAGTTCTCATAATAGCACGTTCTCCTGACACACATGCTTTCATTGTTTCAACAGGTAGGTAGTTACAGGTAGACCCAATTGAGGATTACCTGGTTCTGCTTTGTCACATATTTTGACCACCTAGACTCAGATATTTGTTGCAAATAACATCTGATTAAGATTATTGAAAGTTTTAAAGGTTTATTTTATCAATAGGCCAAATTGTTTAGTTACACATTATTCAGCTACTTATAAATATCCTATATACTATAAATAACCAGTATGAATTTTATTCTTCTCTGGAAAATAGATAATTCACTGGCTAGCATTGGCTATGTCAGTGCCCCAGCCGTTTTTTTCTGCTTTTTTATGTATGTTCCAGGACATTTTCTGGTTTCCTCTATGATATTTTGGTAGAAAATAACATTGATGAAAATAACATTTTAGGATCAGGGTAAAATATACATGAGCAAAGAAAGTTAAGGCTACAGGAACAGTTAAAACACATGCAGCTTTAGAGTCCTAAATCATTTACTAAAGTTAAACTAAATTTTTTTTGAGTAATACTTTACTTACAGTTAAATATATAAATTTTAGGTGTATAGTGTAAGGTTTTTTTCTGGGCTCCGCGAGGAGAAATTTTCAATCAGACAGAAAGCGGAGTAGTCAGGGCTTTATTGGACTTTGCGCTCCCGGGCGAAACTCCCAAGTCCGCAAAACGGGCCTGGGGAAGTCAGGCGCAGAACAAAGGGGTACCGGCTCTTTAAGCAGAGGAATTTCGCGGGCTTCCCATATCACGATTGGGGATTGGCCCCGTGAATCCAGGTGTGGGGGGTCGCATCCCTTATTCTGACGTCATCCACCTTTTTCCCCGGGCTTGGCCGCCGGGCATGCCCGCTGTCCCTGCCCGCTGTCCCTGCCCGCTGTCCCGTCTTTCTGAGCCAGCCTAACATATAGTTTGATGAATTTGAGCTGAGAATTTGGTTCTGTGAGTTTCCTTTTGTCTAAAGCTAAACATAAAACACTATAGTTCTTGGAGGAAACGATTTTTCTTAGTTTTTAATTCTGAAAGAGATTAATTGGGACTTCATATTTTGAGTCTTGAGTGATATGTAGTGAATTTTACAAAGCTGTTTCTTAACAGTATCATTAAGTGAAAACAGATCATGATGTTGAAGTGTAATGTTTGGGGGTTAATGAAGAGCTAAGTAAGTAATCTTTATCCAAAAATAAAACCTAGACTATATCAAAAAATAATTAACCTGTATACCCTTCAAATAATAGTTCCCATTCTCTCATTTTATCTCTTCCTTTTTCTCTCCCCTCCTTCTCTTCCTCTTCCTTTCCCCCTCCTCTACCCCCTCTCTTCCTTCTTCTCTCCCCATGTACATACACATAAATTTATAAATTACACATGTATAAATTTATATATAGTACTATTAAATTTATATATGCATATATAATTTCTAGAAATATTTTTGTTGAATTGGGCAAGGGCTTGAGTGACAGTTATTTCAGATTCTCAATTTTGAATGAGTCTATTGCTTTAAGGATTAAATATACAAGTGATGATAATGATTCCTTTTCTGAAAATTCAAGACTTAAAAAAATTTCCTTTTGGATCCATGGTTGTCGCACATTCAGAGTAGGTAGATAGAGAAACCTGCAGGTAAAGCCAGAATTTTTCTGAAGAACAATCCTGTGTCTGATTCATACTTGACAAGGAATCAGTCAAGTCCTCAAAGTTCATTAAAACATAACATGGCCTAGATCTTAACTGTCACTTGTCCACTGAAGCTGTAGAAAAATACCAGTAGTACTCTCATGAAAATCTGATTTTGAGCAATGTGAACCTGCTCCAAAGTAACTGATGATGAAAGAAACTGTTTTCCCTTCAAATTATATACTTGTGGGTACCTTTACTTCCAATCACTTTCTCCAGTCTGATATTTTGCTCTGTCCTTCTACAACTTTTTTTAAAGAACAAACTAGATTTTAGTTAGAAAGGATTGACTTCTTTATAGGGTGCCCCTTCATAGGATTTTCTCTTTTTAGTCTTCAAGTAATGTTTTCTTTTAAGTTACTCCCAACCTTGCTAGATGAATTAAGGAATTTGGGAGATATATTCAGAAACTGCAAAATAGACCTAACTTCTTTCTTCATCCTGGATTCACTGGACAATAAAAGTATATTTTTTAAAATACTAAATCATTCACCATTTTGTCGTTTGAAGTTACAGATGGGTGACATTGGAAAGACCTACAATATTTTGCTTCTTAGGTTATAAAGGAGGATCTATTAGCAAGTGAGTTTTGGACTACAAATTTTTAGTATATGCAAAGTGAATTTTAAGGTAAAGAGTATGTTTTGAACATTCAGACTGTTTTAAGTAAATTCTGTCTTTTTATAAAGAAGTGGCAAGTTATTTTTTTAAATCCTGATTTAAGTTAATAATTCAATCCTTGTGGGGGAAGGTAATATTAATTAATTGTCTCATTTATAGAAATATGACTGCGATAGGCTAAATCATCAACAGTTACACATCTAGCATTTAATGGAATCAAGATTTAAATAAGGACAATCTTTATATAGATGAGAATGGCATACATAAAGACAAGAAGCAAGTACTGGTGGGGGTGCGGAAAGTAAAGAACCCTTATCCTCTGTTGGTGGGAGTACAGGTTGGTGCACTCACTTTAGAAAAGCTGTGTAGAGTCCTCCAAAAATAAAAATACAACGCCCAAACCATCCAGCAATCCCACTTCTGGGCATCTATCTGGAGTATATGAAAAAAAGAACAAACCCAAACTTGGTGCACCCTGTTGACTTGGTGGATGAACCCCACCACCTCTGTAGTCTGCATTACATCCCAGGGACTCAAGTTTATAACCTAAGGCCAGGGGGAATAACAAGATGAACAATTAAATGTTTTTTCCTTCTCTCTCCCTGCCTGCCTGCTTAACATAATTTCTGCCTGCACCTTTTCTTTAAAAGAAAAGATTAACTCAGAAAGATGTATGTGCACCTATGTTTATTGCTGTACTATCTAGTTTCTGAGATATAGAATTTAAGTGCTCATTGATGGATGAATGAATAAGGAAGGTCTGATGTAATTTTACACAATGAAATACTACACAGCCATTAAAAACAAGGTGAAATCTTACCATCACAACAATGTGGAGGGAACTTGAGGGTATTTTCCAGACTAAAATAAGTCAGAAAGGGAAAGGCAAATATCGTTTGATATCAACAATATCTGACTATGGAGAAGCAATGCAAGTGAGCTGATTGGTTGAAATTAGAATAAACTTGGACCTTGACAGCACAATTGAGGTTAACCAGAGGGGAGAGGGCTTAGGTGGCCAGGTCAAGCGGCAGAGGGAATTTATTACTGTTTTTCCTGTCTATTTATTTATTTATTAAAAATAAATGGATGAAATATCTCGTTCTCAGCTGTTGGTCTAGTAGTTACAATGAATGTCTATGGTAAACTCACACTAGACTTCTTTTGGATATTCATGTAATTGTAGTACTACTGATAGTGCTTATAAAGTATTAAGTGATCCTTAGCAATGATTAAATGAATCTGGGTTATATTTTGACTGCTTTTTTTTAATTTTAATTTTTTAATAATGGTGCAGCTACGAATAAAGGCAAGTAGACAGACAGGCAGAAAGAGGAGGAAGAAGCCTTTTACTTTACTTAGCTGTTTATCTTGGTGGTTCCTCACACACGTGGTTGCAAACCTGGGTCCTGGGATGCATGTGGACTGTGCCAGCAGGAGCACAAATTTAACCACTAAGTCACCAGGTCATACCAATTGATTGCTTTGAATTTAACCTCATTTCAAATAGAATTTTATGTATTTTTCAGTATACAGTAAGATAAATAAGGAAAGCAGGGGGACTGGAAAGGAAGCACAAGGAAGAGAAATAATCTAAAGATAATATTAATAAAAAAAATGTATGCCAAGACATACGACTATGAAAGACTCAAAAAAGACTTAAAAACTGTTTCCTAATGACCAGTGAAAAGAGGAGTATGTTTATAAAATGAGATAAGGTATTTTTCTTTTTGCCCAAATTTATAGAGATTTTAAAGAGTTGTAAATAAGTGCATTAGAACATGTAGGGTTTCTTTTTTTTTTTCCTTTAAAGTATCCTGGAATGTTTACAATGAAATCATGTACTCATTGCCAAAGGTATTAAATTCTGTATTTTTGATTTAAAAATGTGAATATATTCTTTATTGTGGATCATTCTGACATTTAATATTTTCTAGTGTACAATTTTTTTTTTTAAAGAGACCTGTTACTATGCTGAAGTCATTTACCTTTCAAGATAAACATTTTTCTAGTTCAGCTAGGATTGTTAAAGATGGAGACTTCAAGAAACTGTTCTAATGTCTGCCTTCTTATTTTCTACCTTCTTCTTTGCTAGTGATGCTAATCTCAGCTTCATTCATTGAGTGGTCTTTTTTGTACCAGACATTTCCTGGCTCTCTCATGTTTTTCAACTCTCTTTGCTGGCTTATCTCTGCTTAGTTCCCTACATACATTTGTTCCCACTTGAGACATGGCATTTCTCCCAGAACCTTTAAATCTCTGTGGGGTCTTTCCCTGAGGGCAGCAGCTCCTTATTTTTAATGTGACTTTCCAGAATAGCTCCTTGCTGCCCTCTTCTGGCTGTCACATTAGGGTGTCATTGAGCATATTTTAGTTTTGATCCTTAAAATTTCAGCAGAATCTTGGCTAGACCAGTGGTTCTCAAGCTTAGGTGAACATTAGGATCACTTTAGGGGGTTTTAAAAAAAAAAGCTTCCAAAAGCTTCCAGTCTCGTACTCCACTTTTGGAGATTCTGATTTAATTGACCTGGGGACAGGTTTGCAGGTGGCCGGGTGGGGGGATGGGGTGGGAAGGGGCTTTGCATTGGTATTAAAAAAAACCCAAAAAACCAAAACTTCTTAGGTTGCTAATATCTCTAGCCACTGATTAAAATCTTACATCTGGGATAGCTGACATTTAGACTCCTGTAGACCTTAAACTACATAGATATAATCTCCACACAATGGATTTTTAAATAAATGGCATTAAACTGAGGACTATAGGACTATTTCCACCCTATTCAGTAATGGAATAGTTTCGATAAGGATATGTATAAATAAGTGATAAAATGTAAGATCTGTATCTTTTTAGATATTGAAGATTTTTTTGTGATACTTCATCATTTGTTTCTTTGCTTTTATGTTTATTAATGTTTCAAGCCCTTTGCTTTTAAAAAATAGTACAAGTCTCTCTTACTAAACTTTTATTTGGATTATTAGAAAAATAATAGAATATATTCCTTTTTTTAGAGATTTAAGACTAGAACTCTAGTATACAAGAGTTCTTTGAGTAAGGACTTTCTATTTTCCTTCTGAAAGAAAGATTGCAGCAAATTGTATTGGTTATTTATGTTAAGAGTATATTATTGATAATTTTACTAAAATATTGTCTCGACTTTTTTTTTAAACCTTTAGGGTCTTGGGAATACAGAATTAAACAACTAACAGAGATATTTGCTTAGTTTATCAATATAGTTATAGTTCTTTATATAGACCTTCAGTGAGTTCTTAGGGTCTTTAATATTTTCATGTGACGTTTTGACATTGACTAGTACATGACCATTTCATTGCTTTCCTTTAATGGTGGGTTTATTTATTTCAGTGTAGGCTTTTTATGATATCCAAAGCATGACTAAGTATTTACAAACAATTTGTAAAGTCCTGGCAAAAACACAAGGGTGTTTGTATGGTTTTGGTTTAGGTCACAGTTGGATTTCTGTTTCAACAATCTTTGAAACATAAATGGTTCCTCTAACCTCTCTATTTTTGTGTGCTGTTTAAATATCTTTGGTATGTTAAAATAAATAGCAAAATAAACAAATCCCAACACTTCCTGCTGCTAGATTTTAAGATATTAAGAAAAATTTAATTTCAACCCTATTAAAAATATTATGAACTATTTTATTCACTCTTATTTGTATGGATGCATACATATGAAATGAGTAGACCTATTCAACTGAATAGTGTAGAAAATTATACTGTTGAATTTTTGGGGATTTCTTTGTGGATTTTTTGTTTGAGGAATTGTCTTAAAGTAACAAGTTAAATTAAGTGAAATTAGCAAAAAAAAACAACAACCCTATATTCCAGAGTTAAGTTGAGGATTGACCTAGGGGTGTCCCAAAGCTTGCAAAACCGACTTGGTTTTATATTCTTGGGCATTGCAAAACATAGAATGCATGGGTTGCTTTCTGACATTCTCATGTGAAAATGAGATGGAGTATATTTGCATTTCATACCTTTAAGTGAAGTATTTTAATCTTTTGGGCCAGGTACTTTTAGGGAGAATTTCCAGGACTTCATCTTAAGAATTCTTTTTCTCATAGGGAGGGTTTTCTGTGTATCATCTTCTGGCCCATTAAGTGTCAGTTTGGCAGTTACGGTAACCCTAAAATGACTTATTTATTTGTGAGCTCCCCCCACCTCCCTTCTTGGGAGCAATTTAAGTGATGTCTTCTTGTTGACTTCAGAGATGCTGGAAGGTTTTTCCAAATATGATTTCCTGATGTGTATCCTTTAAATAGAAACATCTTACTTAATGGGGGCAAACCATGTAACTTCTTTTTTTTTTTTTTTTCCTACTTTTCCTCCTAACTTACTCCATGACTTCATTATTCCACTTTCCTTAATGATTTATAGACTGTCCTTCTCTAACTGCTTAGCCATGCCTTACTCCAAAAGCAGGACAAGTATTTCCTAATTATTAGCAGTCCCTACCTTCATTTTCCTTTCTCCTCCATTCCCTAAACCAGTGTTAGGATGTTTTTTGATGCCTGATAATTGTGCGAGATAAGGAAAAGGAGAAATGAGACTGTAGCAATTGAGTTTTTTGACATGAAAGTCTAAAATACTTTCCCGTAGACTTAAAAAAAGTAGTTCTGTCATTGTTATTGTAACCCATTATTCTCTGGTGAAATATGTTTTTATAGCATGGCCTGGCACTCAACCTATCTACCATTTGTAACTTCACTTCTTTGGTAGAATGTGTTTCAAGATCTAAACAAAGCTTACAGATAAACTTTTAAATATTTGAAGATGAATTATGCTTGCTTTCAGGTTTTTTTTAAAAAAAATGCTGTAGTGTTATTGTTAGGGGTAGAGAGAAATGCACTGTGGATCAAGATCCATAGATCTTGAGTGCTATTTTGGGGTTTGGTGTAATTTGGACTTTTAACCTTTTTGATCTTGTATGTACTCTTGAATTGAGCTGTTGGGACCAGAATATTTTTTTGCAAGTGTTCCCATTGTCTAATCCATTTGCTTATAGGACTCCTGGTGGCTAACTGGAACTGCTGAAAAATAGTGTAATTATCTCCCTCAGGTCTTTTTTTTTTTTTCTTTTTTTAAGCTGTGATTCTCAACCTTGTTTTCACTGAGAATTTTCTAAGGAATTAAAAAATAAATTATACCAGAGCCCCATTCCCAAGAAATTTTAATTTACTCGAACTTAGGTTAAGGACAGTTTTTACATCAGAACTCTAATGGTACCTCAGTATTGGTATAAAAGCTTTCCAGATGATTTTAAATACTCAGCCAAATTTAAGAACCATTGACTGAAAGATTGTTAATACTTTTGATGACCATATCATACAGTTCTATGGAAATCATTTGAATATTACATGTCTTTTGTTTTTGTTGTTGTTGTTTATTGAACAGTTGGAAAACATGTTGCAAATAAAGGCTAACAGAAATGAAAACTATCCAGGAATACTGAAGATATAGATGAGTCCTATTAAGACAGTAACCTAATTTTTTGCAATGTTAGTTGTGTAGCACAATGGTTAAGATCATTTGTCCTAGAACTACGGGGATTCAAGTCTTGGCTCCTTCATTTGCTAGCCATTTGATTTGGGGCAAGTTATTTTATCACTTCACCTCTACAATGGAGAAAACAAAATTCACTTAGTTGTGGATTAAATGGATTAATATATGTAAAAATTATAGAACAGTTTCTAGAATTTATATGCATTTGAAAATTGTTAGCCATGCTGGGTGTGGTAGTGGTGCTGATATTCATTTCTGCTGATTACAATTTTAACCAATCTTCTATTATCAGACATTTATACTGATAGTTTTTCAATATTATAATGTGATAAATAGCCATTTTTATGCATCTCAAATTCTTTATAATGTTAGTTTGTCTATTTGAAAAATTAGGATTAGGTGTAAGGAGCTTCTGAGAACCACCCTCCATAAAAATTATCTTTTTAGTTTGGTGTGATCATTGTTAATCTAGGTTTGAGCTTTATATGGGGACAACTAGTTGATCCTTTAAAAATGCCACAAGACCACATCTATGGCTCAGTGGCTAAGGTGAAGGCCATGTAAAGTCCAAGGACCTGGGGTCAAGACAGAGGGGCCTGAGGATGGGAAAAAAATTAAAGCCACAAAATAACACAATTTATGTAAATGTAATATAATTTTTAAAATTCCCCTCTATTTACCAGTTGAAAAATAATCGCTAGCCTGTATTGGGCACTGTGTGCCAAACACAGTTCCAAGCCTTTTGTGTGTATAATTACATTGATATTTATAACACACTTAGGAGGTGTTTATTTTGACCTACCTACAGAAGTTCTCTATTAAAAGCCTGTTCATAAGCAAAATCATATTACTCTTCAGGGCTTAAAATTACATTTCAGGTTTAAACTTTTATTCCGCTTCTTGATTTTAAACCTAGTTATAAGTATCTAGTTAGATTCTTCTGAAAGTTCAATTAGCATTTCTTCTAAGGATAAATTTTCCTCCTGTGCCTTTTCTTTCTGAGGCAAATATCGTAATTTCTCCAATGAAGCTCTTTTCTTAAAGTTTGCTGAAGTAGCTTTATAGATAATTGTGTATGTTTACAAATGTTTGCATGAGTGGGGGTTGCAGCTGCAAGTAATTCCTTCTCAGCTAATTTCATATAGTTCTTCTCAGTGTAAAAGTTGGAATGATTTAATACCTTTTTCTAAAGGCTAGGCTTTTACAATAATGCTGTATTTAAGAACACATGATAAACATCAAGTACTTGTATCGGTATTACCTAATTTTTAAATTATGGTCATATAAAGAGAGGATCGAATTTTATATATATTTTTTTCTATTTCTTTTTAAAGGAAAGGTACAGGCAGGAATGAAGGTGAATAGGCAGATAGGAGAGAGAGGAGGAGGAAGCATTTTATTCTGTTTAGTTGTTTACGCTGGTTGTTTCCCACCAGGACACAGGACTACAATCCAGGGGTTTGTGATTTGCACTTCTTTGGAGATGATTGATCTAACTGCTACTCCATCAGGTGCACTGAATTTTATAAATTTCTAAATGTAATTTGATAAACTGTTCTTTGTTTAGTTGGCTTTTAATTTTTATTTGTAACAATAAGATTAAACTTGTTTACTGATAACACTCAACTATATAAAATCTTTTAATTATTTACTTAAAGAGACAACTTTAATTTTTTTTACAGAATGATTAAATCTTGTCTAGGTTATTCATTCTACCAATGTACATTTAAAAATTAATAGTGTATTAATGTAGATAAGCATGATTAAAATGATTTCCTGTGCAAGTAGTCTACGGTACTGAGTAGAGCTTGAAAGAAATATAAGTCAATTATGAATCCCCCCCCAAAAAAAGTGAATAAATCTGCTTAATAAAATTGAAATTTTAAAGAGTTTTTTAGCCTTTATACTTAAGCATTTATACTTTTAATTCAGTGATGATCTGGGCAATTGTCCATGTTTTAAATTATTTTGGTTCACCTTATCTTTTGCCCATTTTATAAGGAAAATATAAAATTATACAAGTAAAATAAGGAATTATACAAATGTATAGATTTAGAAGTCATAAAGTATGCATGAATTCCTTTTCTTTGTGAATGAATAACATATAGGTCAAATATTTTAATGTTTATGTATCTTTAGTTGCCACTTAGAATTATTTACTAGTCTCTCTTCTATAGAAAAGATCCCAAAATAGCCTTAACTGATCCTTTGATCAATTGAGCAAGGGGTAGATACTTGAAATATAGTGGGTAATTTGTGTTTTCTTATCCAAGAATTAACTTTGCTGACTAATTTCATTAGGTCATTCAGGCAGCAAATATTTATGGAGAATCTGTTATAGGATAGACATTGTTTTACTTGTTAGAGATACAGTGGTGGAAAGACAGATTGAAAAAAAATACCTTCCCCTCTGAAACAAATTAAATTGTGATTTGAATAGAGTTAGTGGCATCCAAGAGAGAAGGCACGCATACGTTTATGCTACTAAAGTTTACAGAAGTCCCCTAGTTCTGCCATCCTAAAGCTTAGTGATTAAGTTCTCTCTTCAAGTTACCCCATATCCTTCTAGTTTGTCTAGTTATTGCTGTTATTATTATGCTTGCTGTTATTTTTAATTTATTAAATTTGTTTTCAACCAAAATGCACCATGTAAGTTGGATTTGTAGTGTGGTTTTATGATGGATTCAACATAAGTTAGATGTTTACCACTAGACCCAACAATGTGATCATGGAGATTCAGAATTTGAATACAAATGGTAACTTTTTTTTTACAATTCCGATTTTAGAGTTGGTAAATGAGTATTTCACAACAGAAAGGGTGTGCTGTTTTGTTTTCTACAGACAAAATAATGTCCCAAAAATGTATAGTTATTATATATGTTGTGCTTGGTTAGGACTTCCATTTTAGTCTATGGTACTTCATGTTTTTATTAAGAACTTGTAGGAATTTTGTGCAAGGAGAAGATTAATACTTTAATAGTCTGTCTGAAGTTGAATTCTTCATTTTTAAAATACTATGCAAAAATATCCCTATCTCAGAAGATAGGAAAGCTGTTAGTTTTCAGAGTAACTGATTTTGTCTTTTGAACTAGCTTTTTCAAGACTTTGACCTTCTACTTTTTGTATTTGTCACAGCTCTTTTATTAAATTATAAGTAGCTTGGAAAAAGTCACCCTGTCAACTGCATTCTATACTAATTTACATAATCTCTTCAATAAACACTGGCATGATTTGGATTAAACAAAATTGACATGTGTATCAGTATATAGTATGTATCACATTTAGTTTTATCATATTTGGTTTCACTGCATTAATTATTTAAAAATTGTAAAGTATGTTTTAGATGCAGAAAAATACTCAAGGAATCTCCTTTTAAACTTTTTGTTTTGAATTAATTTCAGATTTATGGAAAAATTGCAAAAATAGTACCATGTTCCTATATATCCCTTGCCAGCTTCATCTAGTATTATACTCTTTCATAACCATTATGTAGTTATTAAACTGGTAAGTTAACTTTGGGATTGTTTTAATTTCACCTATTTCTCCTCTAATGCACCTTTTCTGACCAGCATCCAATGCAGGATTCTGTTTTGGATTTAGTTGTTATTTCCATCTTTATTATCTTATAGTCTATAATAGTTCCTCAGATTTCCTTTGTCTTTAGTGACATCAGTTAAGGTTTGCCCAGTATATTCTCATGATTAGACTGAAGCAATGCATGTTTGACAACAAGACATACAGAAACGTCATGTCTTTTATCACAGGTTTCCTAAATTCATTATGTCTTATGTACTAGTGATGTTGGTCTTGATCATTTGGTTAAGATAGTTTCTACTGTTTTTCTCCACTCTAAACCTACCATCTTTCCCTTTGTAATTAATGAATTTTTTGGGAGATACTTTGAAACTATCCAAATAACATTCAAAGACTCTCTATCTTTCCTTGTTTCCCTTTAAGTGTACCGAGACCTACTGATTAATCATTCAAAATACATTTTTTTCTTGAGCCCCACTTACTTCAGGTTAGTTTCCTTAAGTACAGTTTATTGTTCAGAGGCCAAGTATGCAAAGAGAACAAAACCCAGATCTTTTGTTATCATCTGATAGTAGGTTTTGGTATTAGACCTGATTTCAAGTCAAAAGTTAAAATCTTAGTGTTTTGTGAAATTGTACAAAGTACTTCACTGAGTCTCAGATTATGTCACAGAATCTCTAATAAAGAGTAAGTATGAAATTATAGATACAGAAAAACTAATCTGTAATTATACTGCATAATTGGTTGCATGGGGCCAATGATGGGAAGTTGATTTCAGAGGAAACTGAGGGAGTTAATTTTGAGATGAAGGACATATCCTATATATCTTAAATCATTTTCTAAAATTCATCATTCTGTACTCAAGGCATTTATTAGCTTTGTATATATAAAAACATAACTGATAGAGAAATCTTACAAATTTTGTTCTTTATTATATTCCTCTGGGAGCCTATTTAGGGTTGGTTACAGGGATTAATTAACTGAAAATACCATCTTTCTGTTACTGTCTCTACAGGCTATTTAATTTGACTAATTTGGAGGGTTTAAACAGTTCTCACGATACTCAGTTTTACAAACCCAAATTTGACATATATGAGAAATTTGTCTTTGGATATTTTTGTCCTAATTCTCTAGAATGAAGCTCAAATACACTTTTATTAAATATACACTAAAGATTAGACTTAAATGATGCAATTTAGATGTCTGTAGATAAAATATAGTTTGGAATGATATTTTAAGTTACTGTGTGTGTTCATAGAGATGTTGTTACATATTCTAAGTTGGAAACTCTTATGGTAATCGATTTTAATTGAGAACTTGTCCATCATTGTAGCAGCTGTTTTGGACTGCATTGATATTTTAATAGGAGAAAGTGATTTGTTTTAGAATTTTAAAAATTGTTGCCATGGTGAACTAACTCGCATTCTCTTCTTTTATCTTTGCCATTGAAGTGATCTGTCTGGCTGCTTATTCCTATGAGTGGGGAAGATGATCTGTTCCATGGCAAAGCTTCATCAGGACAATGCTGTATGCTTCCTAATGGAATAGAAGTTAAACTAAAGCTTTCTGAAGCCATTGACTTTGTCTAGGTATAATTAGAATTGATTCTTCTCAATT
Organism: Solenodon paradoxus; assembly: GCA_004363575.1. Lineage (NCBI taxonomy): Eukaryota > Metazoa > Chordata > Mammalia > Eulipotyphla > Solenodontidae > Solenodon > Solenodon paradoxus. Next base: position 298,489 of record RJWH01000438.1, read on the forward strand.
AAAAACAGGCAAGATAGGCACTCGCTGGTGGAGCAGTGGTTAGGTGCTCCTGGGTTTGAGTTCTGGACCCAGGGGAAAGCAACCATTTTGAACAACTAAATAAAAATAAAATAAAGATGCCTCTTCCTTCTCTTTCTTCTTGCCTGCCTACCTTCATTCCTGCCTGCACCTTTCCTTTTAAAAAAACCAAAAATAACTCCAAGCAAATAAAACTATTTTTAAAGAAGAAAAATTAAAAATGTGAGCTTAATTAACATTACTGTTGACTAATTCAGTGAAAAACATCCGAATTACTATGTTATGAAAAGAGTACTTTTATTTGAGTATTTCTAGAGCATGAGACAATGTATAAATAATTGATTTTCTCTTTGTAAAATTGCATATTCATATTTTTTAAAGAAAGTAACATACCCAATGCCTTCTCTGCCCTGAAGTCCCTCAATTTTCTACTTGTTTTCTTGAAAATCATGGCATCATAATCTGAATGGTTTAAGTGATTTTTTGAAGACTGAATGTTTGTTTTACATTAACTTTACAGACTTGTAATTAATCACGTGATGGTTGTTAACCCCACACTAAAACCTACGCATTTCCTTTACTTGAGTTTGTCATTAGACAATGTAGAAATACTGGAGAGAATCTTTTCACTCCATGTTTGTGCCTCTGAAAATCACATTGTTTTATATGGGAGGCCCTTGTTGGAAATTGACTATTTCTATTTGCCATTATTCTTGATTTGTATGACTTCGACCCTCAAGATTTGAGTGTATAATAGGGCTAACATATGTCTGATTAATTTGAGTATTTTGTTTTATTTTGACTTGGCGGCTTTAACTTACACTACATATTTGTTCTGTCATATCTTGAGATAATGCAGCCATTGGCAACATTTACTGAGAAGAATTATGATTCTTTGATCATCTGAGCATGTGAAAGACCATCTAATAAAATATCAAAAGACATATTTAAATGAGGATACTGACTTAATGCTTAAACCTTTCAAACAGGAAAGACCTTTAATCTCAAGTCCCAAAGAAAGCAAGATAGTGTTGTCAATTCATAAAGTCTTGTCTCCCTATTTACTTGTAATTAAAAAAAAAAATGAATTACTCAAGAGGATGAATATATTTGCTGAAGTAGTGTTATAGACCTCCAGAGACTCTCAGACCCCAAAGACTCCTAAAGGTGCCCATAGCCCTTGTGGGTCCTTTGGACCTGACTAATAGAAATTACTCAGAGGGTGGTCCTTCCTTGACAGAGTTCAAAGTAAAAGAAAGCTTATGAATAAGCATAATGGTGCTAGCCTGGGGGACAGGACCCTAGACTGTCAAGCTGAGCCTAACGACTAGAAATTTGGGGTTTTTAAATTTGCACAGTCCAATCCGCTGGACAGTTTGGGTGTGGTGATTCATGTCAGAGCTGTCAGTCATCTGAGGGCACTTGTCTTTCCTCAAGTGCTGCAACAATACTCCACATGCTCAAAATATGCAGACTGCTCAGTACCAACCCCCACACCCCCTTCTGCCTGGGCTGGTGCTCTGCAGAGCAGAAACTCAGGACTGCCACTGTACAGAGCTGGGCAGGGAGTCAAGCAGGGAGTCAAGCAGTTCTGGGCAGTTTTAGGCACAAAGGAGTTCTGAGTGGGATCGATGAGATTAAGCAATAAGTGGTGCAAGGGGCAAATTCTATAAGGCAGCAGCAGCCAGAGAGCTGAACACTTCTGGACCTTGGCTATCTCAGTACTTATTTTATCTTTTTGAAACATGCAGAAATATAGAGGTATACAGAGCATCAGAAGTTTAAAAAGGAATGAGGATATTTGTGTGATGTTAATACAAATATCCAAGCTAATAAAAATCTTAACTCCAAATATTTTGTTTCTATCGAAGTTAAATTTCTGTATTTGCCTTATATTGCAAGGCAGTTTTCTGTTTTGTATTTTATGTCTAGACTATAGATTTTGAAATCCTTGAGAGAAATATTCTTTTCCTATATCCCTAAATGACCAAGAATCAGACTCACTGTGTTTAAATAGGCTAGTATCTATATTATCATATGATATTGCAGTTGAATGTTTAATAAATCTCCTGTTGTTATACTTTGGCATGTTGTGGAGGATCCAAACATTGAGAATATGTATTTTGTAGTAATTACATTCCTACTGGATAGTTATATATGTATAATAATAATAAAAATGGAATTTAAAAAATTTCATTGAAGTAATGTTGCCTCATAATATTATTTAAGTTTAAGGTATGCATAATCATTAGTCAACATCTATATGTAATGCATTAAGTTCACTACCAACATGGAATTACTTTTAATTGAGATATTATTGATAGTGGTAAATAGTTATTGAACTGTATCTCAGTCCGTTTGACAGTGCTTTATTTAAAAGGTTAAGTCTTTTTAATTAGAAAGCTGATTCTTAGGATTTATTTTTACTATGCATCTTTGTCCTTATTTGGTTTTATGTTTGTTTTATTTTCGTGATAAAATATAAAACTTTAACGTGTTAACTATTTTGCAGTGTACAGTGATATTAAGTACATTCACAATGTATGTCACCATCACCCCACTACTTCAGAAATTTTTCATCATCCCAAATTGAAGTTCTATACCTGTTAAGCAATAACCCCTAATTTTCCCCTCCCCCTTATCCCTGGTAACCACTATTCTACTTTCTGTCTCAATGAATTTGACTGTTATAACACTTACCTCATTCATATAAATGGAATCATAGGGGATTTGCCTTTTTGTGCCTGGTTTATTTCCCTTAACATAATGTTCTCAAGAAGTATACTTGTGTCAGAATTCAGTTACTTTACAAGGTTAAATATTACAATTCTGTTGTATATATGTTGACCACATTTTGTTTTTTCAATCAAGGAATACATGTTGCTTCTACCTTTTGATTGTTAAGAATAGTGCCGCTATGAACCTGGGTGTATCCACTGGAACTCCTGATTTCATTACTTTTGAGTATGCATCCAGAAGTGGAATTGCTGGATCATGTAATTTTATATTTAACTTATGAGGAGTACATCACACCATTTTCTATAGTTGCTGTACCATATTCTTATCCCTACCAGCAATGTATAAGAGTTCCAGTTTATATCCTTGCCATCACTTGTTTTCTGTTTTGTTGTTTTTAGGTTGTAAAACTATGCAGTGTTTCTTGGATTTTGTATCATTCATTTGCACATGGGCCATGTTCTTTCTATATCATTCCAACTTTATTATATGTGTTACTGAAATTTGTTTTCTTGATGAAAGCAATTCTAGTGAGTGTAAAGTACATCACTTTTTACTTGGCTTAGGATCTCTTTCTCTCCCCACTGGTTTTATGTTTTCCTTAGAAAATCTTGCTCAATATGAAAGGCACATTACTGCATTACATAAATTGGCATTCTAATGTATTTTTGTTGTAAGGGAAAAGAATTATCTGTAGTACTAGGAGAATGACTTGATGAGTTCATTCACTAACTTTTTTTTTTTTTTTGGTATTAAAAAATATGTATTGAGCACCTTTTTAGTCTGTGAAGGCCACTCTACTGAGCAGTTGGTATGCAGTGGTGAATAAGAAAATCATGACCCCTGTCCTAAGGCAATTTATGGTCTAATAGGAGAGACAGACAGTAAGCTAATGAACACAAAAATACAATACAATAACTCTTGTGGAGTTTATAAATCACTTTGTTTTCAAAGATCATAAACAATATTCAGGGAAAATAATATAAAGGATATATTTTACAAAATAAAACATTGTATGCATACCAATTAATAACCTCTTTTTAAAAAATGATTGTGAAAAGAGACTGTTAGATAATGAAAATTGTAACTTGTTCTAGGATGAGCCAGTTCATTGATTTTTTTTCCCCTCAATTTCCTGGAATTTCTGTACTTGCATTTATTATTGTTTTAGAAATAAATAATAAAAGGAGAGAAATTTAGGAATGCATAATACCACATTCTCTTATTTTGGCAATGGTGACTAAAAATGCTAATGTTTTTTGTTTTGTTTTGTTTTTTAAGGAATGGTGCGGACAGGAATGAAGGTGAACAGAGGCAGGGAGGAAGAGAGTGAAAGAAGGACTTATTTTATTCTATATTTATTTGTTCACCTTGCTTGCTCCTGCTAGTCGTGGGCCATGAATCCTGGACCTTGGAATGTGTGTAGACTGTGCACAGCTCCCTACTCCACTAGGACTCTAAAAAGGCTCTCTCAGTGAACATTTTTTCTACCTTGAATTTATGCCAAGGAAATCCAGAGTTTATTTAGATCAAAGAAGAACATTAATTTGCATTTCAAGAAAAGAGTTTTTATTTTTGACCAAATTCTAGCACTGTCAGAATATCTAACCTAAATTAAAAGTACCGTTTTTAAAGTGGGTGAATTATTATTAATGGAAACTTGTCATTTTTATCAAGAATAAAAGAAATAATGGAAAATTCACTATAGTCAGTTTTTGCTGGCTAAAAGAAAAATGAATTACTGATATTGAAGATTATAAGCCTGTTATTCTAAATTGATGACACATTCTCATTTGAGGAATACCTCTTTGCATAATAGTTATATTATTTTGCCTACCAATAACAGTATACTTCAGGAAGGGGCTCTGGAAAAGGAGCAGGATGTTATGGTAGCGATTGAAGGAATGTCAGGAATTGAAACTTCAGATGCCTTTGATTGTTGAAGACCAGCTGTGACTGATAGAGAACCTTTAAATAATCTCTTCCCTTTAATTTTCCCTGACCAGAATGGAAATGTGCCTTTTAAAGAAATAGCTTGACTGAGTAATAGTCATTTATTAGATGAGTGATATTTACCAGGCATTGTACAAGGCATTTACTATGTAGTATCTAATCCTTTAGAAGTATATGAGGAAACTGTTGTTTAGCATTGTTACTTAATTTTTCCTAAGTCACCAGTTCATATCGTGTTTAGGGTTTAAAAAATGTTAAGAAACTTTAAGATATATTTTTCCAACAAGACCTAGAAATGAATAGTTCATAGAATTCTGATGGCTGATTCAAAATTACTTGCTACATACTGACCTAATGCTTACTTTTACATGGTATCTAACCTTGAATTCATTTTGTTGCCTTAACTCTCCAATAAGAAACTTTTATCAAAACACTTCACCTCCCTAACCCCAATTGAAATTTAGAGTAAATGGAAGTAGGTATATCTTGAAGATATTTGGGTTGGGTTCCAAACCACCACAGTAATGTGAATAAATACCCAAATACTGCAGTAAAGTGAGCCACATAAATTCTTCCTCCAGTGCATAGTCTGTTAAGTGTGCAACCAGTTTCATTAAAAAAAAAATTAACCATCATCTGAACCTTTGGTGTGTCTTTTTGCTGGTGGAGGATTACAGTAGTCTCAACTGAGATCATTGTAACAGGAAAAATGAAAAAGGTTGAAATATTGTGAGAATTACCAAAGTGAGCACATGCTGTTGGAAAAATGATGCTGTTAGACTTGCTTGATGTAGGGTTGTCATGAACCTTCAGTTTGTAGAAATGCAGTTCTGTGAAGCAGAGTGAAGGGCAATAAAACGTATGTCTGTAATTAGGGCTTGAGATTGTAAGATTTCAGTAAGAATTAGGAAAATGAGATTTAAGATAGACTCAGTCACTGTTTTCTGATAGTCTTTTAGCAGCTTCATGTGAATTAAATATTTAAAAGAAATATGCTGTGCCTTTTCTTACAGGTAGTAGTTTAATTGAATATAATAAATTACTAAATATCATTTTAGCAGTTGCAGGAAATTAGAAAACAAAATTCCCTCAGTCCCCTAGATTTTGATATCCATTCATCCTATTTTGGTCTTTAAATACTAATATCCATTAATTACCAATTACCATTTTAGCTATTTTTTTTTTTTTGTATGTTGTGCATACTGAAATGGTCATTGAAAGATAGAAACTCTAGTCTTAGCTTTACATTAATTCATGCTGTAAATTGTCATTCTGAATAATCAGGTTCCTCTGTGTTTTGTTTCATATGAATTTGTTTCTCAAAGTTGTGTGTAAATCTATGTAAAGTCAGTTCTTTGTTAATTTTAAGCCAATTTTCTTTTTGCTCCAATATTCTTTAGATAAGTGCTTGAATTTAAACCTGTTCTACATTGTTGCTTCTGGTATTTGTAATCAAAAGCCTATCCATTTCTTTGCTTTTTTTTTTTTCTTTTAAATTTAATTTTTGTTGTCATTTCTTTTGTTTGCAGTACTTGGTGATTTTCAAGATAATTCACATCTTAGCCATTGTGTTGTCACAACATACCCACCACCAGAGTTCTAGTGCTAGTTACCACTATCCTTTTTTATGAATATGGGATTCCTTCTCAATCTTTCATATAGGTATTCACTTGTATTCATTTTTGGTAGAATAGGACTCTTTACTGACATGATCTGTCCAAAAAATGGTAGAGCAGTTGAACATAAACTTTTGATTTTGCAGAAGTACCATATTAGATGCAGACACTAAAAAAACTTGATTATTCTGGAGGAAAAAATTAATTAAAAAGAAACCCAACAAATGAATTTCATACATAGGAAGTAAACTCATTGTTTATTCAAAGACTGATTGTCCAAGTTGTAGATTTTTTTTTTTTTTTTAGACAGAACTTTTTCTGTTACCAGCTTTTATGTGCTTGTTAACATCTCAGGTTAGCAGCTAATGGTAGTAAAACTAAAATCAGTCTTACAGCTCCTTAGCAGCTCTGAAGAAAAGTTTGTGGTTGCTAAAATAGAAGAAAATGGTTCTAATTGGAGAGTTTTATTTATGTATTTCAATTTTAAACTATATTGTCCTCTACTGTCATGGATAATTTAGTTGGTTATAAGAAATCTTTACTTTCACTATCTCCTGAGTTCCATATTAAAATACAACTTTTTGCCTCATATATATTCTTTAGTAGAAGGAGCACTGACTTTGTCCTATTGGTTTCGCTAAATATTGCTTTCCTTTTAAGTAATGTTGATCTGTATAAATTAATGGTAGAGAACGGGTTTATTATACATCTCCTTAACAGACCCTCCCCATGGACTAAATCAAGCACTGGATATCTAGAGTTATTTATTTCTCATACTAGTTAGAAAAAAGAGTGCCAACTGTTGTCCCCGCTTTACTCCCCATCATTGTTTTCAAGACTAGATAATATCAACCTCAAGAGACTCTTTTCTTTATAGATATGACTGATAGTAGACATATTGTTAATAAAGTTTGGACCATGATTTGACTGCGTCAATTATCCTGTGAGGGATCATGGTGGATCTCAGGCATTATTCATACAAAAGATATTCCAAATTAATAACCCTACTTCCCATTAGTTACAGTTCATACACTGACCTTGCTCTCCTTACTTTCATTTTTCCAGATATCTCAAGTGTAATTCTGAGAAATTCTGAAAAATAGATTTTGTTTTTTCAAGGTTCAATATTGTTTACGCTTTACATCTAAGCATACCTGTTGGCATTAATACATGTGTATTCTTTCCTCTTCTTTTTTGAGATCTTGTAGGTCATTCTTTTTCCCTAGAGTGTTTTCATGTTTCTCAAAACACTCATCTACTAAGTTTTAAGATTGTGTTCAGCATGTAACCACTGCACAGTAACAATTCTTTTGCTCAATGTAGAAGAGAAGACACATGATTTTTTAGCTAAGCACTCACACCCACTTCATTTAAATTAAAGCATCATTCCTCCTCCTTTTGCTAATAACACTTGCCATCTCCTTTTTGCCTTTTGGGTCTGTGGCTACTGGGTCAACATGTCAGTCAACATTATAATTCAGATTTTCAGGATGAGGCTCGCTTTCCTTGGTGTCCAGTAAGGTTTTCAGTGGGGCTGAAATTTTAGTTCAGATCAGAGGCTTTCCTTCCCAGGTTACATCAAAAAAATGGAAAGTAAGATTTTTTTAAAAATCTAAATTTTCTGATGAATGTGATTAAAAGCAAATGTGTGCCATCCCTATGGACGGCCATTTTGGTAGGTGGCTGTTGTACAGGACATTTACCTGCCTCATCTACTCTGTGTCTTCTTGGTGGGAAGAGGAAATTACAGATCAGCTCCTAAGCAGCATCTCAAAAGGCCATAACACAAATGTCAACATAAATCTCAATGCATGTTTAGAGTCTGCCCTCTTTGTATTATATTTCCTCTAAACTATCTTTTCTGCCTTAACTACAGGAGTTTTTTCTTCTTCACATAGGAGGCTACTTCTCTTGTTTATTAGCACTCAAAAAAACTCTTAAAAGTATAATGTATTTTGTTAACTCCTTTTATTTAATCTCTTTTGTCCTTCATTCTCTATTCATTTTACCTCCTTTTTCTTCAGTGTAGTCTTCCTAGGTATGAATTATACTCTATTTCTTACTTTGTTCTTTAGCAAAATGACACGTTGATCAAGTCCCATTCTTTTGAGGTGGGAGAGTCAAAAAAACACGGTTTTATTGTCTTAAAGACATTTGCAATTTAATTTAGATCACATTTTACCTTTTATTCACACCAGGAAATATAAAGGAAACATTAGAGTGTAACATCTGTCTTCCACTTCTTTCAAAAATTTGGCTCTTTTCATGTATTGGGTCAACATTTGCTACTGAAACTCTCTATCCTTGTCAGGTAAAAACCATATTGAAGCTCTTTGTGTGTAATGCCAGATAAAACCAAATTAATATTTTTTCATTGAATAGCAGCATACTTTAAAAAGAGCTTATATTTGGAGTTAAGCATGCTAAGTGTAAATCCCAAGTGTGCCACTTCATTTGGTAAGCAACTTAGCTTTTCCAAGGCTCTGTTGGCATACTTGCAAAATGAAGGTAATATCTGTTTCATAAGAGTTGTTAGCTAGATTAAATGAGAAGATGTATTTAAAAAAATTTAGCATAGTTTGATATTCATATTTGGGTTTCCTTTGGTATGTGTATTGTAAGGGAAAAAATAAGAATGAGGTTATAGTCAAACAAATAAGTCACAAGGTGAAATGGCCAGGTGTGGAGTCACAAGTATAAAAGTAGATAAAAGTTAGCTGTTAACAGTTCTTTCAAACAGAATATAGTCATTCTTGCTGACTTCTCAAACAGCTATTTATGAACAATTACCTTTTGACCCAGGTCAAAGATCTAACCCAGTTTAAACAAGACAATAAAGCAATTTTTCTGCAAGTGACTGCTGGGCCCTTTCAAAAAAAAAAAAAAAAAAAAAAAAAAAATGGTTCCACTTACTGTCAGCTTTTCATAGATGGGAAGTGTGATAGTTTGTGACCTTTTGTCTGGGCCATGGTGTTTACTTCCCTCTCTTTCTGTAAAAAGAGGCAATTCTCCATAGTTGATGAAACTCCTGGGGAGGGGATTTATGAGAATTGAACTCTTATTGGAGGATTTATCTTTAGGCAGATAAGAGAAGTTCTGTATTTTCTGTTTTTCATGTCCTACAGCTCAAAATAATAACCAAAGCAGCATATTCTGAGGTGGCATGTCCCAAACTCCTAGTCATATTTTGGGGGTGGCGTATTCTGGTACACTTAGGACAAAACATGTCCAGCATATTCTAAGAAGAAAGATACATTTTAGTAGCCAAAATTATTAATATTCTTTGAGTCTCAAAGAGATGATGTTTTAATGGGAAAACTTTCCTATTTTGAGTAACTCATGCTCTGAAAGTTACTTGGAGTTCTAAAATACTTCCATTTTTTGTTCTCTATTTGTATCAGCTTTCATCCTGCTGATAGAGTATGCATCCTTGTTAGAGATATAAATTATATACATAAATAGCTAAAAAACAAGGATTGGAGGGGCCAGGGGATACATGCTATTTTAAAGTTTTGTTGTCTTTGTTTCTGAATAATTTAAAAATTGATTACATACGCGTATTAGGTGCTTACAAATGCAATCTTACCACTAACATGTATGCTTAATAATTGACACATCCATGTCCTTATATCTTAATAGTAACTAAAAGAAAATACACAAGTATATTGATACTTAGAGTTTTAGTTGTCGTGTTGTTAGTAGTGTATTAAAGAAGTACCTTAATTCCCATTTCTGTGGAATTACCTAGCCTATTAAACATCATTAACATTTACATAAATTCACATTTATTATATTGCACCAAGAGGGAAAACTTAATATAATCATTTCATAATGATGTAATCTAGTCAGTATGATTGCATTTTCTCACTGCAATTTGGTAAACTGGTGTTTGTATAGATACAAGGTAACGTTCCACAGAGAGTGCAGTTTTATGTATTTTATTTTTCTGCATTCTTCAGTGGATGTACCTATGTGTTATTAGAGTAATTTGATGAGATATGTGTTTTCTTTTAACTTCATTAAAGGTAACAAAATTCCTTTGCTCTTTAATAACTTACTAGGTCTCAGTGAAAACAGCTACAAATTGACTGTTAGATATTCTAGAGTACAGAAATACTTGTGGTAAGAGCTATGATATGAGGTAGAAAATTTCAACACAAAGATGTTTTTCTCCCTTTTGGGGAGATCAATTTCTTTAAAAAAATTAACATTAGTGATTTCAGAAGGAAAATGTGAAAGTGTAATTTAATCTTTGACTTTGAGATCTAAGGCTTTTTAATTGAATTGCTGTGGTTAAACCTAATTCTGGGGAAAAAAAAGCTAATTTGGGGGTTCTTTTACTACAAAATGGAAGCTGTGTTGTTTTCCGAAGAACTAATTTAAAAAATGCATGTTTATTATTTAACTCTTCGTTGTGCAGTATTTTGCTTGTGTATCCTTAGATCATAGAAAGTACAATTGACTTTTGAACAAGTGGGAGTTAGGAGTACTAACCCACTCCTCCCATATAGTAGAAAACCCACAATGATAAATTTTGGCTCCCTAAAAACTTACCTACTAATAGCTTGGCCCCGGATTTCAAACTTGGGTCCTTGGGCTTTACGTATTCCACATGCTAAGGCCTCAGCAACCCGAGCCACAAGGCATGCCCCTCTGTACTGTATTTTTACAGCAAAGTAAGCTAGAGAAAAGACAATCATAAGGAAGATAAAGTATGTTCACAGTATACTATACAAAGTACTAGACTGACTGACAAAAGTTGCACACAAAGTGGACCTGCACAGTTCAGACACATGTTATTCTAGGATCAGCTGTACAGACTTTTGTTAAATATTGACATTTTCTGGAATTCTGTTGACTGAGCAATGGTTCTAAGAATAGGAATGTGAATATTTCAAATTTCTAATTTTCTTTTGACATGTCAAAATTTGCATGTAGAATAAAGTTATTGCTTGTTTCAAAAAATAGTTTTAAAGGGAAGGGGCAAACCAGGATGAAGATGAGGAGGCAAGCAAGCAGGGAGGAAGAGAAAGGAAGAAGCTTTTATATATTTATTTAATTTAGTTGTTCATCTTGGAGGTTCTCCTGCCCCCTACCCCACAACCCCAGTCCTTGAGATATATGTGGACTACACCATCCCTAGGCTGAGGACTAAATGCTAAGTCACCAGGGCATGCCACTTCAAAATTTCTTTACATGAAGGATGTTATATGTGCTTAAAGTTTAGAAAATTCAATTTGATAAAGGAGGTTTTTCTCCCTTTCCAACTATTTGAGATGAAAGAGCATTAACTTGTGGTTATCTTAACTGTTGCATTTTTTTCTCATTTGGGAAATTAAAATTTATAGTTGATTTTATTATTGTCCTGTTCTCAAAAGTATGCTATTAAATATAAGATTTTAATCTAATGTAAACCACTTATACTAAGCCTTAATGTGTGTGTTAAAATAGCTACTTTCATTGCAGGTGTGATAACCCTGCTCTTTAAGAATTCTGAAGAGTATTAGTCTGTGCTCATTTTCAGTCAGATACTTGGAAGCTCTTGAAATATCAACATTTTATTTTCTTTTTCTCTGTATTTAGTATTTGCTCGAAAACAGTGAGATGTAGGTAATTAGATTTAATCACTTGGGATTGAGCTGTTAGAAAATGAAAGTTTGAAGAGAGAAATGAAATTTGGGCGGGGGGAATGCTTACTAGTTTGTTTAGAAATCTCAGATTCGTAATCTAGAGTTTATTGCTTTAAGGTATTTCTTCAATATATGTTGGAACAAATATTCTATGTCAGTAATACGTTAGGTAAATTCTTGGGAAATACAAAGCAGGATAGACAAGCTTCCTGCGTCATTTGAGCTTACATTCTACTTAGGGATAGTAAAAACTAAGTAAATATGATAATTTCATAGAGTGCTAAAGCATGATTGAGGAGCTGTTTTATGTTCAGGGTTCTCTGAAAAGGTGATGAATAAGATGATGATGAGGCCCCAGTGGTGTCTGTTTTCTTAAAATGGTAAGCTAAATTGTTCAGATCAGCCTTTTCACTAAAGTTAAAGAAACTGAATAAAAATATTTTAAAATGCTTTAAAAACACTTAAACTTTGAGAGGATGACAGTTGACTGTATATAACAGCCTGTAACCAGGATAGGATAATAAAATGGAAAGAGCTTTTTCTGAGTAGCGTAGCTCAAGTAAGCTGGAATGTTTCCCCCGAAGAAATATGGAAGCCTCTACAGGTGAAGCCACATTATCATACAGTGAGCCCTTACAAATATTTTTTCAAGTAATTAATCAAAGATAACAAAACACATGAAGAAATAGGCAATTGAATAAGAACCAACAAGAATAAGCAGCAAAAGCAGAACTCCATGAACTTCAGATATTGAAATTATTAGACACAGATTCAGAGCAGCCATGCTTATAAATTATGACACGTGAAAATATCAATAAGAAAACCATAAAAATGAAACCAGGCAAAAATTTTTTAAATGAAAAAATAAAGTCACGAAACTTTCTGATTCAAACTGTGTTATTAGTTTATCATAGGAACGTTGTTACTGGAACATTATTTAAGTTGGGCAATTTATGCACAACTAGTTGAAGGACTTGGAGAGCAACCAGTATAAGCAGGATTTGAGGGGCCATGATTCTTAAGGAAAAAAAAAAAGCTCCTGAAGTAAACTCCGTATTTACTCTATTTTTTTTCCCTTGAGGGAATTTTCCGATCCTCAATGACAGAGTGAATTCAGACAGAAAGCAGCAATTTTACTATGTTAAGGAATCCAGAGTTTGGGAATTGAGACCAAATCTCAAGAGGTGAGAGAAAGAGAACTGAATATTCTGCATGTAATATGTGCATATAAACTCTTTTAAGTATGGTAGTTTAATAACTACCAGCAGAATCAGAATTTAATAACTACAGTAGTAACCATCAGGTTCAGAACAAAACTTCTGGAACCCATCAGACAGCAATGATCGTGAAGCTGAAGAGCTGAACAGAAATTTCAGCCACCTTGTGCGATGCAGATTAGAGTTCACATCCATCAAAAATGACTAAGTGGCACAAGTAAACTGTTATCTAAATATCTTTCTCTAGAATATATTCAACTCCTTTGTAAGAACTAAAAATAAAAGAAATATGATAGAAAAAACAGTCGTTTTTATTTAATAAAATGAGTTACTTAGGCTTTGTCCAAAAATGCAAATACTGTTTAGTTGTTAGGGATTAAACTATGAAAATAATATATCTTTGAATCATGACTGTTTATTAACTGATCAGAGCAATACATGATCCTTAACTATCTCATTTGCTATACATGATTGCCACAGATTAAAAGTACTTAAAAGTCAGGGATTCCTTTGTGTTGGTCTATACATAATTTGTTGTCATTTTTTTAAATCTTACTAAGTTTCTAATTCATTTTTGCTCTCACATACAACTGACTTTTAAATGCTTAAGGAAATTTGATGTTAGCACAAAAATGTCTTCAGGATTGACCAGTACAGTTAATGTATGACCAAATATATTCACCATCCATAAGAACATACAGCTCTCAGGAGCATGTATTTTACAAGTCTGAATCTTCTACAGAGCTGTTGCTGAGAATTATTTTTAAAGTACCTTCTCATCTATGGTTGTCTTAAGTCAGTAAGTCTGTTGCACTAGAAAGTTTCCATACTATAAATTATAAATAAAGCAAAACACTAAACAAATTATTATTCTCTCAAGTGACATAATGTCTCTATTTTACCTAACTTTTGACACTTTTTTCTTCAGAAGCACAGAAGTCACTCCTGTTTTCTTGTTAGTGGGAATTTCTAATTTGTGAATTTTAAAAATAAGATTAATTTTATTTAGATATTGAGGTCTTGGATTTTCTTAGGTTTCTTTTTCTATGCACACATGTATTCAATAAAGCTTTGAGAAGTTAATTTTGCTATGTTTCAACTCATTTTGAATTTTTCAATGAAATTCAATGAAGTATATTTTGTTAACTTTTCCCTCAGAGTATCTTGACCAGTGGGTTGTTTTTTACTTTTTAAAGAGGAAGGAAGCAGACAGGAATGAAGGTGAGTAGGCATACAAGCAGGAAGGGAGAGGTGGAAGAAGCATTCATTCATTCACCATTCACTCATTCATTCTTTCATTCTTCTTCATTGTTCTCCGGGTCCCTGGGTCCTGAACCTGAATCCTTGCACTGCACATAGATTAGGCTGGCCAAAGACACAGACTTAATTGCTTAGCCATCAAGGTTCTCCTCTTGACCAGTTTTCAGAAATTAATTTAAAACCTTGCTTACTCAAATTGTGTTCCTTGGAATAGCATTCTATCACCTTTTATTTAATCTGCCTTGAAGGAAAGGAGCACTGTACTTGAGTAAATATAAAAATCACAAAAATCAAGATTTTTTAAAGCGCTCAAGTAATATCTTAGAGGCTGATATAATCTCTACTTATAAAGAAAATAATATTTTATTCCTGTGGCTTTATCAAGTCATTTGTTATATTCACTTTCTTTTGTATAGCTAATCTAGTCTCTATCTCTTGCTCTCAGCTTTTTGCTATACACTTTTTAAACCAATACCGGCTCGATTACTCTCTACCTGGGATTTTATACTTTATTTCTGACATTTATTATGCCCTCAATAGAGTATATCATTCATCCTTTTCAAACTATGCTGCTTTCCTAACATCCTTTATACATCTAATTTCAGTAAAGTCTCATTCTACAAAATTATTTTAATAACTTACCTAGTAATACAATGATTTTCCCTCTTTGCCACTGCAACCCTTTTTATGACTCTTATTAGAGATGAAGAATTCGTGTCTTTAATACACAGTTTCTGAGAGAAACTGAGAGATCTTTGGGTATATATTTTTAAATTAGAAAATTGCTCTAAATCATTAAGTTGAAAACAATATGCCAGCAAGTATACCTTGCTTGTTGGTTGACTGTGAACATTAATTTTTAAGTTTCTGTGTTTCACAGTTAACAAAGTTTCTGTTCAGTAACTAACTCTTAAAAAATTTTTACTTTTCAAAAAACCAAAAGCTACATGAAAACTCTAGCAATAGAATGGCTCTTATAAAGCAAATAACCAGTACCTCACCCTTAGGTACATAAGTAGAATTAACATTGATGTTGATTGCTTAGCATAAAATGAGCAGGTGGTTATTTCTTAAGGCTGAATTTGATTATACAAAAGGAAACTAATGAATGCTAACTTAAAAAATGCAATTTTAGAAGGAAAACTGTAAAGGTCATAAACACCATATTTTATATTTAAGAAAAATGAGAGCATTAAATGTTTGTTTCTATTTCTTGCCAAAATAGTATGCAGAGCACATCTCTCAATTTTTGATTTTTAGTTCAAAGCCCAGAAGCTTGAAGACGTAAAATTTTCAAATTATGTTCACTTCCAATTTGGAATAAGAGGTTAGCATTTGGATTAAATGACAGCATTTGGCATCAGACTACACATACTTTTTAACACAAAAGACTTCATGTTCTAAAAAATCCAAAAAGTAGGAAGTAGTTTGTAGTATGCTGTTAATGGATTTTTGAGGACATCTAGAATTTTGTGTTTAAAAGATTGTAAGATTTTTGCCAAGTTTCACTCTATGTGTTTTTCCCACTTTTCTTTATAAGACACAGTGAGCATTTTACCTTTTATAGTATTTGTATGCTTCAGCTATATAACACAGTGAGAATGTATTCAATTTTGCACTAGGGAAAATGCTCCTGTTTTTTGGGTTATAACTACTTAAATGATTTTGACATTTTTGCCTTCAGTTTTTTTTTTTTTTGAAGAGTAGCCAAATACTCCTGCTATTGTAAGATATTTAAGTACCAGTCACTCAGAATCAGGATTAATGTCTGTATTATGTTAGTTTCCAGGGTTTGTTTCCTTATATTTTTATTTATTTTTTGACAGGGTAAGTCAGTCTTTATTGGGGAACTGGTGAGTGAGTGGTTCCCATGTGAGCCTGCTAGATATTGTGAAGAGGAAGAAAAGCCTCAGGCCCAACTAGAGGAGGGTTTTTGCAGTGACTTTAAACATAGGTGCAAAATAGGTTTGAGTCATAGGACTCCTGCTCCCAGATGGTCACCTAGATTCCACTGCCCACTGGACCCCAATAGACAGATGGTGGGGGCCTTGAGGGTAACTATAAGCAGGTACCCAGAAGCCAAGTCTCAAGTATAATGGAATATTTATATTTATTTAAATGAACATAACTCAAAATGAGGAATGTGTTTTAAGTGTATTATTTTCCTAAAATACTAAATTGGTGGGGGCAATTAAGGAAAAAAAGATGCTGTATAAGAATATATTTGGTCTTGCACATAGGCTCTATCATAATCTGGTTATCTTTCTTGTTCCTGCCAAAACATACAATATTTGGGGTTACATTTTATGTATCATGAGATTAGAATCTTTATTTCCTTTTGAATAAAACCTGTTTTCATGGTGGTTTTACAAATCTTTGCTTTGTCCTCTTTGTAGGCTTTCTGCAGAGGAAACTTGAAATCCATTTACTTCTAAATAGTTAAAAAAATCAATTATGTTTTGACAGTTATGTTTGAAAACTATGTTTTGAAATTTTAGAGCTCAGAATAAAGAACTTAAAAAACAATATAATTTGAAAAATTAACAAAAAATTTTATTATGATATTCCTAATTTTTTGTTTTGTTTTAGTGAAATGCAGGAAGCAGATAGGGAGAGAAGGAAGAAGCATTTTATTTATTTTTTCATATTAGTTGTCCCTCTCCCACCTCAGGCTTTGAACCCCAGTCCTTGGGGCTTTATATGCCCTAAGTATGGGCTAAACAAGCCTAAGCCCCCAAGAGTGCACCCCTATCATATTTTTTAATAACAATTTCTTCTAAATCTTTGAGTAGGTGACAACTTTGGATGTAGCTAATCTTTAGACTCTTAAAACGTTAAGTCTATAGTCTTTGTGATTTTTATTTTCATATAAAGTTTTTGTTCTTTTCCTTTCTCTTTCAACAAAATTGAAATGATCAGTTTTCTTTATCCACTGAATACCGTGTTTAGTCTAGCTTTTGGTCACCAACAATCCTGTAAATTCTTGTTTGACTCCTGATTGAATTTTTTTTTGGGTAATCTGGAGCCTTTTAGGAATTCTTGCCCAGTCTGGAATACAAACTAGAGCAAATAGCTCTTGAAACTTTAGCAGTAAACTCTTTTAAAATCTTTCACAGAAGCTTAGCATGTATAATTACAAGAGCATAAATGTATTGTTTTTCTTTTGAAGCAGTAGATGCAGAGGTTGAGACTTGAGCCCTAAATAAGGAGGTAGTGAGTATGTGACCCAGGCTCCTGGGCTTCTACAGATCACAGTCCAGCGGTCCAAACTATAAGAATTTGTCTTTAGTAAGTGTTGGGTCAGATGAAGGATCTTTGAAAATGGAATGCAGTGTCTCTGCCTCAGAAGTTTTGAGGAAACCCTTGATTGATTATAGTTAATTACTTAAAAGTAGGACATAAGATTAAATCAAAAGCTATTATATCTGTTTTGTATTAGGTATGAAAGTAGTTGAGACTAAAGTTCAGGAGAAAGGAACAGTATGTTTACAGTCTTGAAGTTACAAATTTATCTTTAGTATTCATACTAGATGGGATTTTTTTTAGCTATAATTGACATAAAACATTGCTTTCATTTGGCAAATAATCACATATAGTTGACATCCATCACTACAAGTAGCTACAAGATTTTTTCTTCTAATGAAACTTTTTTCTAAAGGAAAGGTGCAGGCAGGAATGAATATAAGTAGACAGGTAGGCAGAATGAGAGAGGAGGAAGAAACATCTTTATTTGTTTGTTTGTTTGTTTGTTCAGACTGGTTGCTTCCACCTGAGCACATGATTTTAATCCATGGGTATGTGGCTTGCTCCTTGGAGATTATTGACCTAACTGCTGTTTGACCAGGGCGCACCTGAAAATTTTAATTGGAGTTCCCATACTGTATATTACATCCCCATGATATTCATTTTATAGCTGTAAATTTTTTGTTTTTTAACCTTATTCTCCTATCCCTACTTCCTCCCCACTTCCCGTTTCTGTAGCCACCTATCCTCTGTATCCATGAGCTTGGTTTTATGTGGGGTTTTTATGCATTTAACCAAAGTTAAGGAATAATTCTTGAATGTATATAATACTTATGAAGAGGAATTGAGGGTTTTTTTTTTTAATGAAATAGTAATGTGAAAGTTAAATGATTACAGTATAATCATTGACACATTTAGTCAAATGTGCTTAGGAGTACATATTCTGGGCCGTGTTAAACAATAGTCAATTTTTAAAATTTCTTTTATACTTGTGAATTTTGCTTGAATCTATTACCTTTATAGGCATTATCAGATATGTCTTTTTTTGTTGTTTTTGTTTCTTTTTCAGTTAGCAATTTAATGTAGTCTTCTATATTTTTTGCCAATAGGATCCTTCATTTGTGGCTTAGAGAAATATTTCTTCTGCCACCAAAAAGTTTCTAAATTCTTTTTGCTGTTTGTTGACTCAAAAAAAAAAAGTTTATTGAATGCCAGCTATACATCTTCTATTTTTCTAGCCATACATCTTAAACATTTAACTTTAGGAACTAAACTGTGATTTTATGTCAGTATTTACTAAGGAGATGTTTCATAGCAAATATTGTTCATAAGTTTTATAAAGGAATATTTATTGGAGTTACTGTCACTTAAAAAATGACAAAATAAAATTTCATGTACCAGTATGTGTTTGTTCCCTGAACTAATTGATGCATAGTTGGACATAAGAATTAAAAACAGTACAATTCATAGATATGAGCATGGTAATAGAGTTCGTGGTGAATGAGACGTAGAATCCAGATAGTTTGCCCTCTTCACCAAGAGAGAAATACACTCAGTCTTGTCTGTGATAGGCTAATAACAGTTCTCTTAAAATTTTTAGAAACAGTGACTTAGTAAAGAATAATTAATTTCTTTTTAAATAGTCCTCATTATTAGAAACGAATGCCTCATATTTTCCATTCTGTGGTCTCAGTTTTGACTTCTGGAGTTCAAAAATTAAACCTTATCTAATCTGATCCTTCGCGTGATGGCAGTTGACATGCTTTAAGATAGTTAACATGTTCCTCTAAAAGTGGGTTGTATATATATTTTTATTAGAACTTAGTGTATATCTTGTTATAAAACTAAAATTCACAAGGATCACTTATTGTTTCTGTTCCCTTCAGGTCACCTATAATAGAGTCAGAATCCTCTACTATGTATGTTGTTGGTTTTGTCATTTTTCTTGGGCTTTTTATGAATTTTGCCTTGGGTTTTTTTGGTTTACCTGATCCTATAATTTTCCTAAATGCTCAAATCAATCCTGATAACTTTTTAGGCAAATAAAATATATTTATTTTTATCGTATTTAAGAAATTGAATCTTTAGAATCTTTAGAATGGTTTAATAACCATTAACATTTAATCTTATAAAAATTAACTACAATAAAAGCCCAACTTGAGTGATATTAAAAGTTCTGTGTTTAAATAGCCATCAGTGATTTGCACAACTGACAATATAGTAACTCTGTATACATCATATCTCTGTAGCAATGCTAGATTAAAGATTAAATGCATGTATATTTTCGTTAGTCTCCATTAATGTAGAAAATGGAGGGTGGGGGTAAATTTTATGGATATGTAGAATGGCTGTAAAGAGAAAGAATCTTATGAAAAACATAGTAACAAGATTGTGGAGAGGCAGTAATTGCAATTTTTGTTTGATATTTTTCTAGCTAATACTAATCATAGATTGTACAGGAGGAGTGAGATAAATAATATGCTACCATTATAAATTATTTTTCTGTTGAATACATACATGAGTATTTAATTGCTTTTGTTGTGTGTTTAAGAGAGTCTCTTAGTGGAATTGAGATGCTCCCAAAATGTAATTAGTGAAAGACATCATGTGCTAATCTTTATTTTCCTTTAATCACATACCCAAAACTTAGTGCATTTCTAAGAATTTTTCTCTTAGAGAAACAACTTTTTGTTGGAATTTTTTAGAATGAGTTTAATTTCAGGAAAGAGTAGATTTCTATCATCAATTTTGTGAGCAGGGAAAGATTACATTAACATTGTCTCTACTTATTGTAAAGAAAATATTCTTAGGATTTTAATTGGATAAGAGAAATATGCTTTTCTAGAACCTTATTACTTTGTATAATAATAGTGTTTTGTCATATTTTAAATGCTAGGGAGAGCAAGAGATACCTACTTTGTTGTGAAAATACATTTTATATAAATATTTTAATGAAATTCTTGAAACATACTGCAAGTTTTATAATAGACTATTTAGTATCCCAGTGAGATTTGGGGGAAATGCTTATTGTTTTCCTTGTAATGTTTTCCATTATCTTATAAGTGCACCACTAATGCCTAGGGATAGTAGTGAATTAATGAAAAATTTTAGCTCTGACGTAACCCACTCAGTTTTTTTTTGTTTTGCTGCCAAAACATAAAGGAGAGAACATTTAGTAATGCAGTGAGCTATAGGAATTGCTGATCTAGTTCACTGTTACAGCACTATCCAAATGTGCGGGGATTCCTTAAATAAAGGGCATCAAAGTCAATAATGCACAGAGAGCACTTAGTAGTCAGTGGGGCTAGTTTGCGCACAGTGGCAGTGCCTGCCTACTGACTGATGAGACCTATTAACATGTGATTGTATTTATTAAAGGTAATACTTCAATAATTCTGTACACAAGTGATTAATAGCCAAGTGATTATAGATTTTAAAGAATAGTCAAGATGAAAGTTCTGAAATAATCATTTTATTATATTGGCTCATTCTGTTTGAAATTACTAAAACTTAAGATTGCTACTTAAAGTTAAGTCATACTATGAGTATTCTATTTAATGCTTGAATGATTTTAGTCCGTTTTCCTAAAATTATCATATTGTAGTAATCTGAGATGAATCTTGGAATATTGATTTAATCCCTTTACTAATGATAATTTTGTTCACTAACAGCTGCTATGTTAAAGACAAGTTATTGATTTCTATTGTATAAATTTTATTCCTTTTATTATGTGGATATTAGTATTTTTTTAATTTAAGAATGTTTTCCTCTATAGTGCAGACTGAACGAAATAACAGTCTTATAGAAGGAGCATTTTAAAGTGTTGCTTTTCCTATGAGATATATAATGCTATCCATTACAGTAGGAAGAATGGTTGAATTATTTTCTCTTTGTTGATCAACAAATTCTCTGAATTGGACCTTAGTAATATCTCAGGTCCTTTCCTTTACCCCATGATCACGCCAGATGTTCATGGATGTCATTTAGGAACTCGGTTTTTATCAGTTTATGAGACTATTTGTTCTAGCTTTTTAAAAAGTGTTTTATTCTAGAATGCACTTTCATATACATATCCTCAAATGCATATTTATATAAACTCCTGAGAGATGCACACGTGTGTACATGTGTCTTTCTATCAACTGGATTTTGTGGTTGATATCCTAGAACTTGAATATAAAGCGATCTACCAAATATTTAATTTGTTCCTCCCTGATTAACTTAGACTTCTGGATATTATGGAGAATACATAGAAGAAGATGAAGTGAGTTGTACTGCCACCCAGGCACTGCCATCAGAGCAAGCCTGGTTAAAAGGTGTTGGAAAATCTTGCTCTTCTGTTTAATTTCATACTTGTTATTTCCCATTGGAAGTTTTGTTTGCTCCTAGTATCTTCAATGACATAAACTATACAAGACCTTTTTTCCATTCTATACCTACTTCATGACACATGGCTTTTTAATTTTTTAAAAAATGGTATGTTATGGTGTGACATTATTTATGCATGATGCTAGTGCATTAATATCATTACTGTCTTGGTACCCCTGCCTTCCTCTTTCACTTAAAATGGCATAGAATTCTCCTTTAAATGCTATACTTATGATTTCTTTTATACTCCTGTGTATCCATTTTTTAAATTATCGGCAATCTCAACTATGTTATCTTTATATTCATTAAAATAAGATGTCAGATCATTCACTCCTCTAACCTTATTTGCAAGATATGTAAAAGTTGTTTCTTTAAATTGTGGCATATAATACCTAAGAACTGTACTCAGATTTCTGAATTTGGAGAAGAAATAATACTGTACAAAAGGAAAATTACTGAAACGTAAGGGCATTTTAGGGGCACTGCTTTAGGTCTGGTCTTCCTGGTTTAAATTTAATATCCCCTGTGTTAAATCTCAGAAACCAAGGTTAACAAATCTTACATGGAAATTTGTCTTGTTATGTTTTCTTTTCACAAATAATGTTCTTAGGGCAAAATAATGTATGACATATATAAGGACATATACCATTAATTAATGACTCATTTGAAAATTGATAATTAAATTGTACGTAGCACTTCAGAAGAAAGGACTGCCGTGTTAAAAAATAATTTTGTACACTGATATTTTGAACTATGTTGTTTAACAAAAATGACATGTGAATGCCTTATTTAATTGCAGTTAGTCCACTATCAGTTAACTAAAAGCCTTAATACAGTTATTCAGTGAATTTTCTAAATTCAGCAGCAAGTAACCTTTTAGACCAGAGTATCAGTTAATGTTTTGACAAGTTTTTAAAAATGGCAAGCTGGTGAATTTATTAGGAAACAATGCAGGATAAAAATTTTAAAACTTTGAATTGTTGTAAGACTTTATATTTGACTGTATCTTAAAAAGGTTAGTTAAGCTCCATTATGTTAAAAATTGCTCAGAGGTAATTAACCAGGCTAGGTGCTAATTCTGTAGCCACCCAAGTGCAAAATTCAAATTAGAAAATTACTATGTCCCATATCACTAATGTCCTGCTGACTGCTGGTACCTCTGTTGTGTGCAACGTGTATTATGTGTTTACCTCTCTCCATCCTCTTACCCTCTGTATAGTAGTGTGGTTATTGACTCCCTGTAATCTTTAGAAAATAATAGAATAGATAAGCACACGTGTATGAAAGGCATTTGAAGACATCAGAGGATTAGGTCATCCACGAAAATGGGAACAGCAGGCCTTAAATATTTTCTTGACATTCAACTAAACTAATTCTTATGGACACAGAAATGGGATATATATCAAATATTTGTCATTAATGTATACCATTGACTATTTAATGTCTGTTTTTGTTATATTGGGCACCTCTCACTTGTCATAGACAGGATATAAGCTGTGTTAGATAGCTTTTACTTAATCGTAACAGCAAACAACTCTAAAAGCTCAGAGACCTATTTATTCTCATCTTAGGTGTATTGTGCAGATCTGCTCTATGGTCTTTTCATTCTGAGTCCTAAGCTACACGAGAAGTTGATGGGACTTGTATGATGAATTTAAAGTTTCTGCAGGTTACTTTCAAATTTTCTTTGGTAAAACAGGCCATATGGAAGCAGGAAATAGACCTTTCTCTAGAGAGGGGCAGCTAATATTAGGACAGTAATAAATCCTTCATATTGGCATTAACATTTGTGTCGTCTTCACCCTCACCAACCACTGTCTCTATCTCTTTCTGATAGAGAAGTATAGAAATATTTTGTATCTCTATGTAATTCTTGATTTTTCTTAATATTTGCATGTTATAAAACAAATTAAGAAGTAATAGTAAAATTAATGAAACTGGTGAAAGTAGGGAGATTAGTTTACAGATCATGTTATAATATCCCTGCTGGTGAGCTCGTTTGAATTACTACAAAAAAGGTTGATAATAATGTGGAAAAAATGATCTTTCTTCCTCTTTTTTTTTTTTTTTTTTTTTTGATAGTGTACCTTTCAGGAGATTAAGGAACTAACAGAGAAATTTAAAGTAACAAATTATTTTATATTATGCACTTAACTCATGGTATTTTCATAAGTAGACTTAAACTAGATATTCTGCTCTTGTGTTTATATGATACAAATTTGAAATGTTTTGAAGTACCAAAACTTTTGAAGAAAGTTTTCTTATTATTTAAAATGCAATAAAGAGCACATAAAAACAGACTTCCATGCTTTCTCTTTGCTGAAAGTAATACACATTTTTTTTATTTTTGGTGTTAGGTATTTTTAAAATCGACCTCCACATGCCAGTCTGAATTCTGCTTAATACTCATTTATTACTGTAGAAATGTTATTGTGGAATGGGAACTGATCTCAATGTATTGTGTGCATATTTTAATGAAATATTCTTCCTGGCTCTGATCAGAAAACGGGATACATTTACATAATGTTAATCAAGCATTTGTTAGCATTTGTAAAAGGGCAGTACTGAAGTTTTAGTGGGCTCATGTATCTGTCACATAAATTTAGCAACCAACTGCTTACAGTACAAATCACTGTACTCTTGAAATGATCAAGGTTAATTTAAAATTTTTTTAAGCATAACTTATGGTACACAGCTTACTATATTTTGAGTCCTACTTCATTTGTAGATTGTGGACTTTTATTTTTAGTGTTTCAGAATAATACTGTTTTTTGTTCTATAGTTTCCTGCATCTGGTTTCGATACCTTGAATTTATTTTTAATAAAAAAAATTGTTTTTGAATTTCGCATTTAATTGGTTTAAAACTAACCAGTACATTTTGGAAGTAAAATCTTTCAAAAAACATTTTAAAAAGCAAAGCCATTATTCATTCAGCGGACTATTGACTGACTTCATTTTTTTAGATCATGGATTATTATCCTAAGAAAGTCTGATAATATACAATGTCAGTGCTATACTGGACATCTGCACTTGTGATTTTATGAAGCCAAGATCTATTACAGTTATTAAAGTATTTGTGGGATTTGGGAACATTTTAATGGTTTTACACTTCTACATGGGCTTCTTGAGATCTACTCCTTTGAGATTACTTCGTTAAGAATTTGCCAACACAGATCTGAAGCAGTAGTCTCACATACAAGTTTTCAGTGCATTGCTCTCCCTGCTGTAAATGGAAAAAGCACTTCCTTATCTGCATAGCATAATGGGATTGCTGGGCTAAAGTCATCTCATTCTAACAAAGTCCAACAGAACCTAACAGGTTCTCCTTCTATATATAGTGACTTGGATTTGGTATTAATATGTTTCACATTTTCCGGCGCACCTTTCATTAAAACAGAAAATGGTGCTTATGCAACTTGATTAGTCTTTCAGGCAGTTTCCTTAGAGAAGAAAATTGTTCTCAAGATTCTAGGTATAGACAGAAAACCAAATTTGAGTAGTCAGAATAAACCTTATTAATAAGCCAGATTTTAAATTGATAGCATTTTTCTTTTATTCTACTGAAATTCTTGATGGTTTCTGTTAAAAAGTTGTCAGAACCTTTCAAATGTTATGAATGTAGTAATAAATCCTGTTTAGTGCTAGAATAATTGAAACAGAACTGTTGATTTACTTGATGTTAGAGTCTTCTCTCTAAATCACTAAATCTCATTTAATTTTGCATAACCACAGAATATTGTTTAGTTAACCCAAAATACTGAGAAAATTTAAGAAATATCCAAGTAATTTATATTTAATTCACCCTACTTTTTAAATGTTATTCTTAAACAATTGTTTATATCAGAATTCAAAAAGAATTTGAGGCAATTTAGCAGAGGCATGGGGAAGGCCATCTAGACTATAAATATTAGAGTAAGAGATTAAGATGAAGGGTAGAGAATGAATACATATGTAAATCACAAAGGCCATTTATTTATATAGATAGCTTTTAAGAAAATTGTCTTTAAAATTTTTTTAAATGACTTGTATTTATTTATATGTTAAGTATGAATGATACTAGATCATTAAAAATGCTGAATTTTCTATATAGAATTAGAAACATGATTAACAAATATTTACTAATGAATGCAAGGGACATCAGATTCTAGAATATAGTTACAAAATAATATAAGATATTAAGGTTTTTTTTTTGCTTAGTGCCTGTCATGTGCTAGTATTATGTTAGCTATTTTGTATGGGGAGGATTGGTATAAAAGGTATAGTCATGTATTATATAAGAAAATAGTACCAGATAAAATGTTAGTCCAGCTAGAATATAATATACTAAATAAAGGTTAATAAGTTTCACCTTTACTATTATGTAAACAGAAAATAATTATAATTAGGTGAATATATTATGTATGATATTAAAACTGTCCAGATGCCTGAAGTTATCTGTCATAAAGTAATGGAATTCATAGATTATGTTAGAAATTACCTATATTATCTATGAATATTTCTAAATATATTTGATCTATAATATATAAATGTATAAAGCCATGTAACTATAACATATCTGACAAGTTTACATTACACTTCTAAACACATTGCCTTATTTAAAAGAATGTTGGATTTAGGGTTTGATAGTTTGTGTTTGGTCCTATGTGATTTTTTTTCTGTCTTAATCCATGCCTGCACATAATAAATTGGTATCTTCAGGTTTGATGATAGTTTACACTGTTCTCAAGAAGTAAAATTCCTTAGTAATTTTTCACTTAGATACTTGAAGTAATGTTTGTTTTTAAGAATTCCACAAAAGACTGATTGTTCTTACCATCCAGAATCTGGAATATCAGTTCCTATCTTCTGCCTCCCAACTTCCTGCACCTCTGGTTACTGCAAATGAAAATGAGCCTCAGCTCTCTCTAAAGTGTACAGCCCTATCAGCTGGAATAGACTTTCCTTCCTATTCCTGTCTGCTCAAATTTAAATGTTTTCTTGTGCTTAAATATTCTAAATTACATTTAATAATACTTGGACATAGTTTTCATTCTGGTTAGTATTCTTCCCTTGCAAGTTGTCTCTGCTTATGCATTTTCTCTGTTGTAAAATTACATTTCTGTCCCAGCAACCTGAACCACCTGTTACTGGCAGGCCTATATAGCAAGTTCTTTGCCTTTTCTTAAGATAGTCTGTAGATACTTTAACAGACATTATTAATATTGTAGGGATTTTCCTTTTTTATTTTTGTGATAAATCTTTAATATGATAGCTATCCTGTTAGCAAACTATCCTATTGACAGATATTACAGTGTGTATAAACACAGTTAGATAGTAGATTTCTGTAACTTTAATTTTGCATTACTGAAACTCCACAACCATTGAACATCAATTCCTATTTCCCATTCCCCCAACCCCTGACAGCTACCATTTTGTTTGCTGCTTCTATGAGTTTGGCTTCTTTGGATACCTTATATAGTTGGAATCATACAATACATGACCTTCTGTGACTGAATCATTGCATTTTACATAATGCTCTCTAGGTTCATCCATGTTGTTGCTTATGACAGACTTTCTTTTTTAAAGCTAAATAATATTCCGTTGCATTTATATGTCACCTTTTCTTTATTTTTTTGTCATTAGACATTTAGGTTGTTTTTACTTCTTGGCTGTTGTAACTCTTGATTCAATGAACATGCAGCAAAAGTATCTCTTTGAGATTTTGATTTCATTTCTTTTGGAAAGTACTCAGAAGTTGGATTGCCGAAATAAGTGGTAGGTAATTCTGTAACTAATTATCTGAAGAACATACTGTTTTTCATAATAGCAGCACTATTTTACATTCTCATCATGTGTATAAGAGTTCCAGTTTATCTATATCTTCACCAGTATTTGTTATTTTTTGTTTTTGTTTATATTAGCCACCCCTACAGGTTTGAGGTGATTGTTGTTTTGATTTGCATTTTCCTGATGATGAGTGATGCTGAACATCTTTTCCAATACTTGTATACCATTTGTTATCGTTTTTTTTAAAAGTCTGTATTCAGGTCCTATGAACAGTTTTTAATTGATTTGTACTTTTTCAGTTGAGTATAGGATGTATCATATTGTGGATATTAATCCCTTATCTTATATGTGGATGGCAAGTGTCTTCTTCCATTCTCTAGGTTGCCTTTTCACTTTGTTAATTGTGTCATTTGCTTGCCACAGTGCTTTGATGTAGTCCTACTTGTCTATTTCTGCTTTGGTTACTTACTATTTGGCATCATATTCAAAACCAAGGCCATGAAACTTTTCATCTGTATTTTCTTCTAAATTGTATAGATTCTGATCTCACACTTAAGACTTAAGTCCATGTCTATGTGTGGTATAAGATGTCAGTTTTTTTTTTGAGTCAAGTTGTTTACATGTCAAGACCCATTTTTTCAGCACCGTTTGTTTAGACAATTCTTTCTCCATTGTGCAGACCTGGCATCCTTATTGAATATCATTTGTATATGTGTAGGCTTATTTCTGGGCTCTATTCTTTTGCTGTGGTTAATATGTCTGTCTTTGTACCAATACCATATTGTTTTGATTACTTCAGTTTTGTAATATGTTTTGGCATCAGAAAATATGAGGCATTCAGCTTTTTTATTCTTTCTCAAGATTGTTTTGACCCTTTGGTGTCCTTTGTTGTTACATACAAATTTAAGATTTTTTTTTCTGTTTCTGTTAAAAAATGCCATTGGGCTTTTGATAGGGATTTTGTTGAATCTGTAAATCCTTTTGGGTAGTCCTTACTACTTAAGGACATTTTGCCAATGTTAAGTCTTCCAGTCTGTGAATGTAATATGTCTTTCCATTGATTTGTGTCTTACTTAATTTCTTTGAAGTGTACAAATCTCTTCACTTCATTGTTGAGATTTGGATAAGTCAGAAGGTTGTTCTTTCCAAAAACCAGAATGTTGAATACATGTTCCATTCCTCTCTTCCTACTGAGGAAGAAGTTCTAAGCCAGGGTGGTTTCCTGGCACTGATTTCTCTTGCCTTAGTGGAGGAACTAAGTTTGGGTTCAGTGAAATTTTCTTCTTCCTGTTTCAGTGTGGCTGTTCTTGGCTTCTGCATGCCTGGGGTGCTGCAACTTCTTAGCTAGAAACTGGAAATCTTATCAAGATTATTTTGGTCCTTATGTTGTTAAATTTGTCTTTCATAAAAATGAAACAGGAGCTTCTTGTTCCCTCTTGCTAATGTCACTCTACCATTGCACTCTTACTCATATAAACAAAGGACACTCATCGAGTGCTTACCTAGGCCAGGCTCTAGATTAGAAGGTAGGTTTATAACAGTGAATTTGATGTGGTTGTTATCCTTAAGGACCCCTCTGGTTTGGAAGACATCTACACAAATAATGAGTAACTGTAAAATGTGTTCTGTTCTTCTCTATGTGGAAATAAGATTACCAAAATTGTGTCCCTAGTATTCTTAATACCATTTGAAAAGTTTAATGTATAAACATGTTATTTTGCTTTTTATTCCTCAATTCACTCATGAATAATAGAATTCAGATATTTATATTGTTATTTTATAGAATAGCCATCTATCTGTATCAGTATCGGCATAATTTAAATCTTACTATTGTATTGAGCACCTCTCTCAGAGTAGACAAGAATTTTTCTTATTTGGTAGCAATACAATTCCAAAGCCAAAGGTAGTTTATCACAATGACAAATTTAGGTTTTAGGTATGTAGTTTGAGGAATTGATACTCTAACTTTTCTCCTTTATACTTGGTTTTGGAAATGCAAATAACATACCTATGACATAAAATTTTTATTTATACTTTTTTAGTTGGCAGAGGAAGTTTAACTTGAGTTCTTGCTCATTTGATTCTTTTTTTTTTTAAATAATGTTGGTTTGTAAAAAAAGTTTCACATGTACAGCTTTTTAAATCTGCATCTGTATATGTTACCTTAAGCTTGCCACCAGAACTCTAGTTTTTAATCTATTACCATACAGCTAGTCCCTTTTATGAGTGAATAGTAGTCTGTTGTGCATCGATACCACATCTCTAGGAGCCATTCATTTGTCACTGGGCACTTAAGTTGTTTCAATATCTTGGCTGTTGTGGAATGTATGAGTGCATATATTTCTTTGAATTAGTGTTTTATCTTGAGATAGATACCCAGAAGTAGAATAGCTGATCATATGGTATTTTTATGTTTAATTTTCTGAGTAGTTGCCCTGCTGTTTCTAATTTCATTCTTTTGCATGTGGCTATCCAGTTTTCACAACATCATCATTTCTTTTTTTGTGTGTGTGTGTCTACATAGTAGCATTTAATTATCAGAATGTTCCTTCAGTATATGTGGAATATGTTATTCATAACTAGTTGATTCACCTCTCTACAATATTGCTTTTCAGTGCTCTCAAAGGATAGAAATTTCCAGTAATGCTTAACGTTTTCCACAGTTTTTTCTTCATCGGAGGAGTACTGCCCTATTTCACCTTTTTTCCACTGGCACTTGTATCCACATGCTAGATTTTTATATCATTGTCCTCTCCTTCTTCCTTACTGAGTAGAATTCTTTTTCAAATAAAATGTTAGGGAAACACAGCACAGTATTACATTTTAGATCATAATTCGGCTTATTTATACACAGTTGGTAAAAGAGATTGATGTCAGGATAATAAAGAAGTAGAGTTGGTTTATACTTATATTTCTTACCACCTGCAACTGTAGCAGTCGAATGTCAAACAGATTAAACTAAATGTTGAAACTGAATGCCTGCAGTTCATTTATCCCTCCATCTATCTTTTGATTCTGTTTCACCACATGCTCTGTCATAGAAATAATCTGTTCTCTGTGCTTCACAGTTCTTATTCACTTTGCTTTTTTTTTCATAAGTTAGCCATTTCTTATATCCCCTTATGTCAAGCTCTCTCTACATGTTTAAAAAGAATGCTCTGTATTTATTGTTATAATTATTTATTAGGAAATTAACCTGTTTTTTTTTAGTACAGCTGTTATTATGATTGTTCATTCTCTGGTTTATGTCAGACAGGTTTCGAGTGTCTTGTACTAACCCCGCTTTTCCTCCCAAGGTCAGTTATTCATAGTGTGTGATTGTGCAGAACACAAGATTTTTTCCTAGGAACTCATATCACCATGTAGTATAAATATAAAAATAGTGCCTCTTATTTAGGAAGGGAATTAGGAACCCGTTTTGTTGTCCTGCTTTTTGCCCTATACACACCCACTTTAGCATTTGGTGGGGTTTGTGAATCTCCTCAGGCTCAAAAGTATAAATTGAAAATTGCTCAACCATCCTTCCACCTGGGTACTCTAAATCCTCTCTTTAGATTGATTTGAATTACTAGGAGACTATATATACTTGGAATGAATCATTCTCATGTTCCTTAAAATTGCTGAGCTTGTACCTCAGTTTTATATTTGAAAATTTTGAGTCTTTGGAAGAGGCAGCTTTGTGAATTCTGATTTACTGAAAACAGTTACCGAGGATATTGTTTACTATATTAAATAATTTCACATGTAAGGTTTCTAAGTTTGTCTTGGGGGAGCATCTTCATCTTCAAGGAAATGGTATATTTATTCATTTTTGACAGTGGTGATTTCTGTAGAAGACTGAATTCTCTTTTGGGCTATGAGTGCTTGGAAGCCTCATAATTACAACAGGATGTTGACCTGTAAGGTTGACATAGTTGCTTTCTTTATCTCAACTTATATTTTCTTTTTATTCTTTTTTATTATCTTATTGCAGATACCTATTAAAAATAAGCTGGAAAACTCCTTGGAAAGAGAAGAGGTGTATATAGACATTTAGTATCAAAAAGCAAAGGAGTTAGATGCAGATAGACTTACTAGTAGGTTCTAATAATTTGGCATTAGATGATGATGGTCTTTTTAGGGGAAAGGAATCAACTAGAGAGTTGTGTTTCTCTTTTAGTAACAAGGGCACTCTGGGATATTGATCAAGATAACTTGGATGAGAGAAAAATATGGAAGAGAGAAAAGGTTACAAAGAACTATATAAAAGTTTACATTTATATACCTTATTACCAAAAACACAGAAAGAGTAATAAAATTGAAGCTGAACTACTAAATTTGGTTTAGACAAACTAAACTATTGGTAAGCATTGAAATGGCAATTTGCTTTTTCCTTTAATCTGTTAAAAGTTTCCTTTAATCAGTTAGCAAACCGTCCCATTATTCTTAAGATTAAACTCTTCTTAGTCTTTTGTTACTTTAGTATTATTGAGACCGATAGACACAGTAATTAAAGATGTATAGAATAATAATTTCATATAAGTATGTATTGTGAAATAATCACTCTAGTAAGTTTAGTTAACATCCATCACGTCACATAGTTACACATTTTTTCTTACAGTGAAAAATTTTAAGATTATTTTCTTAGCAATCTTCAAATACAATATAGTATTATTAACTGTGGTTTCCATTCTGTACATCACAGAATTGTCAAAGCTTTGAGCACCTTCACCCATTTCCCTTACCTTTTTCCACTGCCTCTGGCAATCACCAATCTGTTTTCTGTTCTGTGAGTTTGGTTTTTTGGATTCCACATGTAAGATCATACAGTATCTGTCTTTTTCTGTCTGACATATTTCACTTAGCATATTGCTATCAAGGACTCTCTGTGTTGTCAAATGGCAGGATTTCCTTCTTTAAAGGCTAGATAATATTCATATATATATTTATCACATTTTCTTTATCCATTATCCATTGATGGACGCCAGTTATATTCTGTGTCTTGACTCTTGTAAGTATTTCTTATTTTGATTTGTTATTTTTATTTTATTAGTAGTATTATATTTAATTTGGTAATACTTAGGATTTCTGTATCTCTATTCATAAGGTATATTGATCTATATGATTCTTTTATTGTTGTGTATGTGCCCAGTTTTATTATTAAAGTTGGTCTAGTGCATCAGATGTCTTATAAAGTCATACTTCTTTCTTCTGTAACTTGACTCATTTAAAGATACGAGTTGCTGGAGCTCACTGGGAAACCATCTGAATCTGATGCCTTTTAAGATTTATACCTTTTGTTGGCATAAAGATGGTGGAGGTCTTTAACTGCCAGTTTAGTTTCTTTCATTGTTATTGGGCTTTTCAGATTTTCTTTCTTGTTGTTGGGGGAAGATGGTCAATCTTTATCATGTTCTTCTAGGAACTTGGTCATTTCATATGTTGTGAATACTTAAGGGAAACTTACACAATTGGTAACAGAATGTAAATACAGAAAACAGAATAAGTACCTCTTTAAATTCTCAAGTTCATATATTGAAGTTTAACCACCAGTATCATCAGAATATGACTGTTTGAAAATATAATCTTAAAGAAGTAATTATGAGGTACAATGAAGTCGTGAGTAGACGCTAATTCAGTTTGATGGGTGTGCTTATAAGAAGAGATTAGGACATAGATAGTCACTGGTCAGATATGAGGAGAGATTCATTTGTAACAGTGTAGTAAAGGCAAACACACTGTGGGAACTAAAAGCTGTGGAATTACTCAGCAATTTATGATACTATAGGGACCATCATTTTGTCTCGTTCTACCTGTCAAGTTTAAAACCAAAGAGATTTGAAATGTGTAGAGTTCCATGTGACAAGGGGAATTTTTTAAATTTAGTAAATGTGAACATACTTCCATAATAAAATTAAGCAAAAATTTTATCATTGCATTGAAAAGCAACAACCAAACCTCAAATAATCCTACTCTCATAGTCAAGACACAAAAATAATGAATGAGGTACTCCATGATAATAGAAAAATTTATAAAGAATATTCATATTAACTTATACAGTTTTCTGACTGCCTAGCTTCCACTGTTGGTATACATATGAGCAAGCTGATCAATTTCTGTGGGAATCAGAAAAAGTTTTTATTGTTGACAGCACAAAAACATTGTCAGCAGATGCTGTCATCAAATTGTAGTATTCTGTTCTCTGCTTTGAAATTAAGTGAAGTGCTTGTTTAAAAATGTTTTCGCATTAGAATGTACAATGATCACTTTAAATTCTGTCTGCTATAATAGGACATTTCTATCACACTGCAATCTGGACTGTGCCATAAACACTATTGTACTTGAACAGATGGAAATCATAAAGTGATATTTAGCTACAGATTTCCTGTCATATAGTTTTGCAAACTGAAAAAGGAGAAATCAACATTTGCAATCAACTGAAAACAAAATACTATCTAGTAAGCTAAAGTGATGCAAATGTGGCATAGGAATATAAGTGCCTTCAATATCATGTACCATTGGCTTTCAGGGAAAAAGAAAACATTAAAATGATAACACAAAGTTAGGCAAGAATATGATGTATGGGGGCAGGGATAGGGGAAGTGATGAAATGGGAGATAACTACAAGAGATGTTCCTGGCATTGTGGATAATAGTTTTAACTGTGATATTTGTTCTAACGAGCTTATCATTTAATGGTTAAGAAATATCCCAGAGTATTAAGAAATACCCTTTATACTTTAAAGTCTTAATTTCTTGTTATAGGTAATGGAGTAACCTGTAACCTATCTCATAAATTTTAAGGCATTTAATAAATTTATGCAGAGTACACTTCATACTACAAAGTGACTTGAGTTTCATGAATTAAAAAAAATTTATCAGTACACGAATGGCTCATCTATTGACCACATTCAATTTACATTGCTGAATCTTACCACTATCTAAAATTCTGAGTTTAGAACTTAAAGTTTGAATATCAATATAATTTTCAAAACTAATATGGTGAAATATATTCCATACTCGTACTCAGGATTAGCAGTCTAAAGGAACATCTTTAATTAGTCTTTTAAATGTATCAGGCCATGCATTTTACAAAAATATCAAGTTTTAGTTAAGATCCAATTAACAATTTGAACGGATAAGCTTAATATAAAGAATTATTAATTAAATGATACTAGAGTAAGATAAACTTACTTAAAGAATATAAAAAATAGGAGATATAAGGAGCAACCACTACCTCTAGGATAGAAAGACTGATTAAGAAGAAATCCCATATCCCATGCCAACTTAAAATCCAGATATTGTTGGAAAGATCCCATCTGTGTCTTACTGAATGGTAGAAAAGTTGCTGTGTTGGGGCACCAGCAGAACTTGCTGGAAATCTTTCCTCTAGGGTGTCAAGGAAGCCCATTCATGAGGAGGGTTCTTGTCCTAATAGAAATACTCTATATTGAAAGCACCTAGCAGCTATTCCTCATATACTGCAGGTTCCAGACACTATTGCTGCAAGTGCTACTGGTTTATACTCGGCTATAAAATTGTCTGGTATGGGAGTTCTACAGAGTGCAGGATGTTGGGTTTTGCTGACCAGTCAGGAAAGCTGTAGGCATTCCAGAACCATGAAAGAAGGTGCCTTCCTCTTTCAATTGGGACTTTGCTAACATCCTCATCTGAAAAGCTTAACATTGTACCAAATGACACAGGTAGAATATTTAAAGTGTTCATCTCAGTTTTCCAGTGTAGCCAGCAAAGGGTAAATATGGAAGTTGAGAGATAGGTTGATAAGTGACACTCAGAATTCCAAGCTACTATACATTTTTTTATCTTGAAAACCAAAAATAAAGAGGTAAGTGAATGAGTCAAAAACAGGAGAACCTTAGATAAAATTTATTCCCTGAACCTCAGTTTTCCTAATTTAATAATGAAGGAGCAGCCATTCATATATAAGATTTGAAGAGGGATAGATTAAGTACAAAATTTGAAGATTCTGATTTGGAAGCTGTTTTCTCTCTGAAAACTCACAATGAAGCAGGGGAAAGGACAGTCTTGTAAAAACCCAACCAATTAAACTTCATAAGGCACTTCATAGCTATTTACTATGTAAATAGTTGTTTTTTACCAAGTCTATTTTTGTTGAAATCTGAGACCTAATAACTTGTCTCCTTCCCTTTTACTACCATGCCTTCCAAATATAACCGAGTATGAGTAACTAATGTTTAAAATACTTATCCTTGTCAAGTAGGTATAGCATATTGATGATAATGCTTAAGCTAGTATATGATAAAAATGAAGAAAATGGCAGTTCTAAATAAATTGAAATGCATTTTTTCTTATTACCCTTCACTCAATTTTAGAACCTCAATTTAGAAACCTTATTCATTTCCATGTTGATGACTAAATCTTTATTTCCACACTAACTTCTTTCCTAATTCCCAGACTTCTAGCATCTTTTATATAGCATACCATATAAAATGACCAAGTTCCTAGAAAAAATTGAGTAGTGGGGAAAGCAGGACAAAGGGAAGACATGTTAAATCTTTAAAATTGAAGAGCTGTCAAGAAGAGGCATTATTTAAGTTCTCTGTCTTCCCAGAGGACAAAAATAGGGCTAATAAATATAGAAGATATAAGGAGACAGATTGCAGCCTAATATAAGAACATGTTAATATCTATTAATTGGATGAGTAGTGTCAGAAAGGTTTTGGGTAGCATTTGTTTGTAGAGAGATTGCTGTCAGAATTAATGGTGTAGTGGAGAGATTTGTGTTCCCTTTTTTAGAATCAGGCAAACTAGGGTTTTTTTTATTCTGTGCCACTTAGGTACTATTGTGACCTTGAGCAGGTAACTAAACTTTAAAAAATTCCTTAACAATGAAACAGTGATAATAAAATATATTTCATAGCTTGCAGTGAGGATTAAGAAAAGGTTAAGTACCCAGCGTCAATGTTTTATTAGGCCCTCAATGTGAGAGCATTGTTGCCATTGAAATAAGAACTTTTGGGATACAAGGTCATACTATTTAGTTTCTAAGGTCCATTCTGTTATTTTGCTTATTTTAAGTATGCATTTATATATGTCTGTGATTGAATTATGGCAAAGATAATTTTGAATTGAGAGAAATTTAGTAAAGGCCCTTATGGTAATCATGTGTAATAGATATTTTAATAATGAAAAGGTATGTTCTGCAGTTATTTTTTTTTCCTGTGGTTAAATAACTACAGATACCACAATATAGACTATCTCAGTCAGATTGTAAAATAGAAATTCACTATGAGTTTCTGTAGAGGGATTTTTTTTAAACATGGCAATACGTAATACATATTACTAATTTTTAACCAACTCTAATCTCTTATGGGGGCTAAAATTACAGAAAGTAAAATATATTACAGTACTCAAAATGTTGAAGAGAGAGTAATGCACAAACTATTGTAAAGGTTTATGAGATGTAAATATACAAATTTATAGAAGTTTTTTCTTTAGTTTTTGGTTTACATTGCTTTACACATTTTAGGATATTGAATTTGCATCTCATTCTGTATGTGCGTGACTCCACAGCCACCACCAGCGTTCTAGTGCCCTTCATCACCATCTTTGAGCGCGGAATTGAATTGGTTACATAGGTGTTGAGGGTTGCATGAGCAAAATGAGAGCACCGAGTGAACAACTGCTGAAAATAACATGTGGAACTGGAGAAACAAAGAGGAGGAGAATCTTGAGAACTGGGCCTCAAAACCCCTAGGAGGTGATGCTGCCTGGTGGCTGCTGCTACTTCTGTGCAATTAAGGTAAAACTTGAGCATGGAATTAACTTTGCTACCAAAGGCAAAACATGGTTGCTGGGCTGATGATGACAGGAATATTAGGCAAATGGGGAACATGTTGTCTTGCTTTCCAGTCTCTCTAGTGTTTTTTGTTTGTTTGTTTCTTTTGTTTTTTTGCAGAACTTAGCAAGAAGCCCAGTGGCAAATCAGACATATAGTTTGCAGATACCCAGCCCCATAATCACAAAGCAGAGAAAAGAGTAAATTTGGAATTAGGGATAATAGCTTAAGAAATGGCAGAGACCTCCGTGTAGAATTTTTCTATTATGTTTTAATACCACATTTCTCTATTTTTTCATGTTAGAAAACACTTGTATTTTGAAATATTTTTCTATCTAGAAGAACTTAACTATAGTACACTTTTCATGAGTGATTTAAGACCTGTTCTTTTTCAGAAAGGGTAACTGAGTTTACTGCGAATTCCGCACGGCTTGCTACCCTCTTCATCTCTGTTAAAAATTTGATGTAAAAGTTTCATGAGTCTCTGGACAATCTTTTCCTTCTGTATTATATGTGATTCTTCTAGATGTTAAGATATGCCCAATATGGTGTAAATTAAAAAGGATAAACTGAAATATTATTTCATTTTTGTAATCATACATTTATTAGTAAAGTACTAGTGTGATTTTTTTTTGTTCTTACAGTTAGAGCAGAATGAAATTGTAGAGATATAACTGTCTTTTCTGATTTAAAAGATAGTATGTTAAAATAATTTATGCTCATATACTCCTTTCCAAAAGTAAGTCAATAATTGCAATTGCATTTTTTTGATTAAGACTAGTGATTTTGAAGAAGGTAACTTTTTTCCAAATGCTGGTATCCACAGCAGATGTGCTGGTTTAATTAAGACAGACTCGCAGCTCTGTTACAGCAAGATGTCCATTAAATTTCAGTTGTTTATACCATTCCTAATGAAGCCATAATTGTTTATTGGCCCTTGCTTTTGAGATATGTTTCTATCTTTTAATGAGGAATATTTGTAATTGTTCTAAGAGTGTGGTTTAGCATGCACCTTTATAAAAAATATGGTGTAATACTATAGCTTTAAAACACCTTTTCTTTTGCCTTTTCTTTTGCATTGGGTTAATTATGTGGATTGGTAAATAACAAACATCATGGTAGTAATTTATAGAAGTTAAATAAATGTTAGTAAATAGTCTCGATACCTTTAAAATACTTTAATACCTTTATTTGAAGAGGTAGGGTTTTACATTATTAAAACATTCAGCATTTTACAAAATTATTAAAAATTTATAGTCGTTGCATATAAGTAATATATTAAATAAGGACAAAACATACTGGCACAGTTGCTTAGAAGTCCTTTTTGAGATGTCCTTTTATGTCATCAGTTACATGGTTTAAATTATATACCTTGACTTCAGTGGCATGTTTTTACCATCCATGAAGTTAAGGAGAGTCAATTACTTATCAATAGTTGAGAACAGTACAGATTTTTGGTACCATTGGAATGCCAGGGTCAGTTTTCAAACACTATAATATGTTAACTCTTTCTTCTGTCTAACTGGAATTCTGTCTAATTGGTATTCTCATGAGCTGCCCCATACCTTTTATTTTGTGTCCATTTTTATCGAATAAGGACAATTGCATAATTAACTCATTGTGGTTTTATGCCCTAATTTATTCAATATCTTGGGAATCTGTAAGACTAAACACTATAATTAACTCATGTTGTTGTTGGTTAGTGGAGGAAAAGCATACAGTAGACAATATGTTTGAATATTATTGGAAAGAGATACGACTTTAAAAACCTGAATGAAAACTCTTAGCATATGGAACTTAAATCATTCATTCTCAGCTGGACTCATATCCTAGAGGTAGATCAAAATAGATGATGATATAGTTTTAAAAAAACATTTAACGTAATTTTATACTGGGAAAATGAAAAAGAAAAAAGATTTTTTGTTTTTGTTTTTGTTTTTTTCAAGGAAAGCTGCAGGCCCGAATGATGGTTAGGAGACAAGCAGGCAGGAAGAGAGAGGAGGACGAACCATTCATTTATTTTATTTAGTTGTTCATCTTGATTGTTCCCTCTGACCTCGGGTCTCTATCCTGAGTCCTTGGGAATGTTTGTGAACTATTTCCAGTAGACTTACCTACTAGGCAGGTCATCACAGTACACCAGAAAAAGATGCTGTTTTCTAATACTATCCACAAAAATTCAATATTTGATGGGAATGGAAAGTTATAGATCCTCAACTATCAAGGGTGGCAAAGTAATCGATGCCTATTGGACTAGGGCATAAGTTTGAAAAATGTTAAGATATACTGCCTTAGATTCTGACTGGATATTTTCTGCCATTGCCTTACCTCCTTTCAACTTCTGCCAGAGCTAATAAGATTCCTTTCAAGGGCCAAGCAATAGAGAATAACAATATAAGATAAACTAAAGTAGCTCATTCTGTTTCTCTTCTCAAGCAAGTGGTTGTGTATATGTTTTTTTGTTTTTGTTTTTGTTTTTGTTTTTGTTTTTGTTTTTGTGAAGGAAAGGCATAGGCCAGAATGAAGGCAAGCAGAGGCAGGCAGGCAAGAAGAATGAGGAAGGAGAAGCATTCATTTATTTTTTCAGTTCATCTTTATTGTTCCTGCTGGCCTGGGATACGAACCTGGATCCTTGGGATATATATGGATGCACCTAACTGCTACTCCTTCAGAGTTTGCCGAGGCAAATGATTTTCATGACAGAACTCTAAATTCAAACTCTAGCTGATATAAAACTGGACAGTGATTTAACTCAGAGGCCCACAGAGGTTCCTGAAGACCAACTCTGAGAGCCAGGGTAGAATCTGTTTACTAGTAAGGCTGAATCGCCCTTTAAATCACAGCACTTAAACATTTTCCTGGTTTTTATTTTATTTGGTTTATTCGCAGACCACTTTACTAGGCAAAGAATTTCATTGTCTATACAGATAATTTAGGTAGCTATTGGAAAGCGTTCCCACAAATGACACCATTTTCCCTTTTATGATTAACTTAATTTGGAAAATGTTATTTCTCTAACATGCTTTTGCTTTCTGTTTTGCCACATGAAGCAGACATTGTTTCATTTACCAATAAATAAATTGTGGAAAAATGAGAAAATGTATTAAAACCTCTCATTTTGAATATTTAAATAGTGGATTTACACTATATGTTGAACATACATATTCACACAGTAGAAAACCCTAATTTTGTGAGGATAACAACATGTTCTTAAAGGAATTTCTACACATCAGGTGTTTCACTTGAGTGGAATAGCCTATGACTAAGATATTGCCTTTCTTTTCCCCAGGGCTTAAGGTAATATTAGCCCATCATTTTCAGACTGGATCGTTGAAAAGGATTATATGGGAGGGAAAAAACTTGTGTAAAATCTGGAAAACTAATATTTCTGAAGTTTACTACCACTGTTCTCTTATTGTTTTTCTACTGGAAAATGTTTCCTCTATAAAGTATAGTTTGTTTTTTGAACCTCTACTGAAATCAGAGACTATTTTACAGAAAGGTAGCAAAATTTGCCCTAGTGTATTATCCTAGTTGCAATAGCTAGATATCCTTAGTTTGGACATGAAGAACAAAACTTCTCTAGTATTTTCTTTCAGATTGACTTCATTGTTTGTGAGGGTAGTCCTACGGGGGAGTACTAGGTTATTTTTGTGTTTTGTTTTAATGATGATAATGTTTTACAGAAACAAGGCTTGCTCTGAAACAAATTATCCAAGGAATTCCTTACCCAGATTTTCTGCCTTGAGATGTTTCTGTAACTTCATTGTCATCTGATAAAAGATTATGGGTTACAGAGTGCTTTGCATTTCAGTTCATACCTGCTCCATGGCCACCTCCACTCTAGTCTCTAAGATCCTTGGATACAGAGTTAACTATAGACATATTGGTGGAAAGTTGTTATTTGGGTTTTTTTTTTTCCTTTTGTAACATTTACCACAAACCATGCCTAATCAAATCTTAAACTTTCTAGAACTTTCATAATCTTATCATTTTTATATCCTGGATTATTTTCTTTTTTACTGTGTTCCAAGACTTGGCTCTAAAGAAGTGAGTCTCTCCCTAATTCTATTAATAGGCCACTTCAGTGCTCCTACTAGTGTTAATTCTTCTTGCCAAGTATACCCTATGCTATGAGCTGAATTGTGACCCTCTGTTAAAAATTTAGGTTGAATCCCTAAACCCCAATGCGATAGTATTGGAGAGGAGACCTTTTTGAGATGATTGCGTTTATATGAAGTCATGAAGGTGGGGCCTTCATGATGGGGGTAATGCCCTTTTAAGATGATAAGAGGTACTAGGACACTCCTGTCTTCATATGGGGACACAGCTTGAATGTGGACATCTTCAGGCCAAAAGTACTCTCGTCAGAAACCAAATTGGCTGCACCTTGAATTTGTATTTCGCAGACTTCTGAACTGTGAGAAGTAAGTGTGGAAGCCACTCAACTCAGTTTGGTGTTTTATTACATCTAATACATCCTACTCAATTACCTTCCTCCATTTTTAAAGTTCTGCCTGTTTTTCCAACCCCAGCTCTCAGTTCCCATCTCCTGCATAAAACAATCTCATGTCTTATTTATTCTCCTTTTGAATATTTGGTTTTACTACCTAAGTCTCATAGTTGAGTACTGGGTTATTCGCTACCTTATATTCTTTAATGTTTCCATGTATCCTCAGGAAAAGGAGAAGTTCCTCTGTATATTAGAGGCTAAAATAACATAAAGGAAAGGCACTCTCTTCAGCTGGGGCAGGATAGACAGGAAGATGATACTAGGGAAAGTGACTAGGAAGTATATCTGATGAGGAAGCTGAAGCTCCAACAGGTGAAGACACATTTGAAGGACACATGAATGGATAAGTGACAAGATTTAAATGTATGGGTCTCATAAGTAGAATTGAGTTTGACTTTATAATATGCATATCACTTTTTGGTTTTCATGCCCCATAAGAAAAGCGTTTTAGTAAAAATGAAAACAAGTTAATGTATAATTTTTCTTTCAAATGCAGAAAAAGCAAAGTACTTCAGCAGTTAAAATATTGATTTTAACTTGCTCTGATCAGTAATTTTGCTGGTTTAAGGTACTTATATATATAAAACCATGGGGTCTTTTTTTAATACAACCTTGTTATCAGGATGAGCTGGTGAAGCTGTTGTACAAAGAGCTTTAAAATCAGGAGAGGAAGATATAAAAGTTCATTTGGTTTTTATTTTCATAGAATCTTTTCAAATTAGAAAAAATATGCCTTTATACTTGATATTCAAGCAAGTTAATTTGCTGGTGCTTGTTGCTTAAG
Organism: Solenodon paradoxus; assembly: GCA_004363575.1. Classification (NCBI taxonomy): domain Eukaryota; kingdom Metazoa; phylum Chordata; class Mammalia; order Eulipotyphla; family Solenodontidae; genus Solenodon; species Solenodon paradoxus. Next base: position 341,389 of record RJWH01000438.1, read on the forward strand.
AATTGATAAATCAATACTTTGAAGAAAATTATGGAATATTTAACTTAATAAAATTCATTTGGGGATTTTTCCTAAGTTTAACGAATAATTTCTCCTTAAGGAGGATATAGTTAATATTTGAAGTAATCTAAATTAAACCAATGTAATGCTTTTATTATACTTTATTGTCCCTTACTTCAGGAAAATTTTCACAGATTCTTTACTTCCAGTATCCTGAATATGGAGCAGTGCTTGTAGTCATTTTAACTAATTGTAATACAGAATATAATAGAAATTATATTGCACTAAAAATTCTGTGATTCTCAGTTTTCATAGAGTAAAAATAAATAGATTCTCTTAAGCCTCAGTTTTCATATGTGCAAAAATGGAATGGACCTAGATCAGAAATACTTATGCCTCAACCCCAAACAAGACCAAATAAATCAGAATCTCTGCAACTGAAGCCCAGGTGTTCATATTTTCTGAAACTTTCCAGATGACTCTCATGTGGAACCAGAGTTTAAAACCACTGGAGTAGATGATCTTTAAGACAAAGTGTGGTCCATGAACTGCCTGCCAGTCTACAAACTGTTTATTGCCAGCCCACAAGAACATGTAGTATTTGTGCCAGATTGTAAATCACCAAAAACACTTGTGCTCTAGTATGGCTCTTTTTTTTTTTTTCAGCAAGACTTTGTTGATTAAGGAAGTACTGAGTTTAATTTACACTCATGCACAGCTTCCTTATTTGGTCTCCCACCAGTATTTTGAGTAGCAAATCTCTAAGATCTCTCCTACCATATATAAATTCTGTGACTTAATATATAGTTGTTTAAAATTTGCTGATTTAAGTAATTATTGCAATATTAATTAAATTGTAATTAATAAACAAGAATATTATTTAGATATGGAAATGGCAAAGTTTGAAAGGTTAAAAATGTTGACCCTTGTGGCTCAGGTGGCTAAGGTGCAAGTCATGTAAAGTCCAACCTAGGTTCAAACAGGGAGGGAGTTGTGGGGAATGTTGAGTGACAGTATCTTAAAGACCAGGTGTAAAATTTAAGTGTCAGTCTTTTTAAATGGAAAATGTCCTACTCTGCCATTATGATATTTTAATTTTATCTATTATACATTTTACTGCTTTAGTGCTTTATTGGCACAGAGATAATTTAATTACACATGGTTAATTATTAAAAATAATTACAAATCGTTTAAAAAATATAAATAATTCTGTGCAATATATTTATTAATAGGACTCCAAAAATGATAACTGAAGAAAATTTTTCCTATTCAAAGTATAAACTTATCAGTAAACATTATTCTGCAAATAATTAAGACCAAAAGGATTTTTCATGAGTGGTCTAGAGAATAACAGGCTCACAGGAAAGTTTTGACTCTTACAAACATAATTGTATAGTAAATGTACCATAATGCATCATAAATGATTGTATGAGGTGAAACTTTCAAATCTATACACATATGTGAAATTAGTAGTATTATAAAATATAGATTGAAAATTAATCTATTAGAATAATTATGGTATGTGAGTTCTCTTTCCCAATTTTACATAATTTCATGTGTTATTTGGTCAAAAATGAATCTGAAAATTGTTGATTTAATTGAAGGTCTTTTGAATATTCCACTATTCTAAGAAAAATATAAGATCATTTTTATTTCTGTTATTGATACACTTAAGACTTTTGTTGTGATTGTTTTATCAATTTAGATAACTACCTCAGAGAAAATATTCATAGGTTGTCATAGGTTGTTAGATATTTTAGATTGTCTGTGACAGCTCTTTATTATCAGAGGTTAATTTCCAAGATAGTCAGTATTCCTTTTATGCATGGTTCTACTTATTGTCTATGCTAAGATTTTGGGTTTTTTTTTAAATAAAAATGCATTTTGCTTTTCCCTTTTTTAATTGCTTTTTTTCCAATTATTTTGACTGTGAAAGGCTCAATAGCAGATATTCTTGGCCTAAAAAGCTATGGAATGTATATATGGGAGACCAGTGTAATTAAAAGTTTTGAATAGGCTCCAGATTAACTCCCACAGATTTTTTTGGATGAACAGCTGGTTCAATTTGACCATCTGTGATTACTGCCCTTTATAAAAATAATTCTCTTTCATCTGACTCATTCCTCGTCTTTGGTTTTTTCTATTTAATGTGTTGTAAGCTCAAGTTTCTAATCATGATGAGCCTCTGGATTGAAAAAAATAAAATATGTGCCATTGTTTAAAATTTTAATCCATTTATACATATGTATGGCATTATTATGGATATTAAAAATATATACATAATTAGAATAGTAAAATGAATTCTATATACTTAACACCAAGGTATAGCAATTGACAGCTCACATAAAAAATCTTATTTCATCTATACTTCCCTTCACTGTAGCATATATCAAAGATTATATCTTTTTTTTTCAATAAATACTCCTCAAGGGAATTATTGGCACATAATTGGTAAACTAGAATGGATGAAGTCCAAATTCCCTTTGGCACTCAGAATGATTGCTAGAAGAGAATATGAATTTTCCACTGGAGTTCAAAGACCGCATCACGTAGTAACTGCATTACGAAGATGCTTTAGTTTAAGTCTGAAATGCTGTCACAGAAGTCTATAGTAAAACTCTGAAATTCTCTTCTTTCTCTCAGTCTTCAATGCAAATTTTTATTTAAAATGGTAATCTTTTGAGTTTGCATAATGCTACTACTGTGCTAAATGGGCTTGTAATTCCTTATCATGAATAATAATAATCAGTACCACAAAGAGCAATTATGAGCTTAATAATGAGGCAGGAATGGGAAAAAATTAGTTTTATTATTTACCATTTGAAACAGATTGTCATAGTAGTATTTGGTAAATACACAAGGATCAATTTTCAAATATAAAGAAATTCCTAATTTTGATTGAAGAATTAGTAAACTACTTTTTAATAATTTTTAATAAGTTAGTGGTGAAAATAATTTATTGAAATACCATCAAAGGAGGTCATAAATTGTTTTATGACAAATGAAAATGTAGTCTTTTAGATTTCAAATATTAATGTAGGAAAATCTATTATACATTTGATGAATCATTATTCTAGACCAGTGTATTTTTGTCCTTCACTTTTTTTGATCTGTGACCTCTCAGGTAACTATTATATATGGTTTTCCCAGATTTTGAAATGAAGAAAAATAATGGTAATTTCATTTTTCAAGCTATTGTAATTTTGAATTACTCACTAAAATTATCCTTCAGTGTGTAAATGGGTTAAGTGTGACCATCTAATGAACTATAATTTAAAAAATGCAAATACAGTGTGTCAGGTTAAAGCAGTATCTCAGTTCGAAGGAATCTTGAAGTTTCTAATTGTCTCATTAGAAAAACAGTTTAAGTATTTGTACTATATTTTTCCTTTTAAAATATTAAAAATTGGATCAGAGCATTGAAGTATCAGTCATCTTTATACAATTAAAGAGCTAAGATACTCATTGTGGTAACCTGAGTAATGACCCCCAGAATTGAATGTGTTACTTTTGCATAACAAAAGGAATTTTACAGACATAAATCGTATTATTTTGAGATGGGGAGATATACTGGATATTGTCTTGATTCTAGTATAAGCCAGGGTCATTTTAAGGGAAAAGATGTGATTACAGGATCAGGTTATAGTCAGTGAGAAGCCATGAGTCAAGAAGAATTCAGAATGTCCTTAGAAGTCAAAAGAAGCTTCTAGGGAATGAATTTTCCCCTAGAGTCTCCAGAAGAAATGCAGTTGTGTTAACATCTTGATTCTCAGAATACTCTCCAACTCTTAACATCTTGATTCTAGGAATCCTCTCCAACTCTAGATAATACATTTCTGTTCTTTAGAGCCACTAAATTTGTGGTAATTTGTTACAGCAGCATTAGGAAACTAAATCACTTCTGAACAAATTTCAACACTGGCATTGACCTGTTGGTTTTGTAAGCATTACTTATAACAAGTTTTTCAAAATGTCTTTTTTTGAAAAAACTTATTCTTAAAGGCTTCCTCTGATGTACTTAGGGAAAATAAATGAGCCTGTTACAAACTACTTTTTTCTCTTAGAGATCTCATGGCCCAGAAGATTTTTGTTGTTCCTACAGACTCTTGAAAGATTATCATGGTAATTTGGCAAGTGGCTTCTTGACTTGTTTTCTATTTATTATGCAGATCATAATATTTATCAGTATTTAATGTATCCATCAGTGCTATAGTTATTTTATATAGTAAATTCTACAATAGCCTTACAAGTTTGATTTTATCTATATTTTATAAGTGAGGATCCTGAATGTGACCCTGTGACCCATTAGTTTGAAATAAGTCAATATTTGTTGTGCAAATATTTCCCAGGAGGATTGAAACTTTAATTTCCAGTCTGTTTTTAGGAAGGAAAACAGGTTGTTCTGAAAATGACTATCTTTGATGTTGAACACAGTTGATTTAATAAGAAGATAAATACCATTCACTCTATAGAATTGAGGTGGACTTTGAAGGATGACTAGGTTTTCACAGAAGTTTAGTGGATCTTCCAAGTGGAGTAAATAGTGCACAAAATCCTCAAGGATGTGAAGAAAATGTTATAAGGGTATAAGGATGTCACAGTTTGTCTAGAAGATTATTTAGAGAAAAAGTGGGAGATAATATTGTGAAGTGAAACAGTGCTTCAGTGTTTCATTTTTATAGAATATTTTTAATTCAGTTGGTGAACTAATTGTTAATTTACCTTAATCAGACTCTTTACTATTAAGATTAGATTATTTAGACTGCAAACTCTTTGATACAGATTCAGTTTGCTAAATGGAGGAGTGAGTCAATAAATGCTGGTCTGTAGTTATCAAGGAAAACCCTTGGTTATGTTCAGTATGTGTTCTAAGACCACAGTGTGTAATTTTGAGAGATTTTCATCACAATGATTAAATAGAAAGATTTTGATACTTAGAAGGATAAACTCCATTTATCTGGAATTTTCACTATGTGTCAGTTCATTTACCTACAATATTGGTTATTTGAAGTATTATTTGTTTTGGTAATTGATTTTTTTCTTTTTCTCAGAAAATGAATAATAATTCATTTATTTATCTAATTTTCTAATTTATCACATTCATGATATGACACTTCTTTAATCCTAATTTTTACTTTTTGTCATTTAAACGTGCTCATTTTCTGCTTGCAAAAAGAGGTGTCTGAAGGTTTATTAATTATATGATATTGTTAATTGTAAAAATCTTGCTGATATTTCTCTTTTGCTCCCATAGTGAAAAATGTCTCCCGCTGATATGAAACAGCCATTGAAGGTTGTTAAGTTGGTTTACGAGTTAAATAACTCAAAATTACTCAAAATATCTTGTTCTCAATAAGTACAACTTTAAATGTTTTTTATTCATTCCATTCTTCATGTTTATAAGTATTAAATAAAATTTTCTTTCCCAAATAAATCTCTGTATTGTAATTTTCTTGTAAAAATGTCAAATGTTAAAAGAATACAGTAAAGTACAAAGAAGGAAGAAGGTTGCAAATTACTTTATCTGTCAGAATCATTTACTTTCACTTTTAACCACAGAGACAAAATTATGTTAAAATAAAGTAAAGGTTCCTTTTGATAAACATATCTAATTCTAATTCCCTATTTAAGTAATCTGTTATATATTGGCTGTATATTTAGTATTTTTTGTAAATATTTTTACTACTTTATATATACACATTAAGTAATATCATAGAATATTTTTTTTATTTGCAGAGATGTTTACCATAGTGTATGTATCATTCATTTGTTTTTACTCAATAATTATGATAACTAACCATGTTGATATTTCTAAATCTAGTACTTTTAATTACTATATATGTACTATTTTTCATTTATTCTCCCATTGGTGGACTTTTAAGTTGCATCCAGTGTTTTTTATTTTGCTAATTATAAACAACTCAGCTGTCAGCATCTATTGCACATGTTTCTTTCTACACATGAGCAATTACTTTTCTAGCAGGTGCCTAGAAATAAAGTTGCTTTTAATACAGGTTGCGCATATTTATATTGCCAGATTGTCTTCAGATCGATTGTACCTGTTTATACTTTTAACATTGTTTATATGTGCATAATTTTTATTTTTAATAAACTAGATGTCCTACCATCCATTTTATAGATGAGGGAAAACATTTGCTGAAGGGTTATCCTTTTTTAAATGAGGAGCATCTTACTATTTGTCTTTAGGATCTAAAAATTTCTATAACTTGATGTATAACCATATTACACAAGATTATTTTTATTATGGCCAAATAATAGAAGCAAGATAAATGGCTATCCATTGAGTTGATTAAATAAATTACGTTACATCTGTACCCTGAAGTGCTGTGTTGCTTTAAAAATAAAAAAGAAACAATAAAGTTCTTACGTTTTGATACAGAAAATTCTTTAATTTAGGTTGAAAAAGAACACAGATAGGGTAAAGAAAGGCATGTATTATCCTACTATGTCAAAAAGAGGGTATTTACTTGTCTTATATATAAAGTTATATATATATAAAATAATAATAGTGGTTACATATTATAAGAATGGGAATTAGGCAGATGGATACAGAACCTCTGATCTTTCTCTGTTGCATACCCTTTTAATGCCTCATGCCTGAAGTACTTGAATATATTGCTTTTTTCTTCTGAAAGTGTCTATAATTTTAATATAATTCCTATTGTATACAAGTGTAAATTGTTTTTAATTTTCCATTGAATAAATTAAATTGGTAATAATAATCATGATCTTTTTTAACCCTCTTAGCAAGTTTTAAATGTACAGTATATTACTGTTAACTATAAACACAATTTTTCTCTTTTTATTTTGTTAAATTATTCATGGTCATTTTAGTTCATAATTTCCCTTTACCCACTGTTTAATTGGGTTTTATTGTATTTTTACTATCGGGTTATTCTTATGCATTATGTATAATAATCCTGTAGCATATATATGTGTAGCATATATATATAATTTTCAAATATCGTATCCCATTCCACAGATTGCTTTTTTACTGATTGTTTCTTTTGCTGTGTAAAAGTATTTTAGTTTGATGTAGTCCTACGTGTCTTACTTTTCATGTTATATTTCAGAAAACATTTGCAAAACCAGTGTCATGAAGCTTTTCCTCTGTGATTTTTTTCTGGTAGTTTTATAGCCTGTCTTACATATAAGTCTTTAATCTATTTTGAGTTGCTATTATTTTCTATAGCGGTTATTTTAATAATAAAAATGAAAATTTTGTTTTCTTTTCCCTCTGACCCTGGTCCGTAGACTTTACCTGACCTGCACTTTAGCTGCCTGAACCACAGGGTTACACAAAATCCATTTTATTTTTATGCATGCTTCGTTAAGATGAAGAGACCTTATCTGTGTTAAGTAGAGAGGAAATACTCTCTTGCATTATCCACCAAACATGCCTAAACACATATGCTTTTTTTCTTCAGAACAAATTAACTTTCTGATGGATAGAGCCTCTATTTTCAGATTATTAAGATGGTAATTGTATCATTGCAGATTATGTGTTTCCATGGTCATCAATGTTTAGATTAAAATTGACTGTATTTTCCAATACTATTTGTTACATAAAATAGTATGTAACGTAATTTATAGAGGTTGTCTTTCAAGATATATATTTTTAAATTTTCACATCATACTAAGAGATGAAATGATTGGATGTTTGCTAAGAACCTATCTAAGATGCAGCTTTCTTTGTGGAGGCCATTTAAAATGAAGGTGAAGAGGAGCATAGCATATTATTATTCTGTCCTCCCCTCCTTTTCACCCTTTCAGCATTGTTTTTCCTATATAATAGACACGTTTGTGAAAGGGAATGCATATAACAAATCTTTCCATACAGAAAACAGTTCCATTAATTGTGCCTTCAAACTCAATATGTGCTACAGGGTAAAGTGATATTAGAAAGTTAGAAACTCCATGATAATTTAAGTAGTATTTTGTGAGGAAAGAAGCTTATGGAAAGGGATATAATGTAGATGTTTAATTAGAATTAATCCTACTTTCTATATATGATGCTGGGTAGACAGTAAAAAAAAAAAAAAGGTAAATATAAGAACTGTTTATTAAGGTTAGCATTGTAAAGATTAGTTGTAGGGTTATCTAAGTTAAGCCTTTAGATTGAGCCATTTTATAAGATCAAATAAACCTGTGTAAAGTGCCTTTTACTTTAAGTAGCTGGTTTTAACGCCCCCACCCCCCGCCCCGACCCCACCGACCCAGATTTACACTAAATTTACTATAAAGCAAAATAGTTACTGGATTTTTTTCCCTATCTCAAAGAGTCAGCTGATGGAGATTTGTTTTTCTACTACATTCTAATGTAATCAAAAGTGAACGTAAATATAAACTCTGTTATTGTAGTCCTGTTTTGTAATCTGTATACTTAATTTGTACCTTCCTATTGGTATGATCATGGAACCAAAATGACATCTTTGTCATTGAAAAAAGTGACTTTGCATAAAAATGCTTCTAAAATGGGACTTTACTAAATGAATTAACTCTTTGTTTCTATATATCTTCTGTAGTATTTATTAGCAATTTTTATACATAGCCACAAAGTGCATATATTGAAATATATATTACATATCAGTTGAGTGACTTTGTGTTATATTATGTGAAAATTAATCAACAGACCAAAATACTCAACGGAACAGGTTCTATAGTATTGAATGATAACACTATTCAGCCGTATCATTTTGAATAGTGAAATTACTTTTGTTATGTGGAGCTAGAAAAATAAAGTCGAGGTCATTAAGTAAATAGCAATTTCAATCTGTACTCCCATTTTTGGACATTATAGCTCTCCTTTTCTTAGCTTCCTGAATTGACACTATTACTATTCCTGTAATCTTTATTATGTGTTTTGATTCTCTAGATTGCCAACACAGGAAAGCTGCAGTTGTATATTTCTGTTCTAACACATAAATAGGCAGTTTTTTTTGAAACTCCCTTTAAAACAACACGTGGACATAGATCATTATTTTTTCCTTTCTCCTTTGAAGTAGGAAGCACTTTGGTTATTTCCATTGTTTGCGATTTCCGTGAAGGAGCCTTTCTGTGAAGCTGTTCTTATGGATTTGAATAAACTGAAGTAATTAATGAGAATAAGTGGGATAACTAATGTCAGGACTTTTTTTTAATTGCCTATTTTGTCTTCATCAAGAATAAAGTTTTTAGCACTTCATAGAAATCTATATTATCTTTAATTCCTACTTTTCTATTTAAAAAATAAATGATTTGCAAACCACAGTATAGACATCAGTATGTATGTGTGGCTTCTGTAATTTTAAAAGCCTATGCCAGATGTAGCTAATTGAAGTAACAGTGTTTTTAATAATATGGCAGAATTAGTATATTTGTAAAATGAACAGGAAAAGCAAGATACAAAGATGTTTATATGTTGTTATAATAACATAATATAAGCGTAGGTAAACAAAAGTAAAAAAAAAATTCCACAGTTATTTATAGTGGTTATATTTGACAGTGAGATTGGTTTTTTTCCTCTTCTTTCTGATTTTGTAAGTCCATCTTTTTCAGAAGTGTATTAACTTTTTTAATTAAAAATATTATGGAGGGAACATTGCATCATAACAGTATATAGATTTAAGGTGTGTATCATCTTTAATATCTGTATATAATACATTATGTTCACCACCAATAGTCAGTACTATCCTTTACCTATAATTGACCTCTTTTACCTGATTTGCCTACCCTCCCTACTTACTAGGATTTTATTCCTTTTTTTGTTATTGAGGTAACTTCGATTTACAAAATAATAAGCTATAGTAAGTTTAGATGTTCAGGTTCATTATTCATCAAATATTTGAAAACACTGTCCACTGGACTCCAATGTCACCTTGCTCTCAGTTCCTACTCTCTTCTCTGGTAACCTCAGTTCTATTGTCAGTGTCCCAAGTTTGGATTTTGTTTTGTCAGCTTTATTTCTTTATATTATTTTCACATAGAAATCAGATCATCCAGTAATTTTCTTCTAACTCATTTCACTTAGTACAATCCCTTGTAATTCCATTGTGTTGCAAATATCAGGATTTCATTTTATTTTAGGGCTATGTAGTATTCAATTGTGTATATATTCCATCTTTACTTACCTGTTGATGGACACTTGGGTTGTTTCCAATTCTTGGCTATTGTAAATATTGCTGCAGTGAGCATGGGGGTGCATAAATCTCTGTGAATTAGTGTTTTTTGGGTAAATACCCAGAAAGTGGTATGACAGGATCATATGGGATTTTCATTCTTAATTTTTTTGAGGACTCTTTATAATGTTTTGCATAATGTTTTCACCATTTACATTCCCACAACAGTGTAAAAGGATTCCTTTTTTCCTTGCATCCTTACTAATATTTGTTGTATCCAGTCTTTTGGATAATAGCCATTCTCACAGGTATGAGGTGATAATATCATTATTGCTTTTATTTGCATTTCTCTAGTAACAAGGGAGGAGGAACATCCTTTCATGTGCCTGTTGACTATCTGTTTATCTTTGGATAAAGTCTGTTCAGATCTCATTTTTTACTGAGTTGCTTGTTTTTCTGTTGTTGAGTGTTTTGAGTTCCTTATATGTTTCGAATATTAAGCCCTTGTCATATATATATCATATATATATATAGTGTCCCATTCAGTAGAATGTCTTTTCATTTCGGTGATTGTTTCTTTCACTGTTAAATTAAAATTCTTTTTATTTTGATGTTGCCCGATTTGTTTTGTTTTTGTTTTTCTTGCCACTGGAATTGAGTCCCCAAAGACCTCTTCAAAGCTGATGTCATGGAATATATTGCCTGTGTTTTCTTCTATGTATTTTATGGATTACAGTCTTACATAGAAATCTCTAATCCATTGTGAATTAATTTTTTGTTTGGTATTAAGAGATTGATCTAGATTCATTGTTTTGCATTTGGCTGTGCAGCCTTTCCACAATATTTGTTAAAAAGACTTTCCTTTTTCCATTGTATGCTTGTGGCTCTTTTGTTGTAAATTAACTGACTATATATGTGTGAGTCTGTTTCTGGTTCTTCAGTTCTAGTTCATTGATCTGTGCATTTGTTTTTATTCCAGTACTGTACAGTTTTGAACATTGTCACTTTGTAGTATATTTCAAAATCTAGTTGTGTGATACTGCCATTTTTTTCATCATAATTGCTTTATTTAGTCTTTGTAATTTCATATAAATTTAAAATATTTTTGTTTTATTTCCTTGAAAAATGCCAGTGGAATTTTGATGGGGATTGCATTAAATCTATATATATTGCTTTTGGTAAGACAGCTATTTTAGCAGTGTTGTTCTTCCTAACCATGAGCATGAAATAACTTTCCAGTTCTTTTTGTAGTCCTCTAACATTGTTCTATAGCTTTCAGTGTATAGGTTTTTCACCCGCTTTGTTAAGTTTATTCCAAGGTATTTAATTCTTTTTGTTTCTGTTATAAATAGGATAGTTTTCTTTTCTTTTACTTTTTTTTTTTTTTTAAACGGAAGGGTACAGGTAACCTGATGAGCAGACAGGCAGACAGGAAAAGAGAAATGGAAGAAGCATTCTCTCTTATTTAGTTGTTTACATTGGTTGTTGCCCCCTGGACCTGGGATACAAACGTTGGTCCGTGGGTTGTATATAGACTGCACTCCTTCAAAGGCAGATGAAATAATTGCTATTCCACCAGGTCACACCATAAATGGAATTATGTTCTTAATTTCCTTCTTTTCTATACATCAAAGATTTTTTTTCTTTGAGTATGGACCAACTTATGAGAGATTCTCATTTTTGTTTTTTAGCACACTCATATTTTTAGTCTATATTTCCCACTTTCACCTTATTTAAAATGTAGCCAAAATTTTAAGACTTAAAAGCAAAGCAACCTAGGCCTTCACATCTTTTCCTAAGTCTTTGGAAATTGTGTTGTCTATATCTGGTTCAAGTTCAATTTTCCTGGGTCTTGAGAGAGACCCAGTTTAATTTTCATGGAAGCAATAGCCTTTTTACTCTTTGTACTCATAAATCATTGATTTATGATTATTATATTAAATATAACTGATTTAAACTAGTTTGGGAACCAAAGGTTGACCAAAAGGTGGACTTTATGAAACTATCAATTTTGTTGCTCATTACTTAGTAATATAATATGTACTAGTTTGGGGAGTACAGTGTCTGAATTCTTTAGCTCAGCATAATTTTGAGATAATTCATGGAGTAGATATCAGTATCTTTTTATTTAATAATAGTCCATTATGTGGGAATACCCCAATTTTATTTAGTCATTTACTTTTTAGTAGACATATCAGTTTTACTTATTTGGGGTTATTTAAAATAAAGGTGAACACTTGGACACACAATTTTGTGTAGATATATTTTCATGTTTCTTGGGTAAATTTCTAAGAACGGAATAGCTGGGCTTATGAGTAAGTATATGTTTAACTACATGGTGTTAACTTTTAAGAAACTAACTCTTCTCTAGAGTGATTGTCCCATTTTATATTCTCACCAGCAATTCATGAGTATTCCAGTTCTTCTACATTTTTGTGAGAGCTTCATACGGTCAATCTCTAATTTTAACCATTTTAATTAATGTGTGTGGGATCTCATTGTGTTTTTAATTTTCTAGGAATTTTGAACCTCTTTCACATTCATTTCTGCCATCTATTATCTCCTTTGCGGGGAGGTGTCCAAATCCTTTGTCCATTTAGAAAACTTATGTTTATCATTTTCTTTATGTATACTAGATGCAAATCTCTTGTTGGCCATATATGTTGCAAATAGACATCCCAGTGTGTGATGTCCCTTTTAATTTTGGTGAAGTTGAATATACTGATTTTTGTATTCTTTTGTAGTTTTTGCTTGTATTATCTTTAGAAAGCTTTGCCAAGCTTAAGGTTACTAGGATTTTGTTTCTTAGAAGTTTTATATTTTTAGTTCCTACATTTAGGTTATGATCCATTTTGAATTCATTTTTTACATGGCGTGAAGTAAGGTGAATTTTTAATTTTTCCAACATGGCATCTAGCAATTTCTGTACTTTGTTGAAAACTTAATTCTCCCATTGAATTGCCTTGGTCAGCTTTGTTAAAAAAATATTATTGCTGATACATGTGCGGTTAATGGATTCCCTATTCTTGTTCTGTTGTTTTTAGTATCTGTTTTTACAACAATACCATCTTGTCTCGATTACTTGAGATAGAGTAGGCTAAGTCCTTCAGTTTTGTTCTTCGTTTTCAAAATTGTTTGGATATTCTTCATCTGTTTCCTTTTTAGAGTTGTATATCAAATATTTATACCAAAATACCTGCTGAGAATTTGAAATTATATGGCATGTACATATAAATTTTGGATACAGTGGCATCTAAACAGCATCTTTCAGCCACAAGCATGGTGTATCTAGATCTTATTTAACTTTTTTCAGCAATGTTTTATAACTTTTACTGCATATGCCTTCATGTCATTTTGAAAATATCTATTTTTAATGCTATTTACATTTAAAATTTTCTATTTAGTAGTGTGGACTCCAGCTCCCTCACTTATTAATTCTAGTAGATTTTGTAGGTTTCTTAGGAATTTCTACAGTCATACTCGGTGACAAAACAGTTTTACTTGCCCTCTAATCTGTGTGCCTGCCTGCCCTTCCTGCTTTCCTTCCTAGTTTCTTAAAGTAAAACTTACTTCATTGGTAGTCTACTTTTCTTTTTTTCATATAATCATGCTATAGGGTGCCTCCACCCAGTTCCAGTGTGAGTGTGCAGAATCCTCCCCATGTCAATAAGCAAATCTCAGACACTTGGACGGTGTCCATTAATTCAGCTCAATTCTAATTCTGTCTATCTGGAAATAGCATTAGATTCCACAGGGTAAAGGTCCAGATTCCCAAGAATGCCCTCTACTTTAGACACCTAGAAACCTTCCATTTCACCTGTGCTACTGTCCAACAGGCTGCACTGGAAGTTCCCACAACTCCCTTTCAGACTTCAGGTGATAGTTCCAAGCTCTCGTCATTACCTTTGCTTCTATATGATTTTAGTTAGAGGGTCCCATGATCTCCTCTTTAATTTGCTGTACTGGCACACAGAACTCAGGAAACCTGTTTACTCACTAGTTAATGGATTTATTACAAAGCATGTAATTCAGGAACAGTCAGATGGAAAAGATGCATTGGGTGTGGTATGGGGGAAAGGTGCAGAGCTGCCATGTGCACTTCAGGGATGTCATTCTCCCCAAATCTCCTATTTACCAACCAGAATTCTCTGAAGTCACGCCTCTTGGGTTTTATGGAGTCTTCATTACATTTTCATGATTAATTGAATCATTGGCCTTTGGCAATGGATTCAACTTCTCCATCCCCTTAAGTGCCTACCCTATATACCTATGTCTCTTGGCAACTAGCCCCCTTCTTAGATACCTCCCAAAAGTCATATTAGCACAAGAGAAAGTTTTATCATCTTCAATACTTAGGAAATTTGAAGCCTTTTGGAGCTATGAATCATTAACTGTGAATGAAAACCAAATATGTATGAGACATATATTTTGCTCATCTAAATATGTATTTCATTTAAACCATAACATCTTGTAAATACAGTTGGTAGTGCTGTTGGTTTCCCTCTAAGCATTGCTTTAGCTGTATCATAAATTTTGATATCTTTCAATTTTATAAGGTTCCCAGTACTTCTCTAATTTCTTCTTTTTTTTTTTTTTTTTTTTTTTGGTTTTGTGGGTTACTTGGAGCATGTTAATTATTCCAAATATCTGTGAACTTTTCAAATGTCTTTTTTGTTGTTGTTGCTGATTGTCAGTTCTGTTATAGAGAATATATTGCATTCTTTGAATCCTTTCAGATTTTATTGAGTCTTGTATGATTCACAATATGGTCTGAGGATTTAAGATAAAGCAGAGACACTAGTTAATAATATTGTATTTTTATAAATTGCTTAGAGAACAGATCTTAAAAGTTTCATGACAAAACATTTTGTAACTAAGTTTGGTAATGGATGTTAAATAGACTTATTGTGGTTTTCATCACAGTATATACAAATATTGAATCATGCTGTTCACCTAAAACTAAATATATCTAAATTTTTTAAAGTGTTACAGGTACACTTGAATAAAATGCCTATATTTTGTTTGGAGTGTTCTATAAATGCCTGTTGGTCAATTAGTTGATAGTATGGGTCAAGAAATAGCCTTTTTTTTAAATCCCTAACAGTATTCTGTGCTCTGAAATCCATTTTGTTATTAATATGTCCACTCTGCTTCCTTTTAAATTATGTTGACATTATATATTTTTTCCTATCCTTTCCCTTTTAACTCATTTGTTTCTTGCATTGAAAGTGGGTTTCTTATAGACAGAATATAGTTGAATCTTGCTTTGTTTTATTCAGTCTTTAACAGTCTTTGCCTTTTCATTAGGTTCAATAAACCATTTACCTTTAAAATGCAAATATAAATTTTTGTAATTATAGTGAGTATTAAGAAGTTGAATAATTTGGATTTCATCAAGGTACCTCATTCCTAAAATTTAATTGTCCTTAAAGTCACTTTGTTTTATTTAGCCTATCATTTCCAGTTTATTTTAGACCACCAAGAAAAGCCAAAATTGAGAAACAAAATGGGACTTCATTAGAAAGAAAATGATCTCCAAAGTTAAGAAATTTTGCTACAGATCATATTTTCATAATATGTAGGAATGAAATGGAGAATTGTCCTTACAGAATCATAAACCACAGTTAACAAAAATAGCAGGTTCCAGTTTGTTCCAGTCTGCTTTGTAATAGTTCATATTAGTACAGTTTTTATGTCATCTAGATTCTTACAAAACTTTGGGACCTTTTTAAAAAATGTTGATTCCCAGGACTTCTCCAGACCTATAGAATCTGTTATTTCTTGGAATTTATTTTAAGGTTATGTAACACTTCATATTCGATTCATCAAGGCTTAGAAACCATGGTCCTGTCATAATTTTTTTGACTCCTTTAATCTCTAACTTCTTTGTTCCTTATCCTTTTCTTATGTAGTTTAGGCTTCATTATAGGAAAAGCCCTATTTCATTGCTAGGTTAGTAGGGATCAAATCATATCAAACATTTACTTCTTTTTAAAATTGTTTTGTCTTGGATTGCTCAGTAAAGAACTATGTCTTCTGTATGGCTTAATTTAGTAATACTATAATGCTTTCCTTAAGCAAAATTTTAAAGTATTTTCTTCATGCTGGGTAACAGTCATTCCACTCTCTTGATGGAAGAGAAGTTAGCTTTTGTTATGACTTGGCCTCTTTTACCTTCCCCCCGACAAAAGTCAGTCTGTGATTTTTCAGTTCCCACAGTTTTGCATGTCCCAGTGTGGAATCAGAATATACTTACTTAGGTACCTGGATTCAAACAGATTAACAATATTACAGAATAAACAATATTTAGTAGTTAGTATATCAACCGTCATTGCCCTGCATGGAATTGTTGGTTAGTGAAGAATTATACTTAACTAGGTAACTACTGCCTTTTTTATACAAGAAATAATGTAAAAGGAGAACTTTGGAAAGTAGTGTTTAAAAATGAAATCAGTAATTGCTAAATCTTTACTAATTTAGGAAAAAAAGGAAGGCAGGCAGGAAGAGGAAGAAGCATTTTATTTACTTAGTTTTACATTTTATTTTAGTTGTTCTCCCTCACCCTAGGCTGCAAACCTGGGTCCTTGGGCTGCATGTGAACTGCATGCCAGGCATGGGCTTAGCACCTGAGCCACCAGGACATGCCTAAAAAATCTCTTTGAAAGTTTAAATCATCTAAAAAGCTGTAAATATAACATAGTTTTCAAAATTTATAACTATAAAAAATAATATTAAAACTTTTCAGTGATAACTAAGGGTAATGCGTAGTCTGCCTGAATTTCAGTTCATATTTTAGCAGGCTAAGACTGGAAACTAGTCTGATCATAATTTTTTCACCTATAGTAAATGCTGCAAAATCAATTTATTTAACACTGTTCTTGAATTAGTATCAAAAATCATAATTTTAGACTAAAAGATTGGGGGAGACAATGAAAATTGGTCAAAATTAAGAAGTGCTGCCATGTCCAAAGATTTGAAAATAATCCTTGATCTCAAGAATAATTTTAACATTTCACTTGTGCTTGCCATAGGGATAGTTACAGCATCTTTGAAGAAAGAACTGCCTAATCTTAGGACACCTTTAGTGGTTGGTGGGCTGCAGTGAGGAAAAAAGGATTTTCATCTAACCCAGCAAAATGAGTACCATGAGTTAAAGTGTAATTGGTATGTTGACCAGAACACCTTCACTACTTTATATCTTGAAATTAAGTAGCATTGTTTTTCACAGATCTGAATTATAAAATCACTGCATATTCCAAATTATTTAGTTACATGGAAAAACACTCTGCAACTCTCTTCTTAATAAACCAGCAGATATATTCTCTAGAACACTAATTTTCAAAATTTCTCTACGTTCAATTCATATTTGCATCACCTAAGAAGTTGAGAGAAATGCAAATTATCAAGTCCTGAATTTGTAACAGGAGAGGGCCAGATGACAGGAACTTCGGTTTTAACAAAACTTGCCAGTGATTCCAATGATGTTTGAATTGAAAACCACTGTTCTAGAATATGATGCATATCAAGTTGTAGTGAAATAATGGCAAGTACTCAGCATCACTAATCCTAATTTTCAGACAGCTGCTGCATTAAGTTTTAGTTAATGATCTCCAAACCCAGCTGGAGTTGAATCTTAGTTACTCTTTATTCTTTTTACTTACTAGTCAAAGGAGCACCAGGTGCAGTGGTTGAAGTGTGAAAATAATTCAGCTTTGTAGACAGTATTGGCATTTCTTCCTTGATTTTGAAAATTGTTTTATCTTCTTGGGTGTATTTATTTTAACAAAGCACATCTGTTTTAATAGCCGTTTAAAAATTGAGGAAATCTCTGAATCTTCCTGTCAGTTTAACATCAAAATTAGTATTTTAGCTGAATTACAAAGCTTACATATAGCCTGTTCCCTCCTATTGTATTTTTCCTTCATTATTTACTTTTTAAAAACAATTTTAAGTGTCTTCATGGAATAATTTACCTTACACCTATTTCACACACTCCACATTATCATATCTTAATTTTTACTTTAATTAAATACACTTGTAGTAAGACTGAAATATGAATTTTGTAAATACAAAATGCATCAAGCCCTCAAAAAGCATTCCAAATGCACATTAGTAAAATGTGAAGTGAAAGGTACAACTGTGTTATCTGATGAAAAGTGAACTAAATATGAATATTTAAAATTGGACAGTGTTTAAAAATTACTTAAAATGTTTATTTGTAGCTAAGTACATGAGCTTGCATTGATATTGCAGGTTGAGTTTGGTTGTATTGTAAATATATCATAGGTACTGTTGCTAAGAGAGATCTTTAAATCAAAGGCTGGTATTCTCAAAATTCTGTTTTGATACTGTTTATTTTTAACTCTATCCTCTACCTTCTTGATCCTCCTTTGACATCAGCCGCTGCCTTTGTGTTATGACTCCTAAATTTCTATCTTTAATTCAAAAGTTTCTCCTGAGATGTATATTTTCATGAGCCCACACATTCTTTAATGAGCTTCTAAAACTCAGTAGGTATAAAACTGATAATCCAAGCTTCCTTCACACTTATTCTGTGAGTGTACATGGAATCAATTATATATAGTAATCTATTGTTACTTTGGTTTTGAACCCAGATGTTCACTCAGGACCTCATTCTCCATTAAAATACTACTCTGGTATTTCTGAAAAACTTTTAAGAGCTGTTTTTAAAAAGAAAAAGCAGAATCCCCTCTATTTCGAAGGATCTGCTTGGTCATTGTTTTGTCAACTGGGCAACCGTTTCCAATCAAGTATCATTGCCTCTGTGTGCTACAGCTGCTAGAAGAAAAGTCAGAAAGCACTAGAGCCCTCATGGTGCCAAGATTGATGCTATGTTCTGTATAGAAACAGAAAATTCTCTCATCCTCCATCCATGTCATTCTTTATCATTTGTGAATCTGCTTTGTGTGCCTGTATGAGGAGATGGCTAGCTATTGATGTTTTCCTTCTCATACTATGTATTTATCACTAGGAAGCAACTGCCCACTCAAGGACTAAATTTCCTTCCACCAGCCATGCCTCTAGGTGTAGCCATATGACTGATGTCTGCCAATATAGTTCAAAATCGATTGTATTTTGTCTCCTCTGTCTTCCCATCTCTGCTAGTGGATGCAAAAGATTTTTGAGGTCCTGAGATATCAAAGTCAGAGAAAGAAAGGAGCCTGATTCCTTAAGTCACTGTCTAACCAGGGACACTCACATTGATAACCTGAACAGGAATTAAACTTCCATTGTAGTAAATAACTGAAGCTTTATTTAGTCTAGTAGCTGATGTTTTCCTAACTAAAACAATATCCCGGTGTATTTCAGAGCCTTTCATAAAACAGTGTCTTTATCTTCCTGCATTTCCCTTTTCCAAAAGTGCAAATACATGGGTGTATTACATATCCATGGGGCTCAGAAGGACCAGATAAGTGATGCCTTATCAAATATTCCAGTTCAGATCTTTTCTGCAGCTGTGCTTTTTTCTGTTCTATCATTCAGACCTGAGTACTTGACAGGATTCTTATATAAACTCAAAATTAGAAGCCCTTATGAAAGTACTCTTAAGCAGACTACCTACATATTTTATTTCTTAATTGTACATTTCCAGATATCTTGAATTTCTTCTGCCCCAACTGCTTGCTTCTTTCCCTAAATCCCAAATCCAGTGAATGTTACCAGCTCTTCCTGAGTGTGGAAGCTCAGACACTAAATTCTTCCAATTATCTTTTTATTTTTTCCATCTGGCTTCTATTCTATTAATACTCTCCTAGTAGACCCCAACTTTATCCTTATTGCAATTGCCTGCTTTCATGTCTTAATCCTCTCTGTGTCTTCAGGCCAGTAATACTCTTGTGCAGTGATGCCTCATGGATTCTTACATTGTTGAATTCCCATATAAGCTGTTATTAAAAAAATTTATTCTACAATGCTTATAGAAGTGTTTTCTTAAAGTGTAATCTATGGTTCTTAGGGTTTCTAAGACCTTTTTGGGAGGTTTCACAAAATAGTTCAAAACTATTTTCATAATAATTCTGAGATTTTAGTTGACCTTTTCACTGGTTGATATTTGTATTCACAGTACAAAAACAATGGACACATAAGTTTTACTGGGAGTCATTGCATTCTTTACCACCTATACACATGGCTGCTTTTTTTTAAAGGCCATTTCTTAATGTAACAATGTCCTTTATATAGCAGTCAAAGCAATACACTTTATTAAGTCTTGACTATTTGGTACATGTCTTAATATTCTGTGGCAAAATGGAAAGTACACAATGGATTCCTGCATATCAAGCAGAATATCTTGAGGAAAAGCACTTTAAAAAAAATTTCCCTTGGTTCTTCTAATTTTTGTTTTCGGTTCTCTTTTTTCAGTATTTCTTAGAATTCTTTTTTTTTTTTTTTAAGAAAGATAAAGGCAGGGACAAAGGCGAGTAGGTAGGCAGGAAGGAAGAGAGAGGAGGAAAGCACCTCATCTGCTTTTACTTAGCTGTTCACCTTAGTTGTTCTCCCT
This sequence comes from Solenodon paradoxus, assembly GCA_004363575.1. NCBI lineage: Eukaryota > Metazoa > Chordata > Mammalia > Eulipotyphla > Solenodontidae > Solenodon > Solenodon paradoxus. The sequence goes on from RJWH01000438.1 coordinate 362,026, forward strand.
CACCCTGGACATGTACCCAGGTCCTTGAGATGCACTGGGGCTGTATTTATACCAGACAGTTGACCAAGCCACTACTCAACCACAGTGTGCCAGCCTATATTTTTTTTTAGTTTAATGTTTTTTATAGGTTTTTTTTATTGTTTCTTTATGTATTACATTATATAAATATCCAGTCTATAGTGTGATTGTATTAGTTCAAGTGAAATATAGGAAACTCAGCTCCATTTAACCACTACATGCCATTTACAATATAATTGTCTAAAGTATCTCTTCTGCATATTTAGAACCACATCACAGTTTTACATTTTTTGCTCTTTTTCCTTAAACATGTTTTTGAAAACTTTAGAAAAGGAAAATTCATTGCATTTACCTATGTTTTTCAATATTTTGTTCTTTTTTTTCTTTTTTTTTAAATTATTTGTATGTTTATGCTTTTCTCTCTGTTTAGAGAATTATTTTTAACCAATCTTTTTGGGTAGGTTCACTGGCAATAAATCCTTCTTATTTTCTTTCATGTGAGAACATCTTATTTTTCCTTCCATTTTTAGATTTTGACTGACCAGTATTTCATAGTGTGTAGTTCTGAAGAAAGTATTAAACAGCTTTATAATAGCTTCCTTTTGGTGCAGTTTTGTTGCTTTCTACTTACTGTGTATACACTTTATGAATAGTAAATTAATTTTTATATCTAGGCACTCATATGCCTCAGAATTTATCCCTAGACAATGATAAGTTGCACTTGAATCCACATAATTGGTGACACCAAGCTTAGTGCCCTGCTTATGTAGTTCTGCAATAAGCATACTTGCTAGGGAGTCTTGACAGGTCAAGTTTTGTTCCAAGACACCCTCACCACAGACATTTCTCAGATAGGCAGGGCTTCCTGTGTTATTTCTCTTAGATACAATTTTTACTTGTGAGTAATATATGTTATATAGGCATTAGTGTATGTGTAGTATAGTATATACTATTACATATGTATACTATATATACTAATGCCTTTCATTGGGTTACTATAAGTCCTTGTCCTAGTAGCCATTTTTTCAAGGAGCAGTTAATCTGAAGTCATGACCCCACTGCCCACGGTTTAGCTCTTCAAGGAAGCCCTGAAATATTTAAGTCCACTTTTCTGGAGAGACAGGATTCCATGACCCAAAAAACGATTATGAGCCTTTCATGTGTGTATTAACTGCTCTGTTATGTATATATAGTTTAAATCTCCTATAAACCACCTTAGCTTGTTACCTTAAGAAGTCTTAATGTTGTGTTACTGTCAATTTCTATGTTTTCTTATGTTACAGATACTAAAATTTCATTTTCCCCTGTTCTTTGCTTTTTATTTATTTACTTGTTATCTAAATATATATATATCTATATATATAGATATATATATATATGTATATTACTCCAACTTACAGATGTTTCAGTATTTAAAGGGAAGGCAATTTATTGCTCTTAGCTTTTGCTGTTTTAGTCCCTTTAGTCCCAAAAATGTTATCCATACAACAGAAATACCAAGTATTTGGAAGATTTGTGAAGTGTTTGTTTTCTACTGAGACCATGCAAAATTGACCTTTGACTTGTGGGGAGGGGGTTGTATTCATGGGTCCTTTAAATTGTATAGATCACAAAACGTTTCTCTCTATAAATTATGTAAATAATTTCTCACCGTAAATATGTTAAGCATTTGATAATGTTCAAAGAAATGATCCACAAAATAATAATGTTTATACAAATTAGTTATTAAAAGAGCTGTTGTGATAAATATGTTTTTAGTTCTTTTATCTTTACTTTTTCTGTAGTTTGATATACACATCTTTGTAATTTTAATGTTGTATAGAATTTAGGTGGGTATATTTAATGCAATGTTTATATTTACCTTGATCATTACATTCTTTCAGTAAATAAGGCCTTTTAATGCCCTATCAATGCAGAAATAGATAACCATTGTTATTATTTAGAACAGTTCTTTAGAAGACTTGAGTTTGTTGAGAATCTGCCACGTGGAAAGGCTCATTGAACTTACTGAGCCCTTTTCAACAGGAGCCTAGAAGAACTAGAATTACCATGGAGTTCAGTGTTCATCTTCAGTGCTGGATATACTAGTGCCAGCAGCTCCTGCTACTTATAATTTCATGACTCAGATTGCACCCCATGTTCTTAGTAGGGTATATTTTATGGTGACTCTGAAATAGCTTGCATAGCATATTCTCTATAATTCATTACTCAAACATGAAAAAAAAATTACTTCAGAATGCATCTTAGGTATTTTAAATATACTGCCTACATTCTCTAAGTGCTCTGCAAATATGTTGCAACTATTAAAGCTCCCTTACTGATTTAAGAGAGTCTAAGATGTAGCTAACTAGACTCAGAGTACCTTTGATAAGAAAAAATGAAACTGTTGAATACTTAGTAAGTATGACATATGGCCGTGTTACAAACAGCCTCACTGGTGAAGAGAATGGTTTACTATCAACAGTAGGTACTGTTATTGTTCAACTAATTGAGGTTTGATTTTATAGACATATGTTCCTACTAAAAATTCTCTTAATTTTTCCATGTTGGTTTTAATATAGTTCTGACCTAACACTTTATTAGTAATTATCCTGCTTGTTTCAAGCAAAGTAAAAATGCTTGAAGGACAGAAAGTGCAGTGTGCCCTGGTGGGGTAGCAGTTAGGTCAGTCATCTCTTTAAGGAGCATAGGCCACATACCCCTGGGTTTAAATCACGGGTATAGGGTAGGGGTGACAACCAGGGTGAACAATTAAAATGGAAATAATATAAAATGGTTCTTTCTCCTCTCTCCTCTTCCTTCCTGCCTGTCTGCTCACCTTCATTCCTGCCTCCACCTTTCCTTAAAAAAAAAAAAAAAAGATAGAAAACGCACTTAAATATATTAGAGGAAAGTAGTGACTCATATCTGTACCTTTTCATAATTTAAGAAACATTTCAAATATGAAATATATACGTCACATAATACACAAAATGAACCAAGAACAATGATTAAGTTTTAAAACATGTTTCCTAGTCCACCTAGAGTTTTAGCCTCTAAATTTTTTTAAATCCACAGATTAAATATTAATCTTTTAAAAATATTTTAAGTTATTAGCTAATTTTCAAAGCAATTACTTGAATGGGCATGTACAATTTTGTAAGTAAAGGAACTGATATAAAGACTATACTACAGATTTTCTTTATGTTTTCTACAAGTAAAATGGTTGTCCATTTGTGAAGTAATACTAAAATCTGCTTCCTTTCTAAATACTTGATTTCAGAAAAACTAGTAGAAGTAAGGTCAGTTTTGTTGATTGTCAGTGAGTCTTTTAAAGCAGTTTCACATATCTGAGTTGCTAGAGGTGAGCCTCTCACACGTCTGTCAGCACTTGAGTGTCAACAACACTTTTATTTCCCTTGGTAGAAAAAGCAGGATGTGTGAGCATCGCAGTACCGCAGTGGTTTGGGGCTGTGATGGCAGTTTGAGGTTGTTTGGGAGATAAAATTCTTTTTAAATTATTGAATATAATCTTTGTAGACTTTCAAGAGATACTTGTTGATTTAATATGAGGCAACTTTCAATTTTAGGTAACATTAAAGTTATGGTAGACCTTGATTTATATGTTCATTTATAAAATACTGTCAATTTGGAAAATATACTTTGTTAAATGTAGTATGTACTTCTTGAAAGTATCTCCTGCTTTTCTTTCCCATTTCTTCTTAGCCTCTTTATATGGATTATAATTTTTCTGCTTGTTCCTTAAATATTGGTATTTTCTAAGATTTCATTCAGAGTCTCTTTCCAAACTACATATTCTAGAATATCTAAATATTTTCACCTATCCCCATGGTTTGTCCAGATGTTTGTTCCACTTGACCCTTTATTTTCCATTCTCAGTTTATGTACCCAACCATCAACATAACATCTGGATAACCTAGGTAATCCACATTATAGTCAACATTAAGACAATTTTTTCCTCCCTACATTTCCAACCAACTCTCCCAAAGGGTAAGAAAAGAGCGTACATATATATACATATGCATAGAGAACATGGATACATATATATATGCATGTACTGTAGAATATGCATATAGAATATGTGCTTCTCCTATTTTGGAAAGCCCACTGCAGGTTAATAGCAGGCCTGAACTTTTAAGTCTTTTGACCACAAATCCTCAGCTCAGGATGACCATGTTTCTCAACTAAATTTTTTTCATTTTGGTTTTTCATTGAAACCTTGGGTCTTGAACCCAGGTCCTTGGGCTCAAATGTGGTACGCACGTCAGCATCTCAGACACCTGAGCCATAAGGACCACAAAAGGCGCACCCCTCTCAACCCAAATTTAAGATTCATAGTCTGACGATATTTGAATTTGTTGTAGCATATTGCTTTTTCATCTCACTTTATTAAGTCATCAACAGTATGGAAGGCAGATACTAGTAACCACATGTATTAAATTACACAGTTATACAATGTGATCTTTTTGTGGTTCATAAGCATGTTTGGTTATTCACTCTTCTGTGTGACATGTGTGTCCCTCAAAACTTGTTATGGTAGCACATTACCTGTCTGACATGAAAAAATTAAAAAGATAAGTACAAGGGGTGTAGTAGTGTGTTTGTGTGATTTGACCCAGTTTAAGGAGAGCAGATAATGCTTCTCCTGCAAGTGATGCTTAAATTCAATGTGACGGGTGTGCCCTGGTGGTCTAGTGGGTTAATTCATTGCGGCACATGCATCCGAAAGGTCCTGGTTCAAGACCTGGAACTGGGGGAAACATAATCATGTTAGAAGTTCTTTTGCTTCATTTCTTCCTCCTCTTTTGTGTTTTTATTCTAAAGATAGTTCGAATCTGAAGTTTATGGTAGACAGTTAAATAATTTAGAGAATAAGCATAGCTAGGAATTAGCTGTAATGCAACACCAAAACGAGAAAGATTTTGTGGTATTATTGTTTTTACTGATTATGTAAAACCATACTAGCATTTATAATCATTACCCTGCTATATTTAAACTAATTAAATTCTGGGAAATAAATTTCAAAATCTTTGCTTAAATTTTAAGTAGTTTATTTTCTAAGTGTATTTTTTACCTTGCAGTTTAGAATTCCATGCAATCTGTCTTTGTGTATTTGAGAATTAATTCAGGCTATAGAAATTCTATTAAGATATAAAGTGACTTTTGAACTACACTGGAGAACTCCCTGGTCTGTGCTGTTCTAAACTTGATGACTGTTCTTTTGTTCTTAATATGTGTTCATATTATCCTTCAAAGGTGATTTTGAAGTTTTGGTACTTAAAATATTTCCTCAACTGCTTTTTCCTAGTTTTTGAATAGGAAAATTATACTCCAGAATAAGAAGTTATCTTTATAACTTCCTTATAGTGTCTTCAAAGACTAAGTTTATATCTATTTTTCTTTGCAGAAAGGGCTATTGCAAGACACGAAGTTCGAGAAATTGAGCAGCGACATACAATGGATGGTCCTCGCCAAGAGGTAGCTTTAGATGAGGAAGATGACATGGTGATCATTTATAATAGAGTCCCCAAAACAGCAAGTACCTCTTTTACCAATATTGCCTATGACCTGTGTGCAAAGAATAAATACCATGTTCTTCACATCAACACAACCAAAAATAATCCAGTGATGTCATTACAAGATCAGGTAAATACCACTTAGGGAATGCATAAATGTTTTCTGATACTTCCTCATTTAACTTTCATATCTCATAGGGACACAACATTTTGAAACCTCTATATGTATGCTGATCCTAATGAATCATAAGTCATATATTCTCTTGGGGAAGAGACCAACCACCTGCTCTATAATTTTACTTTGTTCACAGTATTTAGTATATGTCCTTGCACATAATATGTATCAGATATTTTTGAAATGAATAATAACTTGAATTTTTGAAGAAAAAATTGGTGTTCTTCAGTATGGCTTCCTTTTAAAAATATGAAATATGTTTAGCAAGATACCCTGCAATCAATTTATGTTAGACAACTCTACATTTGTTAAATACCTGGAAGTGTTCTGTATGGCTCAGTTTTGTAACTAGGATCCTCAATTTAATCTTATCTTTAGTGATTTATATAAATATTGACTGTAAGCTTCTGGATGACAGAGATTGTGGCTTGTATTTGAAATGATTTTAAGAAAAGTGGAGGAAATTATCTTATGAAATTTACTCACTACTTGAGCAGCAGTAGCACGTATTTCCTCTACACCTAGATTACAACTATAATGACAAAAAGTTTCTCTACAAATATTGAAAGGGGGTAGGAATTGAGCCCATGAGAAGAAAAGATAATATTTGACAATACTACTTAGAATCAAATCCTTTATTGGAGTAGCTGTATTAGGAAGGTATTTGTAAGAGTCATACAGTTTAATTGTGTTTCTCTATCTGAAAATAACTGAGCTTTTGTTTTATTGCTATCGAATTTACTGTTATCCCACTATTTAACATTATCCTTATACTGAAGCAGAGGAATAACATTGATATATAAGGTTAATGTTTGCTTTTTTGCTAGAGAGCTCTGTAGAGAGTTATTTGTAAAAGGCTAATAATAAATGGCATATCATCTGCCCATATAATTTTTGGCTCTCTGCAGTATCCTCAATTACTCCTTTTCATAGAACCAAAAATCTACATCCGTCAGCCAAACCAAATAAGTCTTTGATAAATGAGAAGAAACATGAGCTTATTTAGCTAAGTGGGTCATAAAAACTATTCATTATGTAATATTGTATATCTCAAGGGCAAGTATTCTAAATAATTAGTTTTTATACAGTGTAGTAGATTTTAAATCTATTTGCATGATTGCTCTTTAGATTATATCTTGTTTTAAAAGACATTCTTAATACTCATAATTTAAATTTCTTTATGGTATTTTTTTAGAAAAAATATGGTTAGCTTGCATATTCAATTTGTAGAGCTATTCCGTGTTCAGCATTACAAAGTTGTCTGGCAACTACAACATGTCTGACAGTGACAGCCACCTCTTTTTATAAAATAGCAATCTACAAAAGCTCACGACACATGACATCTACAGACATCACATAGTGGTACATTTCCCCAGTTGTATTTGGATAAGATAAAGCCTTCTGTGTTTCTTTCAATAGTTCTGTATACATAAGGAGAAGGAAAAAAACAAAAACATAAATGCTGTCTTAAAAGCAATTGGATTACTTAATGAACAATATTTAAAACTTGTTTGTGTGGAACAGAGTACATGATGTCTTAATCTTTAGCTGACATACTGCAAAATGTCAGCCGGAAGTTTGGAACCTGGTCTTAATTAGGAATGACTTATATTCTCTGGCATACCATATCTTAATTCTTTACAGGTCAACTTAAAATTTGAAAGTATTTCTTAGCTGAGTATACCATAATGATAACCACAGGCAGAGTGAGCCCCTCTTTGGTGGATGGTAATGTGATCTGCCTTTACTTGAGGTGATTTGGACACATACATCTTCTCCCACAAAAAACGGGGTGGATGTTGAACACCACAATTCTGAACTTTGGTGAAGATACTATGTTCTTTTGCTGCTGTACCTTTCTTATATTTTATCCAATTATTACTCAGTTTTCTTCTTCACATAGCATACTTCCCTCTCTAGTCTCAGAAAACTACCCACAGCTATGCAGTGAGTGATTAAGCATGTGTATGAGTAGGAGTTTGGTAGATAGTAATTAACCAAGTTAATAGTAGTATTCGTGCAATAGGTAATGATTACAAAGTTGGAATTTGGCCAGAGTATTCGTGATGACATTCCTACTTGTAGATAGTGAAAACAAGTTCTATTGTGAGCACAGATAATCATAGTGTTGAGATTAATCTTATTAAGAATGTAAGTATAGGTATTCTATAAGGTGGTGCTTTTTTAGCTTTTTCCTATTCTGCTATTTCAGGTCTGATTCAGGTAGCAAATAAATCACACTACCACCTACTTTACTTGTGTTTTCCCTAAAGGTCTTTTTTGATTACTTGCTAACCTGACTCTGTTTGGGTTATAGAATCTGACAAAAATCACAGTTGAGGATCTGCTCCAGGCTAGCTATAAAAACATTTCTTTTCAGGTACTATATCTAACTACTATTTCTGAAACATCCTTCTTGATAACTTATTTCAATCAGGGCATAGAAACTCTTTGAATAAATTCACTATGGTGACTATTTCTTTGCAAGCTAATGTTTTCTGTCTTCAACTTTGTTTTTTTTTATTTTTTTATTTATTTGTTTATTTTTTAAAGCAGCGTGCAGGTAAGAAGTAAGAATGAAGGCAAGTAGGAAGGCAGGCAGGAAGAGAAGAAGAAGTAACACCTTCACCCATTTTGTCTAGTTGTTCATCTTGGTTGTTACACCTGTTCCCGGGTCTCAAACCTGGGTCCTTGGGATGCATGTGGACTACCTCTGGTGGTCTTATCCGCTAGGCTGACAGCATATCCTGTCTTCAGCATTCTTAACTTCATTTGATACTATTCCATCTTGCTTTTTCTGCCCATCATTTATCTTTGATTAGTACCATGTATAGTCAGTAAGACTCCTTAAAATGAACTGAGTAGATGCTTGCTCACCTAATCTCCATTTCTTCTCACTACTCTATATTCCAGAACTTTTTCTCAAGGTCTTGGGCAGAATGCCCCACTCTAAAGGAAAATTCAAAGAAAACAAACTGAGACAAGGCAAGTGGTACTAAAGAGGTGAGAAGGCAGAAAATGATAGAGCAGGAATTGCAATTAACAAAAAGGGGCAAATGGAGATTAAGAGAGATACTTTGAAAAGAAAACTTAAAAAAAAATATTGTTCTTAGAAGGAGGTTAATTTGATTGTTATGTCCTTGGAGGGAGATCACTTCGAAGAAGAGATGAGAATGGTATGGGACTTCAGTAATAAGTAAATGGTTCTTCTAAATACACAGCCTATTCTCCAGATCAGTGTGTACGCCACTTACTTTATTGACATCATTTGTTTGCTTTTTCTTCCTTTTTATAAAGGAAAGATAAATCTCAGCTCAGCATCTTTTGATTTATTGCAAGGTATAAATCAGCCACAGATTTATTAATGAGACTTTAACATATTGCCTTAATTAAATGTTGATGAGACGAAAGAAAAACATACATACAAATTAATTCTTCATTCCTTGTTACTTCATGTTTTTAACTTTTTTGAACTTTGTAAATAAATCTTTTTATTTTTTCTACAAAAATGCCTTGAGAAGTTGGGATTTGACTTAGAATCACTGATGGCTTAGAGTCAAATAAATATGGTTTACATACACACATATAGTATGTAACTTTCGCTATCCTTTCAGTTGGAGATTAAAAGTCCTGCATAGACAGACATTTAGACTAGGCCTCTTACTTTAACCAGCAATGTTTAGCAACCCATGTGATAACCAAAGACAATAAAAAGGCACCAATAAGTCCCTGGTCTCTTGAGAAATGGTGGACTCGTGGACAACGTGTGGTGGGAGTTGAGATTATAATGAAAGTATGAGGAAAATAAACAATTGAGAAAGATATATCAACAGAACTCTGATCATGAAAATGAGGGAATTTTGAATGACTGAATCTAATGGATTTGCTTAGCAGTTGATAAAACCTGAAGTCTTCATTGTCTTCAGTTTGTTGATCTGATTCTTGATATGAATGATACTTGCTCTCCTCTCCTTTCAAATCCTTCTGGTTTTTCCCTTGTTCAAATTAGACCTTAATAAATTAATGGAAACTAGCTAGTGATATAAAGGATGATTAGACCAAAATCTAGAGTACATGGTTCTTGGGCTTCAGTTTCTTTTTCTAGAACATAAAGAGTACTGAAATCCTAAGTCCCTTCCACTTCTAAAATGCTGCTTCTATAAACAAGAGTTTGAGATTAGCCACAGCAGTGGAATATTCATGCCTTGTTTTTTTCTCTGCTTTCAACAAACTTAATCTGAGTCCAACTGGACACACAACCTTATTTCTTATTTCACTCATTTTTAAACTGTTTCTTGAAATGCTTTGGTTCTAGTGTGTGTCAGACATCACTGTGTAGGTGTTCAAGGTTGTGGGTAGAAAGAAGAGTAGGCTGGTTTCATTCTACTCCTTTCCCTTCCTTTTTATATATTGCTGTAACTTAAAAGATAACATTTTAAAATTTGCTTGGTTTGAGTATACATTTTTCTGTATCGTAGAATATATTGCTGAAGCTTAAAACATAATCTTTAAAAATATGTTATATGTCAGTGTGCTTTTTTTGATATCATAGACGTAGTGAATGTGAGAATATAGCCTTGCTGAGGATCTTCTGTAGACTTCAGGCTTCCTTTGAAGTCATTACAAAACAATCTTCACATAAATAAAACCAAGAACTAGCTGCTTGGCTACACATGCTGAAGCCTTGCTATTCAGTGTAGCCCATTGACCTGGCCACCATATGGAGACTTGTTACACTGCAGAATCTCATGCTGCAGTCCAGACTGACTGAATCAGAATCTGCATTTTAACCAGAGTCTGAGATATTCATTTGCCCATTGAGCTCTGGGCAGCTCTGCAGCAGTGCAGACATTATCCAGCTTCCCTGGCTCTTCACCTCATATCAGAGGACACATGTTGGCGGAAGTGTCATTCATCCTTAAGATAGTTTAGTTCAGTATTGACCTTCTTAGGAACAGTAGAGAGAAAAAAAAAATACTTGAAGTTTATACCTGATTCTTATTTCCACCTGAGTCTTTTACCACAGTACTTTTTCAATTTGTACTATGATCCTCTCATATTTAGCTTATAAAAACCATCATTTTCCTCAGACTTCAATCTGTCATCTCCTTTCAGTTTCCTCTTATATCACCATTCATATTAAATCTCACCTTCTGAAAAAATAGAGCAAAGTTACTAAATATGCTTAAGCACCCTCAGATTAACCAGTCCCATTCCTTTGTCTCTTTGCCTTCTATTTTCCACTCATTTTTTGCTGACATAGTGAAACTGATTTTCACAGAACCAAAAATTGTATGAAATGATTTACCATGAAGTGACAGTTATAAGGACTCTTCATATTCACAATGTAAAAAATTTCATTTTGTTTCTTTTTCGTTTGCCATTTGATGTTTTTATTTCCTTTAATGTGTCTCTTGAAGAACAAATAGAAAAGAATATGACAGCCTCAAATCACACATTTATTTGGTTCTTTGGTGGAGAAGATTTTTAAATAACTGCTAAAATGTAATTACATATTTTCTAATACAACATAATTTTGTTATCTATATTCAGTTTTGGTATTTTATTTTAAATGTGTGTGTGTGTGTGTGTGTGTGTGTGTGTGTGTGTGTGCTTAAGGAAGATATTAAGATAAAGCTCATTTTTTCCTAAAAATAACCATTATTTTCTTAGTGTATGAGTTACTAATGATTCCTATTAAAAAATTTAATTCTGCTCCTTGAACCTTCAACTTTTCCCCAGTCTGCATCCTCTGACATATGGCTGCACTGCACTATTTCCCTGCTCTGCTTTACCAATAGGCCTTATCTAGGAGAACCTATCATCATTCATTGCTATTAACTTCTTAACTAGTGTGGTAAGAAGTGCTCCAGAATGTCTTCATGTGACTAACTCTGTTCTAAAATGTAAATGAATGATTAATATATTGTCAAATTATGCAGCTGACAGTCCTGTGCTGTCGAGGCTGAGATCACAGCATGCAGGTGTATTCAGTGTAGTGCAGGGTGGTATGTCCCTCCACCCCCACACTCCACCTCATTTCCAGAAGAAATTATTTGTAACCCTTTCTTAATATGGTTTATCTAGTTTAAAATTATGTGTTTAATTAGGACCCCATTAAGATATTTTTAATTGTTTTATTATTTCTTTGGTTTCCATTGCTATATGCTTATTAGGATATTCACACCTCAGTCTGTGTGCATCTCACACCACACCCGGCACCACACTTCTAGTGCTGTTTATCACTAACTCGTAACTATTTTCCCTGCCCACTCCTTCCCGAAGAGATTTTTAAGCACTTGGCTGTTGATCATGCAGTTTTTCTTGTCAGAAATATATACCATTTTTTCTCTGAGAAATCATGTATCCCTGCTTTGCAGCCGTTGATAACTTAGGTTTCCAAGTTCTGTATCAATTAGTTCTTAATTTTTTTTTCTTTAAAGGAAAAGGTGAAAGTAGATAGTCATTCATCTTGGCTTTCCCGCCACATACCGCCGCCACCCCCCCACCGCACCCCCCGCCCAGCTGCCAGCCTGGGATGCAAACATTGGTCCTTGGGGTATATGTGAACTGTGCTTAGCCAGAGGCAGCGGACCCAACTGCTGTTCCACCATAGCACTTCTTAAAGAAATTTTTATATTAATTAATCTTTTGTATACTTTTAATTTTGGTAAATTACATTAGTAATATTTAGATAATTAAAAATTTTAATTGTACATACATCACACCTCTAATTTTATTATTTTTTGTGATATCTGATTTTAACTAAAGCCTTCTGAAAATCATCTTTTCCTTAATATTGGTTTAAGAGTTAAATATTTTTGAGCCATTAATGAAAATGAATTTTTATGAGTAACATGTTTTGAGAATAAAGCAGATTTACATAGAATAAGAGCTATTTAGTTTAGACAAGCCGGAGTGTGCCTGCCTCAGCCTGTGTGCTGATACCCACCCTCCCCTCACCTCATGTGAATATACTCATTGTACAGCATTATAATAAATGATTGCACTGTTATTTGCCTTCTAAGTATTGTAAAAGTAGCTCTCTCTAGGTGAAATGGTAGCTACATATCACATATGCTTTCCTTAGTTGAAACCTGTAGTTTAAGCTGTGTAATTATCAAACTAGTGTGATTGGTTTAAAATGTCTAAATGAAAAGCATTTTGTTATCATCAGATTTTCTTTAAACTGTTCTTAGGTAATAAGCATGCTCTCCCTTTTTCAGGTGCGCTTTGTAAAGAATATAACTTCCTGGAAAGAGATGAAACCGGGGTTTTATCATGGACACGTTTCTTATTTGGATTTTGCAAAGTAAGTTACATGAAAAATGACTCACTAAAGAATGGTTTGTACTTTAACAACCAAAGGGATAAATTAATTAAATTATTACCATTTTGATTTTCAAAAAAAAAAAAAATACTGGCTTGCCTTTGATACTTTTAGATAAGTAATTTAAATATTCCTACTGGTGTTTTACTGCCCTCTAGTGTTCATAAATTGATAATTGTCATTAATTTTAGAAATTCAAAGATTACATTTCGGTGATCCTATTTTAAATTATTTAAATTATTTCATGTCTTTTGTACAACTGTTATAATATTTCAAGAGAGACCCAGGTTTTAACCTAGACACCAGTCAGATTGACTGAGAACTAAGCAATGCAGGCATGACTCAGTTACTAGTGTACCAATGCCCTTCTGCTTCTCAGTGAAGACACAGTAAAGTGTACATTTTCCCTTGAGTTACCTTTTTCATTTTAAAATTGTGATATATATTCAAAGGAGACTTTTTAAAAACATGATTTTTCTTTTATTTTCCTTTTTGTGATTTGCCTAAAACCAGAGGATAGTACTCTCTCACTTCCCATGTTTTTTTTGAAAGGTATACGTTTTGGTATTTGTATCATGATTCTTTCAAGAAAAGTTCATAAAACTACACATATGTAGTATTATAGTATAATACTATATAGTATTCACATTCTATAGGGATCCGCCTAGAGTCTGTGCCACATTAAGTACTAATAAGAAAACTGTCCAAAAGGAATATTTCACATGTATTCGATTTGTGAATTCATTTGATCATTTTTTCTTTAGCACATTGAGTCACCATTATAGTAAAACCTCAAGTCCAAATCTTTTTCTTAATAGGATTCTGCATTTTTATTAAAATGTTTTTTAATTATTTAAGTTTAGATATGTTTACTCAGTATTTTCATTGGCAGTCATGACTTCAAATTAATGCACTCTCATTTATTTGTCAAATTTTCAAAAACCTTCTATATAAAATTAAAACATGTAATTAGAAATGAATCTCCCAACTATTACATACTTAAAACAATATATTATTTCTAGTTCTTTCCATAGTGCTTAATCTTTCAGTAAAATGTTTAAAGTTTGATGTACATTTTTCTATAAATAATTCATTCTGCAATATTGGAAACATTTCATAGGCAGCTTTAAAATAAACTAATTTTTTCTTTGCAGAGGCATTGAACCAGTTTCATAAACTTCATTCATATGCATATTTTCCCTCAGGGCTGCATTATCCTTCAATTGAATGTTTGTTACCCTTTCACCTAAATGATTTATTTTTCCACACACAGCTTGGTTTCTAATACTTGGGGTTTTCATTATTAAAATAATATATTGAGTGCCTTTGCTTTTGGCAAAATTCTTGTACTTAGGATGGAAGCTCTGGTATATGTGTTGGGGTTCTTGCAGCTGAAAAAATACAAAGCTTCTTGAAAAGATTAATATCATTTATTAAATACTAACATGAACATTTAAGGGTGTGAATATTTTCATAATGGGTCTCCTGTTATTGGAAGTGAAAAGTATTATGAAAATTTGTAATAAATTTTAAACAAATACCTTAAAAAGCATCTATAGAATATGTATTTTGATATATATAGAGAGAGAAAGTCAAGAACTTTTATAAACGTAATAGTTTCCTTTAAAATATTTTTTAGTTGGACAGCAATACCATAAATGAGAAAGGAAGCAGAAAGAGGAAAGACTCTCCTTACCAGTTTTAACATACTTTATTCTTCATTACATATTCTTAACTGATCTTTGTGGAATCCATGAAAAGATTTGCTGTCAGGAGAAAATAGTTGAATTTACTGAAAAATATTTAATCACATAGCTTTTCAGTTTACTTAACAGAGAACTAAAAAAATACATAAATTCAGAAAACTTCAAACACCCAGGAAATAAGAGAAATAAATGAAAAATGAAAAGTCCTGTTAAGTTTATACTGATCCCTAAAAGAAGCACACATTTTATTTTGTAAGCCTGTGTCTACTCAAGCCATATTCTGATTACATATTTCTGGTTTTATTCATTTTAGAATAGTAACAGATATCGTCTTGTTACATATTTGCATTCCTATCTTGATTTTCTTTTTCTTGTCTTTGTCCTGTTCTTTGTTATTTTGGTGGTTTTTGTTTTTAACACATTTCCTAGTTCCTCTTTCCATTTTCCCCTTTATTGTTCAGTGACTGTTTTGTTTTCTTTTTAGTTGTTGGGCACAACTTCAAAAGAATGTAGATACGATAAATTAGCATCATCAGTGTAGAACTTTTTTCAGCTTAAAGTTGGAAGCAGTTTTCAGAGTGTCTGCGGACTCGGGAGCACGCTGCCATCGCTGCTGCAGAGCGCCCCTGCGTCCGTGCGCTCCTGCGCCTGGCGGTCTCACGTTCTGTTACAGCAGCGAATGAACGCGTTACAGATTGGGCTCCCGTCCAGATTTATGTTGTGCGTTTTCAGCGGCATCTCTACCCCGCTCTGATTTTCTTCAAAATTTACAGAATGAAATATTAGGACATCTCTTTCGTAAACCTCTTACAGTAGCATTTTCTTTTTTTAAGGACTGATAATTTAGCCTAAAGAAAACTATTTTAATCTCGATTTCAGTCAGACTCTGCTGAGACTTGTTGTCATCTAGCTGCCAAAGGGTCACATGTCAGCGTCTATCCTAGACAAATATTTGGAAATTATTTTTGACACAGTTTTATTCAGGAACATGTCAGGTATGTTCCTTTGTAGTTGTCCCCAGGAATGAGTATAGGTTTTCGTTGCTGTTATTTTGGTTTCTCCTTATCACCTCTCCTTTCTTTTCAGAACAATTGGGGTGGATTCATAAAGAGGCAGATACGTCAGGCCAAGAAACAAATAATTCAGTGATTCATTAGGTCTGAAATATCCTAGAGAATAATAAAGAGACATTACTTTAGACCTAAGCAGAGTTTTTTTTGTACATAATGTGAGATTGTCCCCTTTACCTCATACTCTCCTGAGTCAGTTGGAGCTTGCACCATTTTCTGTAACTTTCAACAAGTATGTCTGTTCTGTAGAAACATTTTTGATTATTTTAATCATTATAGGTAATATGTGAGAGTTGGTGACTCTTGTACTACCAGCTCTTTTTACAGCACTGATTCTGTAGAATGCTAAGGACCTTCAGATACACACACCTCAATACCTGACCAGTTTTGTGGCACTTGTTTCAGGTCGGTCAGTTTCCCAATTTATAAAATGCAAGCAATTAAGGTAACTACTTGGTCACTGATTGTGAGGGTTAAATATAATGAATGTGAGCACTTAGTTCTGTGTCTCACAGAGTAACGTTATGTTCTTTAACATTCTTCCTTTTTTACTTACCCTTTTATCGTACTATGTTTTCTTTTTTGCCTTGTCTGGATCTCTGTGGCCCTTATATCCAACTCTAAATAAGAGTCAAGACTCTTGTGTTTGCCTCCACTATTCTTTTTTGGGACGATATCCATTTTTATTGATCAAGACATCCAAGCAAGAAACTTGAGTGGTCTTGAGCAATCCTTTTCTTCAGCATATTTATCTAATCAGTCACCACGTCTTTTGAGTCTGCCTTATTTCACTTAGCATAATGCTTTTTGACATTCATCCAATTTCAGTCTTAATCAGTAGTTCCATATTGAATAGTATTCCACTTATGGATGCACTACAGTTTCTGTCCATTCACCAGTTCCTGGATACTTGGGCTATTTCCAGCTTTTGGTGATTATGAGTAAATCTGCCAAAACATTTGAATACAGGCTTTATGTGGACATATATCTTCATTTCTCCTGCATAAAAACCTAGAAGTAGGATTGTATGGTAATTCTATAAAATATTGCCAAATTGTTTTCCCATGTGGCTGTGTTATTTTGTAATCTCACCAGCAGTGCATGAGAATTCCAGTTGCTTTACATTCTTGTAGCATTTTGAGTGGCTAGGCCTTTATAGTTTCATCTAAACTTGGGCCATTGTAATAAGTTTGTAGTAAATGAGTGCCTTTTTTAAAAGATAATTAACAATTATTTATTCACAGCATAATCATCGTTGGGATAACATATATTAAAAAGTTATTATTTTTGAAGCAAGACAATCTAAACTTGCCACTAGAAGGATTTGAAAATTTCTAGGAACACTTTTGGAGTAAAAGAGTCCAGAATAAGTATGTATAAGTATGTATAAGATACCAAATAAGTATGTATAAGATACCAATGTCCCCAGTCAGACGGCTGTTAAACCAGATTTGTTAAATCCAGTATGAAGCAAAAATATCAAAGTGTAATGCCTCCCACAGGCTAGGAGGCCCTCTTGCAGCTTCATCTTCTTCCATGTAAGATTTGTCTAGCCAGTTGATAAACTTAAGTCATTTCAAATGCTCTGAGTATGCCTGTGTTCTTTTAGCCATTCTTGGTATTCCCTCGTCTCTCTAAGCTCTCTAGAGTTTAGTTTTTAAGTAACCTTAGTTTGTGTTGCTTGGCTTTGTCATACCACAAACACCAATGTGGAAAGAGTAAGGTGCTGAAGGTCTTCCTACCAACCTACTGCTCAGAGTATTTTCTCTCTTTTGATTTTCATATAACATCACAGGTTCCTAAATATTCTTCTTTTACTAGGAAAGTCATGTTCCAACAGATCAGTAATAGTTTATTTTCTTGGAGTAAAGATGGAAATAGCTCAGATGACTGGCCATGGTTTAGGTGGAGTCTGGGACTTTTCTACCCATATAAAACTATATGGTTGGCAAAGAAATAAGCCAAACCTACAAACCAGAAAAGATCCTTGTTTCCTAACCAGCTGAGCTGAATGGGCCAGGTGCTATTTTATCCATCCTATTTTCTGTTCTAATAAACCCTTACCTTTCTGTCTATATAGCATTACCTAACTTACAAATAATAGTTTTACCATTTTCGGAATGAAAATGTTATCTCATTAACACATACTATCTTATTAAAATCATAATTCATGCATATATATGCCACCCAAGCCAGACATCAAGAACAGTTTTGTAAAATGTCATGTCTCCTTTTTATTGTCATTTGGTAAGAATTGCCAACTTTTCCACATATCAAGGACCTGGAAAAAAGGGAAAAGAGGAAACAGAAGATTTTCTTCTCACAGGAGATAATTCCCAAGGGAATGGCTCAGGTTGGGGCAGTGGCTAATAATAGAAGAGATAAAGAGAATTTTCAGAGAATTCATGTTTTTTGGAATCCCACAGTCTTAAAATGGCATCATTGCCCCATGTCCTGTGCTTTCCCTCTTCCTATAGCTTATTACAAGATTCTTGATCTCATTAAAGTTACAGCTGTGTATTCCTGGTGCCTCTCTACTCTATTTTCATTGCTGAGTCCATTTTCTCACAGAAAGACATTTTTTAAGTGGCTGATGCATTTTAGTCTCTACAAGTTAATTCAGTGCATATCAGACACCGCAACGAGTATTGATGGCAACGCTGAACAAGGGGGAAACGGTCTCTGCCTTCATAAAGCATCTGCTCTGATGCCTAATATGACTGTGCCATTTATTTGCAACAATACTATTCTTTTTGAGAATTGTGGACATAAGGCAAACAGACATAACAACCAAACAAGAGTATGTGTTTGATGTCAACATATAAACAGTAGAGTTATTTCAGGTTCCTAAGAAGAATAATCTCTGTGTTGTTCCAAGATTGGAACAAGCAAAAAGATTAGAACAGGGAACCAGCTGGACATTTCTAGGGTCTTCAAGGGCTGCTCAAATAAAAACCTTCTGTGTTCCCCTAACTACTGATCGTTCCCTTAACTGTTGATCATTCCCTAAGGAAAGAATGCTGAAAGTATAATGTCTTTCTCTTCTATTTTATCATTAAATCATTAGTAGCAATAGTAGAAAGTAGAGTGAAATGACCACACTTCTACTGACTTATTTTGTATCCACTGATAGTATTTATCTAGTTTGGTGAACCAAAAGTTAGAAGTCATTTCTACATACAATGAAATATCTTATATAATTCTTACTAATAAAGTTTGAAATTATTTTTCTTTCAATTTTCTTTTTTTATTTTCAGCCATTCTTTAAAAGTTCTTATTTATTGTTTACTGTATTGTAATAAAATATTACCAAATTTCCACATAATCTATTTTATTTAAACTATTCATATCCTTTTTAATTTATAATTTCAGGACACCCCTAAATGGAATGAAAATGTCAATTTTATCTTTTACATTTTGTTCTATTCCAGATTTGGTGTGAAGAAGAAGCCAATTTACATTAATGTCATAAGAGATCCTATTGAAAGACTAGTTTCCTACTATTATTTTCTGAGATTTGGGGATGATTATAGACCAGGGTTAAGGAGGCGAAAACAAGGAGACAAAAAGGTAATATTTTTATAAAGATAATTATTTATGAAATACAATGAATAGTATGCTTCTTAAATTTACTGTTAATTATAAATGTACCACTTGCTCATTGTGAAAACTTTGAAAAGAATCAAAAAAATGTAAAAAAGTAAAACTATTTTATGGTTGACATTTTGTAGTAGACATACTTTTTTGTAATTTGAAAAGTATTTTACCTATGTTCCAGGGCTAAGTGTTTGATTATAGTTCAATTAGCAGTTTTCTTTGAGACTTTGATAATTATTTATTAATATATATTCGTATGTGTATTTTGATTCTCTTGGTTTTGATGACAATTTATATTCATCTGTGGTCATCAGTTTCAGGGAACTATTTTACTACTATTGCTGTTTTCTCAGGGAAGGAGAGAGAACAGAAGAGCCATTGCAGGTTCAGATTTGGGTTGCTTTTACTCAGTGCATCCTTCAGAGTAGCACCACAGTTGATTTTCTAAGAAACTGAACTCAATGCTCTCTTTTATGGTAGAACATATTTACTAAGACCCCACTGCTCACCAGACTGCCCCAGAAATGGGAGATACAGGCTGACTTAATTCAAGACCTACCTCCCCTGTTTCATTTCCCTCGTGTGTCTAGTACTTCAGTCCTATAAAATGTTATCACTCACCAACTTATTTCCTCACACTTTGTGAACACCTATTGTTTCCCATATTTAGAATGTTTTTCCTTCCCTCTGGGAAACTGTCCACCATTAATATCCATCTCAAATATTACCTCTTCCATAAAGTCTTTTATAGTGCCCCCAGGCAGTTAATGTCTCTTTCAGGTCCCCCAGAGCACTCCATTAAAATCCTTCTCAAGCACTGTTTTGTGGTCATTGGATTGTTTACATATGTCTTCGCCAAAAGGTTATGAACTTCCTGAAGCAGAGGCTGTATTTCATTCATCTTTATTTCCCCAGTACTTAGCACAGTGCCAAGTTAATTTGCAAATGCTTAACAGATGGTTAAATTAGTGAATTCTGCATCTTTTAAACTAAATTATTGCATAGTAGTTATGTTAGATACTCGGTATATTATTAACATCTGACAATTAATTTTTTCCAATGTTAGATCTGCCCTATGTGTCTGTCACATGAGATGGAATGGATTTTGTTTTATTTTACTTTTTTAATATTTTCTAGAAACTTGTCTTTCTTTCCTGAGTCTCTATGCAGAAGATACTATTCCAAACCCTGATAAACGATCAAAACTTTTTTTATAGTATCCACATATCCCTTAGCACTAATTGATCTTCTAAAATATGTGTGTTCTTACATTACTGTGGTGACACCACAACTTTTTTAGAATCTACTAACTTAAACTCTCTTGTGATCTAGTACTTTAGAACTTAATGATGTCCACTTCTAAATCCACTTAAGTGCTACTACTTTTCTTTTTCTTTTTTTAGGTTTTACTGAGTAAATGTTAGTGTTTATCTCCCTCATTCACCCAAAGGAATATTAATGTTAATAAGGGAAAGATTTACAGTTGTATAGGTTCCTACATTCATCATTTTTCACCATCAGACTTAGATAATATGGCTTTGTGATTACTGTCCTATTTAGTATGGGGAATTGGCTAATAGTAATGCTTAATATTAACAACAATAATAGCTCACATTTATTGAGTGCTTATTGTGTAGCATGGCTTTAAGTTAATTTAAGTTAAAAAATAGGTATGTGTATTTATACACATATATTATATATGTGTATATGTGCTTTTTTCCAAGTAGTCTGTACCACAATTCTGTGAGGTTGTTGCTATATTTTATCTCCATTTTACAGACAGGAAGCTGAGGCACAAAAAGGTTAAGAACCTTGCCCATAGTTATGGTATCAGCACATGCAGAAATGTAAGCCTATGCACTCTGCTCTCAGGGTTCACACTATAACCCCTCTGTTCCTTTAAAAGGACGTATACTACTCACATTATTATGCGGAAGATGTTCTGAGTTGCATATTCAGTGCCCCTAGAAAAATCCAGGCAGATACTTAAACATCATTTCCTCTCCATATATGAAAGTTTTAGCTAGATATGCTCTCTCAAGCCTAGAGATTTAACTACTCTTCATACTACGCTAGGACTTGGTTCATTTTTGTATTTTAACATCACTACAAAGTACATACTATTATACCTGTGTTAGAAACACCAGCAAAATACTATTGTGTTACCTTAATTCTTATGACAAGACAATCTACAGATGCTTTATTATTGTGAAAACTTTGTTTTGTGATAGACAAAATGCACCTTTTCTGTTCTGAAACATGCACATTTTTAAAAAAATGGCTAGTTTCTCATACTACATTGATTACATTATAGGAACTAATGATTTAAGAGATGTTGTTTTATTGTATATAGCTTAAATATCTTTAATTGGCAAGCGTTTTCACTACTAGACTCATATCTGTTAAGTTCCAAGACTGAATGGCATATAATATTTTTGAAAATAGTAGGGTAGTTGAAGATAATGGGGCTTACAGGGTATCTGTGTTGTATACTATATACACGTATGATATATGATGTAAGGAAATACCTTACCAAGACAATGTTTGGAAATACCTTACAATGATTTCATTTCCTGAACTTCTGTATTGCTTGAACCTCTCAAATGATACTTTGAGGCATATTAGATAATATTCAGTTCAACACTCAGGACAGCTGCTGTGGTTTAAACTATAATATTCCTATGACAGGAACTGCTTTCTGATTAGTCTGTCAAACAGTAATTTCAAACACATTTCAAATACGTGTACACCTATGATAGCTTTTAGTTATTCTTGTAAGGAACACATTTTCTTTATTTGGAAGATTTTATTATTTTTCATTTTTATAATTAAGTTTTACTTAACCTCTGCCTAGTACCTGGAAAATAGGGATATTTAATAATCCAAGGAAAGCATTGTATCAGTAGTCCTTAAACTCCTTAGGCTCAGAATTGCTTTTATTGTTAAAAATTATTGAAAACTCCCAAAGAACTTTTATGTGAGTTGTATCTATTGAAATGTACCAGTTTACTGAGAATACTGAAATATTATTTTTTTTAAATACCTGACTGAATATAAATATCTGGACATTTACATATTTGCTGTTGATTCAGTCTGTTCAGCATATCCTCTTGGTTGAATTGTATGAAGAAAATTCAGCTTTACACAAATGTAGAATTGGATAAGGGAAGATTTTAATAGCCTTTCTAGAAAATCCTAGATATTTTTGAATATTTCACTAAAACTTAGCAGGTAGTAATTTCTTAATGTTTTTACAGTGTGGAATCTGAAACCTAGCCGTGAACAGTGTTCTGCTCCATTAAAATCCATTATTGATCTTACATTTTGAATGGATTTTTTAACCAAACGTAATTGTGTAAGATTGTACATTGGTTCTTTGGAGCATATTATTAGTTCACTGATGTAGACTTTCCAAATGTTAGCTTATTTTATAACACAGTATCAAAAATTCATAATACCTTCAGAAGTGTTTGGAAACTATCAAGGTTTTGGTGACAGATAAAAGTTTTCTGAAATTTTACTATTTGATTAGAAGTATAACTTTTATCTCTGACTGCCACAGGGTTTCTCTTCCTTGACACTATTGTCGTTGGGGATCAGATAATTTTTTTGTTGTAGGGTGGCTGCCTAGGATGTTTACTTGCATCTCTAGCTTTTACCTTTTATTTCTCCCGACACTCCGTAGTTACGAGAACCAAGAATGTCTCCAAACAGTGTCAAATGCCACCTGGATGGTTGAGAACCCCGGATCTGCAGATGTGCTTTGTTCATTTTAAGAAAATATCAAGTACTCAAGTTTTGATAGCCTTTCTTCTTATGGCTTCCAAATATTGTTAACTGCTGCTCTCACTACTCACATTTTGTAACTATGTAAATATTTATTTGATATGATTTCAGCTTTGTACTGTGCTATATATAATTAAACATTTTTACTTATTTTTTTATTATCAGAAAACCAGGAGTGTTACACTTATGGAAGAGTAAATAATGTACTCTTAACGATATAAAAGATAATAAATTTATATTGTTAAGAAATACTCACTGATCTCAGACTGGATCACAATTGCTTCCCCCATTTGCATCTTGTATTTCTTTCCGAAAGTTATTTTTCTGTCTCACACAGGCATTTGAGAATTAATTATTGTTTGCTTAGGAAGTATTTTATATATGAAAAGCACCAGAGGAAAACAATATAATACGTTTACAGTTGACATATTTAAAAGTTTGATGACTTTTCATTGTAGGCTAGTATTCTCTATAACAGTGAAAGATGTGCAACTGACAGTCAGCTTTGATGGACCATAGGTTGCTGCTTTCACTGAAAGAAAGAAAATGGAAGAAAGAGTTTGTTGTAATGGAATAGAAGAAAGAAGTGATGAGCTAACATTATTTTTAGTTATGATAAGAACGTAGAGATATCCACTAGAAATTGTATGTGTACCTCAAGAAATAGATCTGAACTAAATTATAGATTGGGGAGTCTTAAACATCAGGTGGCAGTTGAAACACAGGATTAAGTGAAATCGCACTTGAACTATATGTAGTATTTGAAAAAAGGACCAAATCAAAAAGGAAGAAGAAAAACAGGGGTTTGAGGGGCACTAGTGGCGTGCACTGGTAGCCTGGTGGTCTAGTACGCCCTAGACACAGACCTCTACATACATTCCAAAGTTATGGGTTCGAGAATCGGGGCCGGGAACACAACCAAGTTGAATAACTAAATAAAATAAAGTGTTTCTTTTTCCTCTCTCTTCCTGCCTGCCTGCCTGCCTGGCTGCTCACCTTCATTCCAGTCAGATTTCCTTTAAAAAAAGAAAAAAGAAAAGAAAAACTGACAAGTCTTTGAAACAGATAGGAAGATAATTTCATTTGCAAAGAAGTTAATGAAACCTGTTCCTTAGATTTGTCAATGAAGATATATTTAGGGATGTCAGAGAAAGGAATTTAAGTTGAATCCAAAGGATTGAGGAGTAATCGAGAGAAGATGTTTAGATCAAGAATGAAGACTACTCTCGAGATAGAAATTTGACTTTGTAAAGAACAAAAGCATCAGGAAATTTTTTTTGAAGGTAACATGCTGGGCATATTAATATATCTGAAGGGATCAAGAGATGGTGATAGAAGAAACAAGAAAAATTGGTGGAGCGGGGTCTCAGAAAGTGCTGAGAATGGTATTCAAAGATAAAAGGAAACATCTCTTTAAAAATGAGGGCAGTACAGGGCTATAGGTGCAGATACACTTTTATCTAAGCAGGAAACCAAGGGAACTCACTCTTAACTTCAGTTTTCTTAATGAAATATGAAACATGATCATTAGCAGGAAAGGATTTGAATATAAATATAATTGACATCACTATCAAACATTACATTTTGTTTAATTTTTTTAAATCTTTTAGGAAGGTAATGGTATAAAGAATATTTTGAAATTTATATAAATAAAATGATATAAAAAGCATGTTTCTGGATACAAAGAATTGCTCTAAGTAAAGGTTATTTTTAAATGAAAAGGCTGAAAATAGCTTTTTGTTTCTTTGGTGTACTGAACTGTTTGGTGAAAGGAAAACAGTGGTATGTTTTTATTTCATTTGTTTATTTTTAATACATTTTGTTATCTTACAAAACATCTTTTTTAAAAGAAAGATGCAGATAGGAATGAAAGTGAGTAGGCAGGCATGAGAGAGGATGAAGAAGCATTTATTTATTTTACTTATTTCATCTTGGTTGTTGCTCCTTGCCGTGGGTTACAAACCTAGGTCCTGGAGGTGTATGTGGACTGTACTGGCCAGAGGCCATGGGTTTAACTGCTAAGCCACTAGGATGTGCCCAGAACACAACCTCATTTTGTTGTTGTTTTTTTTCTTTTCCCTGGTCATAGGTCTTGAACCCAGGTCCTTGGGCTTTATGTGGCCTGAACCTTAGCCACTGAACCACAGGAGTGCTCCTGTTTGCTTAATTTTTATTTTAAGGATGTAAAGTTCTATAAGAGAAAATATTTACTTATAAACAATTTTATTTTTGAAATGTTACCAAAATGTTTAGAAGAAGGCTAAAAGCTGGAAAATTTGGTGGCCAGGCATCTGAATGACAGATATGAGTAGAGCAATAGATATCACTGCTGGAGTCAGTGCAGCAGTTCTTGATTAACATCTCAGCAGACAGATTCATCAAGTTGTATGTAGTAAGGAGAGTATCTATCGTGTTGTCTGAATTTGGTGTCTTTCACTAGAAAATACTTGGTTTACTTTACTCATCAATTATTTGTATAGAAATGGGAGAATTTCTCATATATGCTAAGATCTGACACATTCATGTATGTTTGCTCCCCCTCCCCACTTCAAGTCTTTCTTGCTACTGGTCATCTTTGACTTGATTCCTCTAAGTTGATAGGAGCAGAGCACCTCCTCCAAATGATAACAAGGAGCCATAAAGGAGGCATAATTCAAACTGTTTCTCCTCTTTTGTATTGTCTAATAAAATATTTGGTAGGTGAATTAGTTCAAGTGGGTGCTAAACTTTGAAAATGAAGAAGCCCAGAGAGTTTAAAGAGTATTTCCGTCATTCAAAAAAAGCCTAAAGGTAAAGAGTCAGGTCTCTTTGGAGTGTTTTTACTCCACACTGTCATTCAGGGACCTAAGTTCTTCATAGTGGTTCCTTCATAATGCTCTGCTGCTGTTCTTTAGGGGATTGTTCTTATGTGCTTGGTTGAATTTGAATCATCACCACACCCAGCTCACTGACAAGAACTTAGTCAAATGGCCATACCTAACTGTGAGAGGCCCTTATGACTATGGAAGAAGGGAAGATGGATTTTGGAGGTAATTCTTAGACTTCCCCATAGGGTAGCACATTTAAAACTACTGGCCAAAGAGAGATTTGAAGATTATCTACAGATTTCCTTGCCTGAAATATTAAAGTACTTCAAGAGCACAGAAACTAGGAGTTGGCCTACTAGAGTATTTGGGTTAAAATAGCCATACCTTTAGGATGTGAGGGGAGAGAGAAGAAGGACTAAGAAATGTTCTGAATTACATCCTATGTGCTTACTCATTAATAAGTTTTAATTATAATAGCGTATATTAAATTCCCATAGTTTTCTGCATAGTAATTCTATGGAAAATTTTAATAATGCAGCCTTATTGAATTTTATTTCTTAATACTTAAGAAAAATCTTTTTAATGTCTTTGAGCCTCATATACAGAGACACACACACAAAATGATAATAGAGACTGCGAAATCACTCCTATCACTGTTGTAATTCATTCCTTTTCTCTATAGTAGTCTAATCAGATAGAGGTGTAATGAAGCAGAGCCCCCCTACTGAGCTTCAGAAATACCATATTATGACCTAGAATCTGTTTGAAATTAGATGGGCCTGAAATCAGAAATCTTCTAATATATCATCACTCAGTTCATTGAGCCAGAGATTTCTTCTAAATTGTGACATGGTAGACATAGATATATAGGTTTTTTTTGTTGTTGTTGTTGTTGTTTTAAGAGCTACAAGTTGGTATAAATGAAATAATATTACTTTTCAGAAAATTAAGTCAGATCATCTAGTAAAATTCAGAAATAATATAATGGCCATTGAGATGAGGCTTTCTGAATCAATCGAAGTATTTTTACATTTAAATGATACTTATATACACACATATGTATATGTGTATTTATGTGTATACACACGCAGATATAGAAATCCTAAAATAATTTGAGAGGGTTCTAAGGGACTCTTAAAATTCTGCAAAATGTTATCTGCCTTTGTCTTCATCTCTGTTAGAACTATGGGTTTATTACTCATGGAAATCCCCAAAGTGTAGTCTGCTATGGAAGATAAAAATGCATATTGCATGATCATGATTCCTCCTAAAAGTTTTCACTGTGGTTCAGGAAAGAGAACATAACTCGCTTTTTGAAAAAGTGCATGAAGTGAATTCTTTATATGAAGATGTATCTAGATATACATACTTAGCTCCTAAGAACTGTCAGTTACAAGACAGTATATAATTAATTTATATGAGTTCAGAGAAAATAAGAGTGACTTTATGTCAGAGTAGTCACTATAAAGGTATAAAGGTAGTCTTCATGTAAAGTAGATTGGTAAAGGAAAGGCTCTTTTGGAGGAAGAAAATATAGTTAGCAAAGGCATATAGATTTGGGGATAAATATGAGGGGCAAAAACTACAAATCAGCTAATCTGCAAGTTATATACAGAAATAAGCTAGACTGGCACATTGAGATCAGAATATGAAGCATTCCTGAAAGTCAGGATAAAGAGTTTGGATTTTTTTAAAGATACTGGAAGCCATTGGAAGTTTCTGAATAGAGGATGTTAGAAGCGACTATATAGACTTCTGTGGTCACTGTTCGGATAGATCAGAAAGGAGAGAAGAGAGGCCAATTAGGATGTGATTATAAGAATTGAGACAGGATATTATGAGATCCTGTAAAATTAGGATTGAAAAAAAAAGGATGAATTAGAAAGACCTTACCTTAAGGATGTGAGGGGAGAGAGAAGAGGGACTAAGAAATATTCTGAGGTCTTGAGTCTGAATTACAAGGGACAGTATAATCCTATTGCCAGAAACATTCAATAAGAGCTAATACTGCAAATTCAAATAGTATTGCACAGTGGGTATTAGAAGATAGATAAGAAGTAATAGATATGGGGTGCAGATTTGGAAGTGTGAATAAGGTAATGGGCAAAAGAAGATGGATGAGATGAATTTTCATACTTGGTAGAAGGACCAAAATACACTTTCAAGGAAAATTAGTATACATTCAGAATGGAACAGAGAACCAACAAAAGCCAAAAAAAGGGAAGCGTTCAAAGGAATAGACAAGAATCTATTAGTGGCAGAGGAACTAAAAGATTTTCAGAAAGGAAAGAGAGGTTAGTGGGGCCAAATGCTGCAGAAGTCAGGGAGAAGAAGACCCAACAAAGCATTGTATATGACTCTTAGGGAGGAGAAACGGTTACAGAGACAGACACAGATATGGACACAATCTGTCTATTGAAATGTCCACTGTGTGCTAATCATGGTAGATTCTTTTACATCCATGATTTTGTTTTTCAAAGTATGATAGTATCCTGTTTTTAGAATAAGGAAACTAGCACAAAACTTAAGTTTTCTGGAGTAAAGATTCAAACCCAAGTTACAGATCTTTTCACTATATCATAGTGAGGGTCATCTGTAAAAGACATGGCAAATCGTGGGCTGCAGTTTGCTGTTGCCTCTTGAATGTTGCCAGAAAGAGAGGCTTGGTTTCACTGCAGCGCCACCAATAGCCACGTCTAAGAACTCTGACACCATTCCCATGTATTGTTGGTTGAATGGGCCCTAATTTTGTTTATCAGGAGAGCAGGGTTTGATGATGTTTGATATTTATTTAAATTGGGTCAAATCTGGTTCTAGAAACTTAGGAGCTTTGACTTGGGACAAGTGCTCTCTCATCATCATACCTCAATAACCAACTTTTTTCTCTAGTATATCCATGTTTTATCATTTAAATAGGCAACACCTACTGTTAAAATGCCTATGAGAGACAGTAAGTATTTCATAAAGTGAAATTGATTAATTTGATAGACTCATAACCTGTGAATCTTTTCCCCTTCTCACTGATTCAGTTAGATACAGTTGGAGAAGAGGGCATGTAAGACATAAGTATCTGAAGGCATTTCTGCTTTCTACAATGATTTTCTGTTTGCTTTAATCAGAAAAGGAGAAAAAACACGTATAGTTTTGCTTTATATTTTCAAATGATTATTTCATTGAGTATCTTAGCCTTTTTTAAATTTAATTCCTTTTGGTAAGGGGATAGAAAAGATAAATCTTTTTATTTATTTATTGTCTTGGGGCTGTTCCATTTATCTAATAAAAGAACTCTTATAAATGCATTGGCATAAAACAGACAAGGTCCATGTTCAGCTTTCTTCAATATCTCAGATGTTTCTTAACCTGCCTATCCCTTTCAGTTCACTGCCTTGATCTGCCCACTCCTGCTCACGTTTTTAATAACTTACCACATTAAGATAGTTAACAGATCAGATGTGGTTTTATGACTCACCTGTGCTGTTTGTTTGTCTTCATTCCAGACCTTTGATGAATGTGTAGCTGAGGGTGGCTCAGACTGCGCTCCTGAGAAGCTCTGGCTTCAAATCCCATTCTTCTGTGGCCACAGCTCGGAATGCTGGTAGGAGATGCAGTTAGCTTATGTTGGACATCTTTATTATCTCTGTTACCTATATTTCACAAGTTTAAATGTGTTAGTCAAGGACTAGGGCTAAGGAAATTAGTGAAAGACCAGATTAAAAAGACATTTTAAAATATATTCTGTATCTATATAAGTATATAATAACGTTAATTAAATAATGGCTAGCTTTGTGATTAACTTTAAATGCATGAAAAGGATTTTTCAGATAGAATATCCTTACAGTGTTTTCTTAGATGCTGGTTTTAAAAAATTTTTGTTTGTTTTTGGTGTTGCATGTTTTGCTGTACTCCAGTGGAATTCTTAATTACAGGTCAGGACTCATTTCATAAACCTTATTTTCTCCTAGGCTTACTGTTTTAGCCATTCATGTTACATCAAGAACAGGCTTAGTGGCTAAATTGCTTCCTTGGTTTTACTATTAAACTATTATGACTTTGAGAAAAGCCAAGGTTATGGTTGTGATTTCATCTAATAAACATGAGGTGGGAAATGAAGATATTTTATATTTAGTAAAGAGTTTATTTGTACAGAATCTGCTGAATTTTCAGTTTTTGTAAATAATGATATGCATTTATTTGTTCTAATTGATCACTTTAACAAAAAGTAGGAAAAATCAGAAGATATTCAAAGTTAGTATCTTAAAACAATATTGAGAAATGCTAGGAATGTCTTCTGTTCTTTTTTGCACTATTTGAGATATATTCCAATTGTGTGTTGCTTAACTATGGGGCTGTGTTCTGAGAAATACATCACTGGGCTATTTCCTCATTGTGTAAATGTCATGGAGTGTGACTATCTGACCCAGAGAGTACAGTCCACCACTAGGCTACTTGGTGTAGCCACTAGGATCACCATCATATATATGTAGTCCATTATTGGCCAAAATGTCATTAAGCTATTCATTACTGTGACCCTTAAGGTCTAGTCAATACACCGTATAGTAAAAGTACATGAAGAATTGGGGACATAGAAAAGAAAGGTCTTCTCAAATTTTAATCATTTCTGTAAAACAAGGGTTGATGAATTAACAATCTAAGATCAAATTTGGCCTATTATTTAATTTTATAAATGAAATGTTACCAGAATAAGATTGTATCTGTTTGTTTACTTACTGTCTATGACTGTTTTCATGCCTCTAGAGCAGAGTTAAGAGGTTATGGCCAAATCCATATGACCTGCTAAGATATTAATTCTCTGGCCCTTTATAGAAAATGTTTGTCAACTATCATCTTAGAATGATAAAGAATATTACTCTGTATTATTAAGAGCATTATTAAGGAGATTTTAATTGAACTTAGTGTATTTTATAGATTCATAACTGGGAGAGACCCTGGAAATAAACTAATTTATAGACCTTAGTTACAACCATTCTTCTCTCACCTTGCCAGCTTTGTTTTTTTAAAGGAAATGTATATCCAGGAATGAAAGGAGGCAGGCAGGCAGGAAGAGAAAGGAGGAAGGAAGTACTTTATTTATTTTATTCAGTTGTTCATCATTGGTTGTTTCCCTGAACCTGGGTCTTAAACCTGGACCTTAGGATGTATGTGGACTGCTCTTGGTTTAAATCACTAGGCCACAAGACGCTTCCCAGCTTTTTAATATCTGAGTAAACCAAGTTAGAAAAGTAATCTACCAGTTTAAGATCACACTGTTTACAGGCAGAGCTGGAATTAGGATTAGGGAATGTTAGTGCTTAAAAAGAATCCAAAAGTTTATTTAAGACCAAATTTCTATTAACAGATATTAGTTGATAATATAAAACATGAAAATAAAAAGTTCTTAGTGGAGGCTTATCTATTTTCTATTCAGAAATTTCAGAAAGGTCTAAACTCACAAATTAAGCACTAAACACAAACACAAATTAAGCACTAAACACAAATTACTTAGACCTTCCTAGAGAACTATTAGAATGAACAAAGCCTAGAGTAATTAAAAAGAAGTGGACTCATTCTAAATCAGATTGGAGGAATATGTTATTTATATATGTTTTAATTACCCTCAAACTAAACTTTGTTCATGTTAAAGTGTCCCTAGTGTAGACTGAATTATTACATAGCAATAGTTGAACAGAAACTGGGGATAGAGACGAAGGAAGTTAAAAACAGATGTGCCTTCCAAAAAAGGATGTTAATAAAGAGGCATTGAAGCTTTGGAGATACATCCATTTATCTATTTTCTCCATAATATGTAGTGTCAGAGTCATCAGAAATGCTTAGTAGATTTTACACCGTTTTTCATTTCATTTCTTGGTTTAGGAATGTGGGGAGCAGGTGGGCCATGGATCAAGCCAAGTATAACCTAATTAATGAATACTTTCTGGTGGGAGTTACTGAAGAACTTGAAGATTTTATCATGTTATTGGAGGCAGCTTTACCCCGTTTCTTCAGGGGTGCTACGGAACTCTACCGTACAGGTATATAAAGGATGGGTTTCTTTTTAAAGCTCTCTTTAAGTTTTTGTTGACACCTTGAAAAATAATGAATGTTTTGAAGTTTCTTCAGTAGAATACAAGACATAGTTCCAGAAATGCAGGTATGTTGTCTGTTTCTGACCACTGTTTTCAGTATAAAACAGTGCTTAGTACACAGATGATTTCATTGAATATATTTTGGATGAATAAACTTGTATTCAGTGATAATTTGGAAGGCTTTTAAGAATAGTGGCAAGATACAAACTGCAGACTCAGTCTTCGAAATGTTTTGAAATATTCAATAACATAGATACCAAATACTGTATTCTGTCCAAGGACTAGCCTAACCCCATTTAGAGCTGGGGTTGGAATAGTGAGACTGAGTCACATTAATGCTCTAATGCTGAATTTTTAGGGATGGTGTCTGCTAGCATTTGGCAAAAAACAATCTTGGGATCTCTTTTCTAGGGTATACATAAGCCCTCACTTCTAACACATAACTATAGAGAATATAGGTTATAAGAAATTAAGTTTGAAAATAGATATATTTTATCATATTTAAAATAATAAACTAGTCAGAGCACCAGGCATTTGAGAATACAGCATATATCGTGACAGCCTACACTTTACTAAAGAACAATCCTTCCTTTTCCTATTTGACATCTCATGTCTTTAACAGGCTATGGATTTACATTATGAAGGACTGTATCATGGTTCTTGTGTGATTACGACACCGCTTTGGCCTGAATAATATCACACAGTTATGTTACCTGTCCTTCAGCGTGTTATATTCATTTAAACCGTCTCTTCTAATAAAGAGGCATTGATTCTTTGTGTAGTGTCAGAATTGCTTACCTTTTCTTTCTTTCCTTTGTAAGTAGGAAAGAAATCTCATCTTCGGAAAACCACAGAGAAGAAACTCCCCACTAAGCAAACTATTGCAAAACTACAGCAGTCTGACATTTGGAAAATGGAGAATGAGTTCTATGAATTTGCGCTAGAGCAGTTCCAATTCATCAGAGCCCATGCTGTACGAGAGAAAGACGGAGATCTCTACATGCTCGCACAAAACTTTTTCTATGAGAAGATTTACCCTAAGTCGAACTGAATACAAAGTGTGACTGAGATTCTTGAACTAGAACTTTGACCCTGTCTTCACTTTAGTTCTCCGCTCCACAACCTGGATTGCTGGTAGATGTATACAACAATTTGTTTGAGCCAATTTAGGAAACAGACAATAGTCAAAGAAGTAGATGCTGACTGGTATGTCAGTGATCTAGCAAGTTTAATTTTCAGCCTTTTTCCCCACCCTGGTTAAATTTTGGTGGGAGTTACAACCTCCTGCTTGGGAAAACTTTACACATCACCTAAGGTAAACATATAGCAAGTCTAATCAAACATCTAAATAGAATTTCAGAAAAAATTCTGATACTCCTGTTTTTGATAAAAGTTTTTTCAACAAACCATGAAGGAAGATGAATCCATTTGCTACTTCCACCTTTATCCGAAGACTTGGGTTATACACCTCTACTGAATAGTGTTATTAACTCTTTGACAGTGTGTGCTTTGTTTTTGTGAATCATGTCTCATGAAATTTATTGAAATGTTTGATCATGTTTGCTAAGAACTGTTTCTGCTATAGTTGAACTTGCCCATATTTATGTAGGTCATTTTTATTTTCTCAAAAAAAAATCATAAGTGTTAAAGAAACCTAATTTAAAACCATTGCTAATACTGTACAAAGAGTCAAAGCAGTATTTCTCATTTCTCTCTTCCCAGCATCTAAGATTGGGGAGATTTTGAAGAATGTGGACATT
Organism: Solenodon paradoxus; assembly: GCA_004363575.1. NCBI lineage: Eukaryota > Metazoa > Chordata > Mammalia > Eulipotyphla > Solenodontidae > Solenodon > Solenodon paradoxus. The sequence continues at coordinate 395,874 of RJWH01000438.1, forward strand.
GCCTGAAATTTTAGTTAAGGCTTTCACCATTAATATCCAAAAAATTTAGTATTTGTTTCTCCATGGGTAATTCGTAAAGCCGTAGACTGAGATATCAGTGTAAACTGAGACTCCATATTATAACTCCATTAGTGAGCTGTGGTGTGGGTGGGATTTTCCTACTTCTTCTGTGCTTTTACTTGTAGACTATTTTTACTGAGGTGCTTTATAATGTGTTTTAAAGCATTGCATTTACCAAAAAAAAAGGAAAATGCTGTAAATATTGCATATTTTATGTATTTGGACCAAAAGGTTATAGGTAATTAGACAGAAGTGGTTTTGCACCAGTTTTATGTCAAGTGAAACCATCAGACCTACTGTTCTTGTATTTCTCATTTAACTTTACTGTTAAAACATCACTGAAATGAACTTCAATAACCTTTCAATTTTGATGCACCATCCACTATTTGTAATTGGAGGCAGTTGTTAGAGTGAAAAGAGGAAGACAAACAATCAGAAAGCTTGATTTCTTCTCCTGACTCTGCCACTCACCAGCTGTGTGACCTCAGGCAGGTCATTGAACCTCCTTTGCCTCTAGGTCCTCCTCCTGAAGTGAGGATAATATCTGCTGTACCTACCTCACAGGTATTGTGAGGATTAAATGAGATGGCTTGTGAAAGCACTTTGAAAACTGTATCGCGCTCTGTAAATGTAAGGTATTATGGAAATATAACATAGTTTCATATCATTCTTTGTTTTAACAAAGAAAGGGAAAAAAGTCCACTTATAAGCTGGTTGAAAAGTTAATCTCGATATAAATTTGTGTTTGATAAGTATCTTCTCAGTATTTTGGCTTCCGTGTTTCAACAACTATGAAATACGAAACACCTGTGAACTTCCTAAGATTCCTGAGCAGCTGGGAGCGTTCAGGAGCTTCCCTATTTGAAAGACTTCACTGGCTCACTTGGGGCAGGGGAAATTTTTTTCTTCAAATTTCGAAGATTTTGTCTGGTTTTCTTTTACATTACATTTAGAAATGTTAGCTATTTTATACCTCTGGTTTTTTTAAGTATATTTTCCAGTTTAATTTCTCTGTGCATTCTTAACCTCCTTTTTAGAGTAACAGAGATAAGGAATTTTAGACACATTTTCTAAAATAATAATTTTTAATATGTTTAGTTTAAATATTTTTGAACAAGGCTTCACCAAACTCTGTGAGCATTTTTAAGCAGGTTTCTTTAAAGCTGACTAATCATATTGGAGGCGAGGAGGGAACACGACTTACCAAGAAAAAAAAATCATAAATTTAAAGAAAGGCTACAGGAAGTTGACATTCATTTTAGCTTCTTTTATCCCTAGTAGTAAGAAAATATTGAAAGACCATAGAGACGCATACTTTTCTTATTTGGCTTTCCTTTACCCTCCCCCCAATGCCCCCCGCTTCCTTTTCATGTGTGTGTGTGTATTAATTTTTACAGATATTGCTGAAAGTATAGGGAAATCATTTCATTGCCCCAAAGTAAATGCCACTTCAACATGGGGCATTTGACATTTATCTGCTAATGAACCCCAGTAAACAGGTTATTTGAGGGGTACATATTAAAAATCTTCTTGAGGCGCATTAACTCTTTGAGGTAACTGGAGTAGTGCCCTAGATCGGGGCGGGGGTCAGTAAACTTTTTCTATAAAGGACCAGAAAGTAAATATTCTAGACTTTGTGGGTGATAGAGTCTCTGTCACGACTACTCAACTCTGGCGTTTTAGCACAAAAGCCGACATCGAGAATGAGCTTAACTATGTTCCTATAAAGCTTCTTTATAAAAACAGGTGACATTCAAGATATGGACCATGGGTTGTAGTTTACCAGCTTCTGCATTAGAGAAATCATTGTTTATGGAGAAATCATTTTGAATTGGTAGTCTAGTGGCCTAAAAGAGTTTATATACTTCCAAAGCTCCTAACACATATCCAAAGAATAATTTTCTGGTTCCGGCAGTCTCTCACACAGATTTCATAAATTTTTATGACTTAGATGGCTTCCAGATGGGCATGTTTTCTTTTCCAGTTTGACAATCCAGAATAATGCATTAATTCTATCAGCTTTTAGGGTAGGTTAGGAGTACCCTTCCTGGAGACTGAGAAAGGGTTAGATTTAATTCCAGCTGGTCCAGTACAGTCCTAGGAGTCTGATAAGTGCGAGTCTTTATAACACCTGACTTTATAATCATTGAAATAGAACCACTGAAACAACAATGTATTTTTTTAAAGTGGTAAATGTGGTCTTCTTTATTCGGCCTTTGCGCTTTTTTCAGTATTTTGTTCATAGGGAAATTTTTTTTTTATAATACAAAAGCAAATTAACCACTTTGATTTTAAAAGATAACGTTATGTGTGTATGTGTGTGTGTGTGTATATATATATCTCTATATCTCTATATATGTTATTTACTAAAAGAGGAAAAAGTACCTTTTGTTCAACTTGTATCAGCTCCTGTTTTCTAATTGCTGTAAAATGGCAACTGTTGATAAATTATTGTGATTGTTTTAAAATGTAATGGGGAGGATTTACTTTTATTTTACCCAGTTTTAAATCTGTAATGTATCACTTAAATATATCTCATAGCCACACTTAAAATATTGCATGGGGATTAATTTTGTATCATCCATTCACCTTTGTGCAACTTTGAATAGATTGGGTGCTCCTGAATTCCTGATGATTGAATTTAAATTATTGAAAATCAGAAAACAAACTTACTGACTTTTAATCTTTAAATTTTATTTTCTCTTCTAAAAGTTCATTTAATGCCTATCATTTGAAATCTGTGATTGTTCTTTCTCATTATATGTCCTGTTGGAAATTCCTAAAGTTGTTAGTGCCATCAGTGATTTACAAACAGTATTTGATATTGCAGATGAGTTGCTCATTGTATTTGCATAGTTAGGAAGAAAATAGTTTGTAGAAAATGATTTTCTCTTTTTCCAATAAAATGAAATAAAAATTCTAAAGCACTAGAGAATTTAAAGGCTGGTTTCCACATGCATAGCTGGTATCTTAATTTACACATTCTACATGGAGAGCTTTGTGTAAACCACCTATCTTGGTTTTCCCATTGACCATTCTCCAGCACACCTATGGGCCTAGAACCCTTTATTATGAGATGCACCGGTACTGTAACCTTTTATGAAGTGTGTCTTTCATAGGCCCAGGTGCTCCTACTTTATAATTTGAAAAATTTGCCTCTTCATAAATTAGTGCTATTTATTTTGAGAGGAAGCAAGGCAATTGCTGTTAAATTTTTACACCATTTACCCTATGCAAAGTTATTGTTTGATGCCAACTAAGCTGCTGCTCAGGCAGCCTTTTGAGGGGAAAAGCAACCTTACTTCAAATGCACTGCCAATTCAGCTCCTCCAGTGTGGAGCTTACTTTCTGATTTCCTGGAGTGGGAATTGAGAGACTTAAATGAGTGATCTGTTAGTCAGACTTGTCCTATAATTTAGGTTCATGCAGCTTTGTGACCTTTGCAGTACTATTTTAAAAAGGACCCTAATAGTGATGATGTCTTTCAAACATATTACTGGTAAACCTATGATTTAGACACACTGGTGCTGTCTATCTGATTTTTAGACAGCTTTCATAGCTTTCTATTGAGAGCCAGATGTGTGAGCATCTCAAAAAGCAGTGTTGAATGTAATTTTGAGAAACATGGATTATGTATTTTGACTTTCATTTTATAAATACACAAATAGCTCAAGAGTGCCTTTTCCCGCCCTCACCATCCTTGTTGGAAAATGCTCACTCTCTTTCCTCTCTCTCTGTTTTCTCTCTCTTCCCTCCCCCACTCAACTCATTTATACATTACTGTTTCCAACTTGAAACCATTTTGTCACATCTGTTGGAGAGATAATCACTCCTTTTCCTTAACATTCTGCCAGCTTTCTGTTGTTGAAGTGTTTCAACTGATTTACCTGATGCAAAAGCTATAAAATAAACATTTAGTGGGAAGGGGAAAAATGGTTTGGTGTCCTGTTTTAATATTTTCTTGCATAACCTTAATGCTGATGGACATTTGTCAAGTGGACTCAGTGTTAAGTGTCATCAGCTTAACTCAGATATTGTTGCCACAAGAAAGATATGCTTCTTCATTGGTCTGTAATGATTTTCTGACTATTTTGTAACAATGTTTTATCCAGAGTGACATGCCTCTGCTGCTTTTTACTGTGTGCTTCATCATTGGTATTTAAATTACAGATAGAATTTGTAAGAAATACTGAAGACATACACTTAATTAGATGAGAAAGGAGAAGGCAGGAAAGGGCTATCAACTTAGAATAAAAAGGAAATTTGAAAGAAAAAGTTAATCTGATCAACATTTTAGTTTAGACATATCCATATGTTTCTTTGAGAACATAAATTTGTAACTGCTGTGTTTTTTCACCTTAAAGAAGAACCTCTCAAAATAGATTTTCAATTTCCAGCCACTCATTATTTTGAGCCAAGTAATTGATTCTTTTTGTATTACATGACATTGGGTTAAATTATACTCGTTCTGTAATAAATTTTCCAAATAGGGAGTGTGTCTACCAGGACAGAACAGACAGACAATCAAATGGACCTGCCTTTACAGAGTAACTTACTAAACGGAGAGAACAGTGTTGTAAAAATTGGATGTGATAGAATCAAAGTGCTGGCCCAATCACCAGTAGCTTTTAGATTCCACGCTGGAATGTTCTTGGAAAGCTAAACTGGCATTCTGACTGCAGAAAACAAGTGTGATATTTTTATAAATGTATTTAAGTTGGCCAGAATTTACTTTTTACTCACAATGTATTACTGCTCCCTTATCTACGGGACTGCAGTGTAGATGTCTCTGGTTATGACGCAGCGCTGATTGTTCTAAAGGAGACGGGGCTTGCTCGCTCCGAAAGTGCCCACAATGCTGTCATATTTGAGCAGTATGGACTGCCGAGTAGTGCGTATGCAGAACTCTGATCCCTGAGTAAAAATGATTTGCCCTCCACACGGAAAAGAAACTATCTGTACTCTGAGCATAAAGCATGTTTGCTCATAGCGTTACAAATTAGTTGGAATTACAGGTTCATATTAGAATTCCGATTCTGAGATTATCTGAAAAATAAACTTCTTATCCAATGATTATTGCCTAAACCTGTACATATATTCAATCTATGCTTATTATCACTGTTTTAAAAAGAACAATTGAACTTTAAAAATTTTCTTCCAGTAGTAACAATGGCAAAATTGCAATTCTAAATCCTGGCTACTTATTTTCTTTCTCTAAAGAAACTCATCCACTCATAACCTTAACTTTCACTGTATCCTTGTCTCACCTTGGTGTTACTAGGGACCAAAAACAAAAGTGACAAACAGCATCAACAGTGAAATTGACTTCAAACTGCATTTTCCCCCCTTTTCTACTTAAGGAATATTCAGTTGAGTAAACAAGGAAAAATTTTATAACATCCCTGTTCTCTTGGTGGTTTGCTATGTTTCTTCTAGTAGCATGAGACTAAACAGATTGTTTCAAAATATATTAAGGGCCTATTAAAGGTCTAATTCATTAGATAATAGATTTAGCAGTTAAGAACTGAGTGGAAACAACAGGAAAATTTTTTAAAAATTTGACCTTCCACCTATTTCATTTATGAGAGAATTAAGTTCCCTTCAATAGACTGATTTTCTTTGGTTTGAAAACTGACTAGGGTGGGAAGGGGGTTATGAAAAGATAATCCCTAAGAGTTTGCAAGCTGTTATTTTTCTCCTTTCACCTTCTGGCCCTGGGTTTATTTAAAATGAGATGACTGGCTTCATGATCTCACCATACCTTTTTGGGAAAACTTTATATCCTTTTTTACCTTTTTGAAAAATAAGCTCTGACCTTATGTCATCTCACATTCCCGTAAGATTCAGTATTTGCTTCCTTCTTTTCCCTACATTTCTTCACCAGATGCATATTATGTCTGGAGATTCTCAGAACTAGACAACTGAAAATCACCTCTGAAAAATGCTATTACAAGATTACAAGATTTTGGTTGTGAAAAACAGGCAGTTTGGTAGTTAGCGACATAAGCTCAGAAGCATTACCATTTACTATCTGATCTTGAATAAATTAACCTGCCTCAGACAGTTTGTCTCATCTCTAAAATGGAAATAACTAATATCAATAGTTACTTTGAGGATTGAGAAACATGAACAAATTTACTTCCTATAAATCCCTGTTACATAGTAAGCACTAAAATAGCACTAATACCGTGATAATATGAAAGAAGAATCATCCATTTGGACATTGTCGGGGTGTATACCTGCTCAATCATTAACATGTATCAGAAATATGGACGATGATGAGGCGTGGCCTCTTGAAACACGAGGAGGTGAAAAAGATAAAACATGGCGCGTAAGCCTCTTACCTTATGGAGAAACCACCTCTTGTTAAAGATTTATAAGCCACCCCACTGCCCAGACCTTTTAATTTAAGTACTTAACAGTTTTGTCTCTTAGGTTCAACCCTGAAATATCAGAGGTACCCACACAGACCAGGCAGTCAAGTTCTAGGTAGTTAATACCCATTTGCTCTAAAATGTAAGCTCCATATTCATCTGTATGATAGACTTAATTTCATGACAAATGAATCTGTCCTCCCACTTCTCTAGACACCTAATTGGGTTCATAGGGTAAAGTGATAAGGCTTTATTGTGAGAGGCATTGTTGACATTCAGGTGTAATTTTAATTCTATTACATTTCAATTCCAAAGTCATTTAAACAATAAATACAAATAAAGTGATAGATCTAGTCCCAATCTTACAAACTGAGTGTGTTCTCAGAATGTATTATACACTGGTTGTCTGGAATTCATACAGAACCAATATTATACATGTGGACCAGCTCACAAAAGTCAATTTAAACACCCATGGATTTATCCCTTCAGTAGAACAGAGGAGCCTAAGGGCTGTGTCCTTCCCAGGGCTGCTTCTGTTTTTCTGCCATTTCCCAAGGAGATTTTTCAGTCTTGACTAATTTGTATTTTATTATGTGACTAATGGGGGTTTAAACAGAGGATGGAGTGGCCACGTGATATTTTTGAAACTGAAGTATAGAGGATGAATTTTTCGAGTGAAAAATGGCAACTCAAAAATCAAGGCAGTCATTGCAGTTGTCAAGGGAACTGCTGATAAGGTTGGGAAGAATTCGATGGTTCTCAGGGCCAGAAACCCCAACATCTAGGGACTGATGGGATGTGATCAATTAATAGAGAGCAGAGGCAATAATTAGGATTTGCCAAGTGTCATCCTTACAAATGTTCAACATCCCTTGCCTTTGGCCCAATTATGTAATGATAATTATTTTCCAGGGGAAAGTTTTACTGTTTGCCCAAAGAACCTAGGATCACAAAGATACAACCCACTCTCCCCCCATAGAATTTTTTATCCCCATGCCCCTTTGCTCATTCAGATTTTGTGACCTGGGTTGGGACTTGGCAAAGAACCTCTCGAAACGTTCCTGTTGCCCTGAGATGTGATGACATGGGCTTCTCATGAAATACTACATACAGGTCTCTCCCTGAGCTCTGTGACTTCTCTAAAGCTAAAGCTTCAGAATTAAAGTACTAGCTGAAAATGTTTGACATTAGCACAGATGCATTTACAGGAAAACAGAAAACAGGTCAATTTTATTTTAGTGTTTCACTCAAGATTTGGGCAACTGGATGCTCTCTCTCTCCACGGTGCTCAAAATGGAGCAGGATGAGCAGGAAGTGGAGCAGCTGACCTTCTATCCAGGTTTTGTTGCTAAAGCTTCTCCCTTTCCCCCCTCTCATTAAACAGGCACATAATGACAAGTTTGTGTGTGTGTGTGTGTGTGTGTGTGTTTTGGGAACGGTGGGTGTTTGTTTTAAGAAAAGGCACAGGCAGAAATGAAGATGAAGGCAAGTAGGCAGACAGGAAGAGAAAGGAGGAAGAAGCACTTCTTATTTATTTCCATTTAGTTGTTCAGGTTGCTTTCCCTCAGGCCGGGGTTTCAAACCCAGGGGATATGGCTTACTTTCTTTAGAGGCAATTGACTTCACTGCTGCTCCACCAGGGCACACCATAACAAGTATTTTGAACGTAGAGTGGTAAGAAATTCTTCTCCCTTTCAGACTGAAATTCTTTAAGAAGCTGGGAGTCGGGCAGATCCAAGAATGATTATCCTGAGATCCTAGAGTCATAGTTGGGTTCTTCTTTCTTCCTTCTTTCCAATTTAAATCGTTCAAGCTCTTAGTAAAAAGGATATTAAGAAAAATTGTGACATTCAACTACTAATTTGTGATTTAAAGTCAATGGTTATGAAAAGAATAATATTTTTTTAAAGTACCAAATGAAAGCTTTAACCTGCCTCTTAGTGGTTAAAATCTGGCAAAGTGTAGAGCTATAGTGTCCAGTGCCTTCTGAACTTTGGTTTTCTTTCACAGATGTGAACCAGTTTACCTAAACCAGAGTGCTTAATTTGATCTCTAGAGATGAATGTGTTAATGGCTTTTACATTTAATTTGTGTCCATTTCATTGATTGTAGGTACCCCCTTAATACAACCAGGTTGAGTTGCAAAAATAAAATAAAATAATGTAGAGAGTTTTCAGTCTTAAGTGTTAGGAACTGATATTGTAAAACATCTTTAAACACTGGCTCAAGTATACCTCACCAGTAATTCTATCTGAAGTGGGCAGAACGCTTCTGAAAATGTGACATTTTATTCAACCAAGAGTTATCAGACTTATTTTTCCCTTTTAAAGTAATTTAAATTCTCCAGAGCATTAGTTAGTTAGATCTCTTGGCAGAGCATGGTTTATCATATCATGGTTTTAGACTGTCATGCCCAAAAACAGTGAAAACGCAGGATGTTGATTCATTCATAGGTGTTTTTAAATGCAGGGATGGACTTGAAACTCCCTTCTCTGTCTCTCTTGTGTTCTTTCTCTCTGTCTCAATCTCATATGGGAGCTCTTCAAATAAAACCTTAGACAAGAACAATGTATGAAAGTGGGCCAGTTATATTTTGCTTCTTTGTTTCTACCATGCTAATGGCTCCGTATTTGATCATTTAAACACTGATCCAAATCCAGATGGAATTAGATGCCCCTTCCTGCAGTCAGACAGTCTGTAATGTTTGATACCGATCTTCTGAGTGGACAAGATGAGATTAGATTGGTCTCTCTGGGAGCCAACACTATTCATTTTATAAGAAAGTTATACAGAGCCTGAGGACTGCCAAGAGCAAAGTGGAAACAGAGCCCAGCCTTTTTCTCTTATCAAGATCCACAGTTGGTTCCACATTAAGCAGCGAAGCACTCTATGGTAAAAGGATTTGAATAATGACTTGGATCAGAAGTCAGGAAGGAAGACCCTGCCACCCACGACTGGAATATGAATTTCATGTGTTGTAACTTTATTACCATTTTTTGTTTGTTTGTTTTAATGTGTGACAGAGACTGAACCCTCTGGTATGAAGTTAGTGGCTATTTTTAGTTATTAGGGTTTCTTTCATTTAATTGATATTTATTGAGCCCAACTATGTGCCGGGCACTGCACTGCATACCTCCCTACGCATTAGGAACATTAACCGTTTGATTAATTGTTATATTTAATCCTTTATAATTGTACAAAATGTTATTCTTTACCAGGCACGTTCACATTTACCTTCTTATTAGATTCTCACCTGGAAGGTGTATGTCAGAATTACCTCTTTTACAATTGAGGAAACTGATACAGCTAATAGAGGAGGATGGGCTATCCCAATCCTTACGATTCCTAGTCCTCCCAACTCTGATGCCCTTCCTGCTACATTGCTGCCTCTCGAAGCAAACACGTGCTCATACACAGATGAACAGTTCCAGGGCTGCTTAAGGTGCAATCCTGTCTCTGGACCAGTGGCACTAGCATTACCTGGGAACTTGTCGAAAAGCAAATTCTTAAGCCCCAGTCCGTCTGAGCAGGGCCAGCAATATGTGTGTTAGCCAGGCCTCCAGATGGAACTGATGCAAGCTTGTGTTCAAGAGCCACGGGACGAGGGCGTCAGCTTGCAGATGAGATGACTGAAGCTCAGCGAGGAGAGCAACTCGTCTAAGGACTCACGGAAGAAAGCAGTGTTGAGTTAGGGTTTGAACTCATGCCCTTCTGATTCCAACGCTGCCTACAATGGGCAACTAATGAGCCTAGCTTAGATTTTTCCACTATTGGTTAATTCCTTCCTGAAATATCCTTTGGGGGAGAGAGGAGGTCATTAAAAAGAGAGAGAGAGATCTGGCATGCCCTGATGAAATAGCGCTTAGTTCTGCTCATCCCAAGGACCCAAGTTCATGGGGTTTATGTCCCTAGGCTGGGATGGGGGGGTGGGGAGCAGCCAAGATGAACAACTAAATAAAAATAAACAAAACTCTTTCTTCTTCCTCTCCCTGCCTGCTTGCCTCCTCAGTTTTATCCCTCTCTGCACCTTTCCTTTAAATAAATAAATGAATAAATCAATAAATATCTGTGAGTATGCTCTCTTGGCACAAATTCTGCCCCGGTTGGTGAGCTTCTGCTTTCTGAGTGAGGTGAACATCAAGATAAATTTCAAATCTGGCTACTGGAATGACCAAGGCCAAGAAATCCAAATTCACAGCCAGGGATCTCAAATAGCTACTTAACGGTAAGCATAGCTCACTAGAAACATTTTCAAGCTCTTTGTATCTTGGTCCCTCCTTATACCTTAAGTGATGTTTTAATGGCAAGAAGATTCTTTGTTCCCAGTCTTGCAGTATCTATGGAGCTATGGGTTGAGGCATTGTGGGAATACCTGCAGCAACCTAGAAGTTACTGGTATGATCCTTATTAGTGGTCTCTTTATTGCTAAGATTCATAGCCCGAGGTTACATATGGCTGAAACGCCTTTTTCTCATGAAATGCATCTGCATTTTTTTTCCTTCCTTGAAGCAAGAGCTCGAACCAAGGCTTAGTCCAATGCTCAAGGAGCTTCCAGGGATATTAGAACTGATCCCCTTCATGCATGGCAATGCCTTCCTTCCACCGGCTCTAGAGCTCAGCAAAGGAGCAGCAGCTTGAGCCTTTGGGTGTAATCCACACTCCTCAACACAGTCTATTTGAAAGAGAACTATTACCCACATACAGAGCACTTCCCACAAGCCGGCACTGAGTGAAGCACTTTGCATTTGTTTTCTCGTGTTAGCGTCTTAACTCGTGGAAGAAGGTACCACTACCACTGGCCCCATTTTATGACTGAGGAAAATGAAGTTCACAGAAGTCCATATACTTCCCCACAAGCACACAACTCAGAAGTGGTGGAGGCAGCATTAAAATCTAGGGCTGGCCACAAATTTCCAGATGTTAACCATTGTGTGGCCTCGGCTCTGACAGCTGTGACAGGCAGGGGGATCGTGCTTGTTTGGAGAGTCTTGCCACATGTATGTTTCAGCCTCTTTCATGTGGCCCCACTGGGCTTGGCAACAGACGTGGGACCCTGGAACCATGGCATCACCCATGTGAGCTGCAGCTGTGGCTGTAACTCAGCGGGGTCTCCAATGGGGAGGAGTGCAAGTGGAAGTTGGAAGGGCATGCTTAGGGCATTTGGGTTTTTTTAATGCCTCTTCCTAGCCTATTTCTTCACGTATCATTCCCAGGTAGGTGGTGGTGGTGGTGGTGAGTGTCGAGAGAGGGACCAGAGGCCCAGATGCAGCATTTGGGACATCATGGTAGATGCACGCTCGGCTTTCCAATGTGCCTGGGAGCGAGTGTAGGCCAAGTCTGAGTCCTCAGTCCCCCAGTCCTATTCCCCGGGCGCTTTGTTTCTAGCAGGGTCTCTGCTCCCTTGTACAGCTCACTTGCTTCCAGCCCTCCAACATTCCCTGTGCGTGCAGGGAGGGCTCCCAGTGCCTTCCTGGTGACAGATCAGCCCCATCTGGCCACACTGAGCTTCCCACTTAGTCACTTAGTCCTCTGGAGTCTGGGTGGCCCAGGCCTCATGCCAAACCCACTACTGCTAATAGAAATACTATCATAAGAGCTTTTATGTTTAAACTTCCTTTCTTCCAGGAGCCCCAAGGTCTTTAATAAATGCAAGAATCATGCTGCAGCCCTCAAAATGAAACCGAGAGAAAATATGTACCCTATTCCAGTTCTGCGCCTCCTCTGTGCCCTTGCATTGCTGCTTTGAAAGATGAATATTTACAGACCGTAAGTGTTGGTAGGTGGGTGGATGTAGATGAGGAAAGGAGACTTTGCTGGTTTTATTGCCTCAGACCCTGCCCCCTTTCACTGTCTTCTCTCACCCTGTTTTTCAACTCCTAGAATGTAGAACTCCATCCGAAGGAGGCTAATAAACTCGAAGAGAGAAAGTTCAGCATGACTGTATGGGTCTCTCATGCCCCCAGAGCCCCTCACTGAGCCCAGCGCCCATGCTTGGCAACTGTGAAGACTGAGAAGGTCAAGAGAAATAGAGACCACGGCTCTTTGCTGCTTGGGTGCTGGGTGGGGAGCGGAGGAGACGGCCAGGGCTGGACAAGCAGGCCCTGCCTTACCCTCCTTTGTTTCATTCAAGCGCCCACCCACTTCGTTTGATAAGAGGGAAAGAGGATGGGTCTTCGAGTCAGGTACCCTGGCTTCTGCTCTCACAGCCCCCTCTCATTAGGAGCTGGGGCAGGATCCGCAAAGTTTTGCTCTCTCTGTTGGAGGGGAGAATGTTATCGACATTTAAGTATCGAGGTTTGATCTTTGGGCTCAAATTTATTCTTCACAGGGACACAACTGTATGCCAGAAAGAATTTGCTCCCACTTTCAAAGCCTGAGTGACTTCCTACCACCAAGGGAAAGAGTTACCAGCTCCCTGACTGAAATTCTCTCAGTGTTTTTGTATGTGCCTGACTCACCTTGTTTTACCTTAACTAGCTGTGTTTACACTCGAACTCCCTCTTAACCTGGGCTCTCCGGAACACTCATCTATTTTCATGCCTTTGCCCATTTTCTTTTCCCATTTCTTTAGGGAAATCCTTCTCACCATTCAAGGTCGACTTCAAGCAGCATGGAGCTGGCGTTGTTTTTTGATCCTGAGAGTCAGATCTCAGTCCCTGTGGCCTCACTCACAAAGGCCACTGTGCCACACCTGTGACCTGCGTTCTCCATTAGTGACGTGTGAAGAATAGCTGCTGGAGTGAGACCGATTTAAGTTCTAGCTCTGCCACTTACCTGCTATGTGACTTTTGGGATACTACGAAGCTGTTTCCTTGCGCTATAAAGAGTAAAATCAAAGCTTGCCTTACCTTATAGTGTTGAGTATTAAATAAGGTCAGAGCTATAAAATCCTTGGAAAAAGAAAATTGGGGGCAACCTGAAGGCATCAGTGTTCCCTCACGCTGCCTTCTAGGTACCGGCAACCTGTCTGCCCCGCTAGGTGGCGAGCGCGAGGTCAGCACCTCAACTACAAGTCTCGTGCAAAGCGGGCATTCAGTGAACATTTAAACATCTGGAAGCACGTAACTTCTCTGTTCCGTAGTTTCTCTGTCCAGACGGTAGTGGTGAAGAGTAGGAAAAAGAGAAAGAACATTCTGGACTCTAAAGAAAACCTTCCAATGCGTTCCACCAGGACAGAGCCCGTTGCTAATTGGAAAACAAAGAGCTCTCAGCTGAGCACACCTACTCCTTTCATGGGGCCCCCTGCAACGCAGTGGCTGTGTGGGAGCAGTTACACCTCCTTTGAGGATAATAATGACGGCCCAAACTCCTTTGGAAGAATGTTGGGAAGACAAATGAGATAATCTGCCTAACAGTTCTTTGAGTTCTTATGAAAAAGATACCCTTGAAATATAGGATACAGGTGTGCCTGACTTTGGTTTGTGAATTTGGGGGATTTTATGAAACTCTGAACCTACAAAACAGACAAATTAAGGGGTGAAAATTAGCATCACAAACAGCCTCTTGGCTTGACAAAAAGATTCACAGCAGGATCCCTTTAAATAGCCAGCTCCCCTAGTGCATTTAAAATATGACTCTATTTATAAAGAATTTGATTTACATATACCCAGTCAGGAACACGTCTACTGCGAAAGATGAGGCACATATGTTTTTTATAATAAAGATTGATAACTCTGGGGTTTAAAAAATATAAAATATTTCTTTCTTCTCATGATCTTTAATCATGCAGTTAACACTTCCACTGCTAAGAGGCGGCTCCGGAAAATGTGCAGATGTTGCCGGGGAGGCTGGGCCGACACTCCTTCCCAAGCACACCTCCGGGGAGAACACAGCCACTAAAGGCCTCTTGATGCTGCTGCTCGATTGAAATAAATAAATAACCAGTCTGAGATCGCATCTGAATGCAACATGCTGTTCCTAATTGGGTTAAAGCTTTTCCAATTTAATATAAGATTAAAAACCAGCAAGCAGTGAATCTCTGATGTCTAAAAAGTAAAAATCAGCCTTATTTAGAAGAGGAGCCATATATAAAAGACCCAGAAGCCACTAAATATGAGGGAGCTCATCATTCATGTGTCCTCCTTGGGAGTGTTTAGGTGTGTTGCGTTTGTGTGTGTGTGTGTGTGTGTGTGTGTGTGCGCACACATGTCTGTGTGTATGTACACGTGTGTCAGCCAATGCTCTGCAGGGTTGAAGGGACTGCTGGTCAAAATAACACTCTCCCAAATAGATCCATGCCCTAATCCCCAGAACCTGTGACTATGTAGGGTACGTGGCAAGGGAGAATTAAGGTTGCAGAGAGAATGAAGTTTGCTAATCAGTTGACCTTAAAGTCGGGAGATTATCCTGGGCAATCCAGATGAGCCCAGAATAATCAGCAGGCACCTTACAAGATGGAAGAAGAAATGAAGTCAGTGTCAAGTGATGCAAGATGAAAAAGAATGGACTGGCCATTGCTGGTTTGGAAGACGGAAGGTGGCTGTGAATCAGGGAATATGGGTGCCTCGAGAAGTTGAAAAGGCAAGAAAGCACATTTCAGAAAGAAACAGCTCTCATGACATCTTATTTTTGTTTAGTGAGACTCGTTTCAGACTTTTGACCTCAAGAATTGTAGGATAATAAATCTACGTTGTTCTAAGTCACTGAGTTGGTGGTAATCTGTTGCAGCAACCATAGAAAATGAATGCGGAGTAAGCATGGGGTGATTATGGTAGCTTTACTGGACATTACGTGCTGATGAAGCTTGCGTGAAATCTCTAGGGGCTTTCACACACGAGTGCAGCATGAGCATGGGTGACCCTCACATTCACTTGCTGTAAGTCCCGTATAGCTGATACCACATTCTAACAGAAGAGACCTAGAATTTCCCCTGCTAACAATGACTCTCCTCCTCCAGTTAACTTCCTACTTGTGGACCAGCCCCTCAAAGTCAATGGAACATGTGATCAATTCCAAGTTCGCCTCCCCCCACCCCTCTTTTGGACTTCAATATCTTCCTCCCCCTGGTTCTGGCACACTAGCCATCTTGGAATACTTCGTCTCTCAGTCCCTCCCTTGATCCTCCCAGAGTAGGTGTTGCAGCTGTTGCCTGACTGCCCCTTAGCCTGGTTCATGGCTTTGGTGGCAGGGCCTCCAGGACACTGCTCTGCCTTTGAGATGTTGGATTCCCAAGAGGACTGCACTCTTTTCTCCCTTCTGTGCAAACCTCCCCGCCAAGGCTAGTGTCCCTGTGCGGGTCTGCTCCAATACTGGCCTCTGGCTGGTGGGCATTGCGGTGGTGAGAGTCAGAGCAGCTCTGAGGAGAAAGAAGGTGATTAGAAGTTCAGCTGCATTTTCCAACCTAGTTTTTCCCAACATTAGAACTGATCTCTGATCCCTTAATAGGCTCCAAACCTACGAAGCAGAGGGTTGAAATGACCAGACTCCCGACAGTTACCTTAAGTAGAGTCCTCTGACAGAGTCAACGTTCTGAATTCCAGAATCCTCTACAGCCAGAGAGATATCAATATGATTCTCTGGTTTTTCACTGTTATTTACAGCAAATGAACTTTGTCAAACTTCAGTTTCTTCATCTCTAAATCTGAATAATAATACACCTGCCTCGAGGGGTAGTTATCAGGATGAAATGAGGTAACAGTCATAATTTGATAGTAACAACAAGAGAGAGCAACTGCTTTGGTTATCATTTTTGTTGTTATGGAAGGATGGAAAAATGGACCCTTTCTGTTATAGTATCAGCAGAAGTCATTCAGACAAATGCCAATTTCTTCCATTTTCCATAGTGCAATGCAGGCCACCAAAGGAGGCTGTATACACAGGCTAGTCCAGAACTGCTTTTCCAACAATCAACTCACCATCAGAAGATTCAGAGGCCAAGAAAATGGTGGACATGGGAGAGAAAATTACCTTCAAAATACATTGTTTTATAATGTTCTTCCCCACCACACACACAAATATCATCAAGCTCAGTGAACATGTTTTCCTCGGACTGTAAAGGCCTCTGGGTGGGTCGCTCGTGATTGTTTTGTCATTCTAAGAGGACCTCCTGGAGGGGCAGTGGGGTCCAAAAAGTGAATCCGTGGGGACTGGTCTGGAGAACTCCAGAGGCAGGTGGGCAGGTGCTGGCATCTGGGCATCTGGGCAACGGACAAGGCCCCACCTGGTTAGCACAACTTTAGAGGAGAATCTGACAGAGTTCCCCCAGAGTCAGAGAAAGTCCACTTGAAATAAGGAGGCTTCATATTTGCCTGGGGGGACCATGGCTTGCATCTGTTGTTCTGGCTTAATTATAAAGCATGCCTACATCCACTCTCAGAATGTCTCAGTCAGCTAGCACCACGAAGATAGAATTAGCCTCCATCAAGGTCACAGGCAACCACACCCAACTCCAGGGGCTGCCCCTCGTCTCTGCCTCCCCTGCTTTTATTCTCAAAGAGCCCTTTGGTGAGGGGTGGAGGGAGGAGTATAAATGTGAATCTTGGAGCAAGAAATAGAAAAGCTCAGCTTTTTCTCCATCACCAGCTCCCCATCCCAGCTTTTGCTGCTGGAACCTTCCTGCTGGAAGCAGGCCCGTGCTGCAGAAGGGGAGATGTGAGTTGGCATTTTCAGTTATGAAATGAAAATGGACATGATAGTTCCTGAACTGTGTCTGTTCTTATGATTAGAAATGATCAGAAGACTTAATTATCTCGATGGAAGGATACGCTCTGCTCTACGGCGTCCTGAGATTTCACAGGGATGCAGGGGAAGCCTTGCTCACAAGGCTGGTTTGAATGAGCAGCAAGACAGGATCAAATAAAAGTCTTTTCCGATGACATCCTTTATTTCTTACTTGTTAAAGACACTTGTCTATGTTATTACAGCTGTCATCCTCATCACTTTTATCTCTATCTCCATGGACACCCAGGCAAATGAACTCGCTTTGGCCTCCAATTATGGTTCAACCTTCTATCTGGTGACTGTCTTGGACCTCAAGCAGACTTTCCAATCTACTCTGAATAGCAAAAGTGACTAGACTAGAGGCTGACATTGCTGGATGTCTTCTTCAAAGAAGGCTAAGAGATGGAGAGAGGAAAGGGAAGAGTTAAAAACATAAACAGAACAAAAGTACTTCCTATTGAGATGTACTGTTTCTTCCCCAATTTTACTAAACAGAATTATAAAGGTTATCCAAATATTCATTGTTCCAGTCCCTGTAGTTATAAGGTTGTGTAGGGAAATGAAAGTTGTAATAACCAAAAATATTTGCTCATGAACATCAGCCATGACCCCTCAGCCACCCTTTTCACAAGTCCCATTTGGGGACCAGTCTCCTGGTGATCATAGAATATTAAAAACATCTGACAGGGCAATGCAAACAATGTAAATCTAGTCAAAGGCAAGTTTCAAACTTTGCAAAAGGTGGAGGATTTCATGTTGTCGAGAATGAAGATGGAGAATTGCTCAAATCACAGCAAACTGAATTTTTTTTTTTTTTTAAAAGGCATGGTGGAGCTATGCCAGGTAGCAGTGGGAGTAATAAAAAAATCAACAGAGACAGTGACTTCAGACGCACTTCAAGGAAAAAAGTGTGTACATCAAACAATTTTGAGAAACCTTTGAGAAAATCCACAAAGCCCCTGCATTCTTCTCTACACCTTCTCATCATGGCTGGCTATACAAGTAAACTATAAAACAAAGGGTAGAGAGCTTTTTTTACAATTATTTAGAAAATTTTTTTCTAGCATAAACAATTCTATTTTTTTGTACTACTAATAATGCATATTTGTAGTTACAACATAAATTATGTTAAATGCAAGTTTTTTTAAATCTTAATTTCAAAGTTTTGAGTTTCATTTTTCAAATTCAAGCCCCTATGAAACCTTCGTCTCCCTATGACTATAAAATTGTTTCTTTTAAGTAGTTTTTCCTATTACATGACTGTCCCAGAATTATTAAATAATGACTCTCTGCTCCTTACCCTCCATTCTGTGCACGTGAGGAGTCCCACCAGGCCAGGGTCAGAGGAGGTAGTTGACTTAGGATTTGCATGACCTAGTGAGTCACTGAATGGAAACCCTCATGGAAGAAAGCTTCTGCCCCAAAGACAAATTCCAACTATCTCCTTTACTGACAGAAGAAGCCAAGCTTCTGTTCATTTTTGAGTGGTCAGTGTATTCCTACCATCAACCACCAACAGGCGGAATGAGCAAAACCCCCAGTATAGAAGCAAGAATTTTCTCAAGTGGTAAAAAAAAAAAATCTATCTTATATGTTTTTTTTTTAAATTGCTATTACTTGCATTTTCTCTGGCTGGAAACCAAATTCTTTCTCTGTTCAGTGAAATACCAGGCACTTATGTTCCCTCCCGCGGCACCTGCCTGGCCTCCTCAGTCCTTGGCCCTGTGCGTCTGCCCAGCCTTAGGCCTGAGGGCCTCTGAGAGCAGGAAGAGGAGTCCAGCTCCCATGAAGTGACGAAATACAAGAGGCCCAGCTTCTCCGTGAGGCCTGTTCTGTCTAAGCTGCTCATACTGTACCTGTGTTGCTGTGCAGTGTTTTCTGGAGCCTTCGAGGCCTTCTCTTGACTAGTAGGGCAGAGAGAAGAGGTTGTCTCATAAATACCTGGGGACCCTATCTCCTTAGAGTTGCTCCGAAGATGCTGAGTGCAGAGAAACAACGAAGGTGGGCCTGCATGCTCTGGTTTCATTCGCAATCCCTTTTGCTCCTTCTGCTGAAATCCGTGCTCACTCCCATAACATCCCCCCACCTCAGCTCATCCCTGATGACCCAGAACAAACTCGCTTCAATTCGTCCTTGAGATGAAATGAGGTGAGGAGAAGTTTTGTTTGCTGCCTAAGGTCACTATGTGCCTGGAACAATCTAAAGAGCACAAAGCCCTGACCAACTCTGTGACCTCACTCACCTGTGGGAAGGCAAGAGTCTCAGACCACAGCTCAAGTGTGCCAGGAATGTCACTTTTGTTTAAATAATGTCATTTTCATTTGAAATCCATATTCTTCTTGATGGATGACAATTTTGTCACCTCTGGACAGTCTTTCTACACCTGGAGACTGTGTCCCTATTCTATCTGTGGTTTGTATTGCCACAACGCCATGGTGGGATGGGGAGTGGAACAAGGGGGACTTGGACCCAAGTTGTCTGTCCACGCCAGCCTCCCAGGTCTGATTCATCCCTATCCTGCCCTTGGTCGCTGGCCCACGAAGTTTGTCATTGCACTCTCACTCTTCTGGACAGATCTGACTCCGAATGACTTCTGTGCCATTCTGAGGATAGAATTCTGCTGTCCCACCCCACCCCCACTCCCTGGGACTGTCACAGATCTCTCGACCTGGGCACACCAGGAGTTACTTCCACTCTGCTCCTGCCCACTGGGATGGTGGGGGTGGTCTGTGTGACTTCCTCTGCCGTCCCTGCAGTGCTGTGTCCTTGTGGCATAGGTGAGAAGGGCACAGGTGCTCCTTCAGTCCCTGAAACTCTCTGTTCTTCTCTGGTTCCCTCCCACCACTGAGAGGCAGTGCAGTGCAGGTGGGGAGGCAGCAGTGGATGGGCTTTCTCAGGGACTCCACTTCAAAGTCCTCTTAGTTTCCTTATGCCCTCCTAGTCTGAGATCCAGTCTGGGGGCTCCATCTCATCTCTGGGTGGCATCCACCAAATTTTTTATGTCTTCACTTTTGAGTTTCAAAACGTAAACATTTAGATCTTGGGTACTCTAGTCCTACTGGGACAACTTTCCTTTGGGAACATAAGTGCTTCATGGTCCATTGTCATATGTGGGAGAGTCACTGTGCTGCAGACACTAGTGACCTATCTAGTACTGTCCCTTTGCACAAGTGGATGGACACCAGGTGCCACCTATGTCTATGGTGCAAAGACAGATGCAAGCTGGAGAAAAACAGAGCCTGTGCTCTGGGGATACGCAAAGCTTAGAATATTCCATTTTGTTGCAAGTTTCAACGCATAGCTCTATTTCCTTGGCCAGGCTCAGAAGGTAGACATTTTCTCCTTTTGTGAGTGCAGCCACTTGGCAGTTTCGGTTTTCTACGAACATTCATTTGGAAAAGAATCTCAGCTTGTTGTGAGTAGTTAAGTTTATTCAACATATAAATCTCTTAAAGTCCCTGCACTGAAATGCCGTGGTGGTATGGGATGCCTTCAGTGTCAGCACAGGCAAAATGGAAGGCATTCTGGGTCCGTCGACTTTCCTTAAATCTTCTCCCAACATTTTAGGTTTGGCCAAACCTGAATTGCATTTTGCCAAACCCCGGTGCCTGTAATTTGTAAACCCCTGTGTATTTGCAGGGAAATGTAGTCCATATGTTTCTGATTGATTTACACTTAACTCATCTAAACCTTGTTTTGCTAGTGGTATTTGATGTCCAAAGGGCCTCAGAGACTGTTTACATCTGTCTAAGCAACATTTTTCTCCCCTGAGACTTGGGAAGATCTGTTTTGCCAGGAATAAATGAAGTTGAACACTACACCACCCCTCCCCGTCCACACCCCCACATTTGGATCAGATGGGGCTGAGTCTGAAATAAAGATCTGAGGAAGTTGCATGGGGCTTTGAAGTTGACCAAACACTCTCCACAGCCACATGTCACTAAGAGGAATCAGAGCCCAAAGCCTCCCCCTTGGGGACCCTGACCAATAACACCAGAGCAATGAAGAGCCTCCGGCCAGGCCGGCTTTCCAGCCTGGCCCTGTCCACAATGGCACTGGCACTCAGCTGCCATCAGCCAAACACCCTGTCTAGATGGTCTCCTTCGTCAGAACCTGTTCCTCCAAGCTTCATTGGGTGCATCAGACAGATATTACACAGAGAATAAAAGTCTTCAGCTTTCCTGCTAACAGTCGTGTAGACCGTAGTTTTAAAACAAAACAAAGAAATCCTCAGCTAGCACCCCACATCACTGAACCTTAATTTTAGATAGTCTGCATTTGCCTTGCAAATGAGTCCAAAAATTACCCAGCCACAAACACTGAAAGCAATCCTGCCACAGCAGAAGGAGTGCAGCGGGCAGAGGGAACAGGCTGTCCCCCTTCTGCTCTGCTGCAGTGGAAGTGCTGTGAGGGTGTTGCCAGAAATTAGATGGCATCCCACCATTTTCAAAGCATGATAACTAGAAATGGGGACACACTACTTGCAATGTTATGATTCATTGTTGAGAGAAATGGCACTTTATTTTGGAGGAAGCTCTTAAATGGGCCTTGGGTCATACTCAAGTAAAGCTTGTTTGGACAAAATAGTTGAGACAGAGAGGAATGCAGCAGTTCTGTAAATAATGCGATGGGTCATCTTCTCTACATGCAGAGTTGCGTCTCTGAGGTGACCGCTGCACGGACTTGAGCAGCCTGGGGTATTTATACCTCTTACTGGGTTATCCTGGGTGCTGGGGAACCCAGGTTCGCTAAAGGGGCCGTGGTCCGGTCACTGAACTGTGAGATAGTATGCTGACTCCTGAAATGTGGGGGCTATTTTGGGGACAAATAAAGTTCAGATGCCCTGTCTCCAGGGTTGAAGTTTTTTATTTCTATATCGTAATTCCCTTCTGCTGTCATTAAACTTTTAGAAAACCTTGATCAGTATTCCAGGTTGGTCTTGATTATGTTCTGGAAGAACAGGCGTCTGTGTTATGTGGGAACCAGAGGAGACTTTGAGCGAGCGGAGCACAGTTCACGGCAAAGTGACAAGTGAAAAACAGGCCTCCCTTTCGAATGTCAATTCATTTCTTGGGGATTTTCAGAAATACCTGCGGTGGGGGATACACTGAAGAATGGCTGTCCTGCAGCCTCCTGGCAGGGGAACTGTTTAGGGAAGAGTGTGCAGCCTTGAAGCCTGGAGAGCTTGGGGACACCAGCCTCTAAACAGTATTCACCCTGGTGTGTGACCAAGAGGAGTTATTTGCAAGTCCCACTCAAACTTGGCACTGGAGGTACTGTCACAGTGCTCCATCCTGGGGCCCAGGCAAGGACACAGGCAGGGGGTTCTTCCACAGTCATGTGAACGGACAGCTCCTCCTTTCCCCCTGCGCCCTCAGACTGCAGCTACCTCTGCTTCCCCACCGCATGGCTTCCCTGAAGTGCATTCTATGTCACGGTTTCACCCTCACCAAGGGCTGCGAAGCACATCTACTCTAAGCATGTCGTGAAGCATGTCGTTTGCAAACTGACTGTCCCTCTGACGACCTTCTGAGGAGAAACTCCTTCCTGATCTATAGTATCAGAAGTACTTCACCTTCTGAGGACATTGGGGTTTTGTTTTCCTTGTTCCCAAACTACAACTCTGTACCCATTAAACGCTAACTCGCTCCTCGCCGTTTCCCAAGGCCCCGGCAGGCCCGACTCTGCTCTGTGAACTCAACTGCATTACCCGACACGTGCATCCCGAGCAGTGGAGTCATGTCGCATGTGGATTCTTTTAGGGGCCTGTTTGTTTTTTATCTTATGGTCACTGAATTCTCTAACATCAGACTCCCCATCCCTTAACTTTTCGTTTTGCCACGGAAGCTAAAAAACAAAGCCAAACAAGTGTATGCCTGACCTAAAATACACATATGTGGTACGCCCTGGTGGCCTCATGGAAAAGGCCACCAGACATCGTCCACATACATCCCAGGGACCTGGATTTGAGACCAGGGGCTGAGGGAAACAGCCAACATGAACAACTACATAAAATCCATAAAATGTTTCTTCCTCTTCTGCCTGCCTGCCTACTTGCCTTCATTCCTGCCTGCACCTTTCCTTTAAAAAAATCATGTGTGAAGTTTCTGTTGTAGTGCATTCCTTGTTCCATTTTCCATAGCCCTGAGTTTTCTCTTTACTTCTTACCCACCTGCAGTCTATCCTATAGTTCTCTTATACTGGCATTTCTGTAAGTTATCTGCAATCTTTTTTGTAACCAGGATATATATTTAAACATCAACAAGTCAGAGATGGAGAGATTTAGGGGGTGGGACCTAACACTCAGTGACGTGGCATCTCCAAGGTGATGCTCATCCAGGTGCCCGGGGCCACCCTTGCTGCTGGAGGCACATCAGTTAGCTGAGCAGAGCATGTGGATCTCTCCTTCCCAGCTGACCACCTCCACTTTCATGTCAGTCCATGCAGGTCATAGTCTAGAAGCCCAGAAAGTTCCTTATGACACAGCAACATCTGGCTCCTTCAGACACCCCTGCTTTGCCCTTTCTCTCAAAAGTGCTTTACATCCGGTGTGGCTTACCCAGTCCGACCAGGGTGCAAAGGAAGGTTAGGCTTAAAACTGGGGCAAGGGTTGGATGTGGAGTTATAACTTGAATGAGGAAAGGCTCGGGCCTTTTATTTCAAGTGAATACTATGGATCTTGAAGCCATTAGGCCCTGAGGGGTCTGCTTCATTTTGTGTACCCCGGGCTGTCCCCCAGCCTGAACCAGTGCTGACTGGGGCTGTAGGGATTGTCCTTCATAGCTCTCACCACCTTCAAACACCCTTGTTACATCTTGACTCACAGGCTGCATGGGTTGAGGATGGCTTCTGCTGTCAGAAGGCCCCAAAACCTGTTCCTGCCAGTCACCAGCAGTGTGGCACGGGGCTGTCCCCAAGAAGAAAGCTAATCGCCTTCTTCCTGGAGTGTTGCAGCAGGCTGGGTAACCACACACTTAACGACACACTGCTGTCACAAAGAATATGGACAAAAACATTAGTACCTGGGTGCATGGGCTGATCCAGCTCTGCATCAACTTGATCCTTCCCCTCTTGACCCAATTTTAGACAAACCCTGGTGGCTCAGCAGTTAAATCTGTGGCTCTGGATGGCATAGTCCATGTAAAACCCAGGGAGCTGAGTTTGTGACCCATGACCAAGGGGAACAACAAACATGAACAATAAAATGGATGGATAAATGCTGCTTCCTCTTCTCTCTTCCTGACTGCCTGCCTACTTGCCTTCATTCCTGCCTGCTTCCTTCCTGTCCATCAATCAACCTTTAAAAAAAAAAACCCAATTCATAGAGTCAGTGCTGATTCTGGACCATGGGTTCCCAGACCTGGCTGCACATCAGTCACCTGCAAAACTTTACAAGACGTTGAATTAACATGGGTGCTGGAAAGTGGGTAGTTTTATGCAGCTTTCCTATTGGCTGACTTTGTCCATGGAAGGGTTTGAGTTATCCCTTGCCTAGGTCCTCTCTCTGTCACTAGGCAAGTACTCTTACCTCTGTTATTCCAGGCAGGCCCAGGGGGCATGGACTTCAACAAACAAGGCTGTACTCCCCTCCAGGGGCCCTGCCAAGACCTGACAGTCCTTTCTGCTCCGATATCCTCTGTATCCTCTCATTTCTCTAAAGCTCTTGAATAGCATGTGATTATCATCCATGCAATTTCTTTGTCTCACAGCCTGGTAACCATCCCTGTCCTCTTCTTTGGGAGGTAGGTTCAGTCATTTGTCTCTCCTTGTTATTCTCTGAGGCTAGAATTTTGCTAGACTCTTCATTCCTTCCCCACACTTTCTCCCGTCTGGAGTTTGGGTTTATTTTTCTTCCTGCCTAACTACTTCTAATATACTAAGTCAATAAACAGATTCTCTGTGGTTACATATGGCAAACAGCTGAAATTTACAATTGAGAGTAAAATTTCCTCATTTGGGAGAAAAAAAATCATTTCACAGATTTAGAAAGTGGTCATTCTGATCTCCAGGGCAAATAAAAATGTTTTATAACCTTCCACAAAAGCTTATGCCTTGATTAAATTTTTATTATGAATTATTAATTAAATGAAGGAAATGCGGAGGCCTAAACCTTTGCTTAAATTTGCTCCAGATTGAGACACAAACCAAAGGCGACAAGAAGCCCTGAAGGGGAGGTTTAATGATGAACAACACACAGAAAATTATCTGAGCACTTTCATCTGCCAAAGGCTCCCAACCAGCCATGTAAATTAGCCCATGTGCCCAGGCAAGGGAGGCTGGCAATGGGCCTGGAAGCAATAGGACCTCTTCAGTCTCTCCCTGCTGGTTCTGTGCTTGGGTTTCATGGGGTTTTGGGCCCTTTGGAGACACACAGGCTATTCACTTCATGTGCACCTGTGGTCAGATGGGGAATGGTAGGAAGCAGAGTAGAAAAGCAGTCTAGTGTCTTGGAAGCTGATCCAGGGGTCAGGAGAAGTGGGTGACTGCTCATGATTGACTCAGCCCGAGTCACCAAATACTGTTGTAGGGATTGTCTGCAGGCAGGGACAAGCGGGTACAGACACTACTCATGTACTCCTTGCCGATCCTTGCTCCTTGTTGTAGGGTTGTGCCATGAGGAAGGAAGCGCCTTCTCTGTAACAAACAAGGGAATCAATCGTATGCTGCTCAAACCTTGCTGGGAGTCTGACAGTGGGATTAGTAGGGAGAGACCGGCATTCTTCCAGGTGAGGCATTGTTTTCTTAGAATATAAAAGGTTTGTATGGGCAAGTAGTAGCCTAGAATTCAAGCAACAGACACTGAGGATGTAAATAGGAACAAGACTTTATCTTCAGAGAGCTCACTGCTACTTGGGGAAGCAGACAAACGAGGGCATTCAGAGCACAGCGCTGACCAAGACCACAGGCACATGATGCCCACCCAGATGGACCTGGCCAGGAAAGGCTCAGAGAAGCTTCCTTTCAAAGGCGATGAAGGAAGGTGTGGAGCGATGAAGGAAGGTGTGGAGAGTGGGAAGGCACTGAAGGAAAAGGGAACTACAAGATCAAAGAAATGGAGGGTGAAGAAGAGGGGTCTGTTGACAACTGGAAGAGGCGCTCGCCGAGAAGACAAGCAGATTCTGGGGGCACCCTATCATATGTGGCTGCGGTCCAAGCCCTTTTCAAATACAAACATGTATTCAAATGGGAAAGAAGAGTTAATGTCTATTCCCTTTCTCCACTGACCAAACTGGAGGGAAAACCAATGGACTCCCAAACCAGTGCTCAGCTCTTGACATCTCCAAGGCTCGATTCTTCCCCTTCCCCACTTCTGCTGTCCATTCCATCTCAATACGAAAACAGGGATAAAAGATACATCTGTCTGTCTTTTGCAATATTTGAAAGTGAAATAACAAAAACGTGAAGAGAAGGGTAAGGGACTCTTGGCTCTGGGTAGCCTTCTGTGATACTGTGTCCCTGCTTCTGAGCTGGCTTCTGAGCGCATGGAGGGGTCTTGCTCCACAGAGAAGCCGGCCTGGTCGATCACTCCAGAGGAGGCGAGGGCGCGAGAGCACTTCTGTTGCCCCAGTAAGCTCTCTGACGGTCTCCAGGGGTTCACTACCTCTCTCTGTGAGCCAGTGTCCAGGCTCCCGGTCAAGCTGAGTGACAATTCTGCACAGAGACAATGTGCCATTTGTTTGGCTCTTATTCCAGGGCATGTGGGAAGTGGCAGGTTGAAGACACTGCTTCCTAGAATAAGTCTGAAGATCCTGCTTAATAAGAACCCTGTGAAGATAAGAGAAATGGCAGAAAGAATTAACGGACGCTATTTCCTCCCTAATATCTGCATGAATCATGGCTCAGAAGGAGGGCAGAGAACAGAGGTGCTTGGGACAACACACTGACCTGGGGGTCAAGAGACAGGTTGCTGAGAGGGCATGTCTTAGACTCGTCCCGTGGCTTTGATCTAAGGCTAGACAGAGAGGGAAGCGCAGGGCCGTGGGGCTGGTTGGTGAGGTGGAGTGGTTGGCCTTTGCAGGCTCTCATTTTATAATCTTTACAAAGAGATCCGTCACAACATTGCAGACACAAAATTAAACAGCACCTAATGAATACTTATTGTGAGGCGGGCGGGTGGGAGGGCTCCCAAATAGACCATTCTGTTACCACATAGGAATTACCTCAAATCCCTAGGACTTCTTTCTCCCACAAAAAGTGGTACTTTTTCCTTGTCCTCATTTGTCCAAAGGACAAATAAGGCAAAAGATTGGTAGTAATTACTTTGTTTCTTGAGGGAGAAAGGCTCTTGGAAAAACCATGTTTATTCTTTCCCTTTGAAGGTTTTCTTTCCCCGGAATATAGCTCAATTGTGGGTCCCCAAAAGGTCCCTGAAGGGTTTTTGCTTTCAAAAAGAAATGGTTTCAGCGTGCCCTGGTGGCCTAGTGGGTTAGTTCACTGCAGCACACTCCACATACATCCCAAAGCCCCTGGTTCAAGACCTGAGTCCAGGAAAAACAACCAAGATGAACAATTAAATAAAATAAACAACGTGCTTCTTCCTCCGTTCTCTTCCTATCTGCCTGCTCACTTTCAATCCTGATTGCACTTTAAAAAAAAAAGAGGTGGTTTCAGGTAAGGGCTTTAGGGCAGCAGCTGAAGACTTGGCTGCTGTACCGCTGAGCAGAAAGGGAGCCAGCCCAGAGCATAACTGTGAAGGATGGGTGGGACCGAATCACTACCTGAATCCACATGATCTTCTCTGAGACACCTCCCCTCTCAGAATACCTATAAACCAGAGAGGATGCTGGTGGCAAGGCAGGAGAGTGGGAGAAGGAGAGGGGCAAGAGGTGAGCAGGCTCCTTGATGACTGATGGAACATAAAGGGCGTGTCCACACCCAAGAGACAGTGCTGGGCAGGCCTCCTCTTTCCAGGTTGCCTTTGAGCTGCTGCTCAGTCTCCAGCAGTAGGAGCTGGGAAGGTGTGGGTGATGGGGGCCGGGCAGGAAAGAGGCGGTTAGGCTGAGAAGGGAACTGAGGGCGCACGTGAGGGATGGTGCTTCAGTGAAATCTGTGACCTTGTGGAAACCAGGAAGGGTACCCGTTGATTTGATTCTGGTCCATCAATGACTCGCTAGGGTCTTAGAGACGATTTAACGCCAAGCTCAGAGTTTAGAGTCGAGGAAACTTAAGTCCAGAGAGGTTTTAACCGGCCTTTAGTCAATGGTGATTGTGGCTCAGCAAAGGCCAAGCGCTGAGCTGGGGTTCTTGTCTTATGTTTGCTGGGGACTTGAGTTTGCCCTTCTGAGGAAGAGGAAGAGCCCATGAGAAAAACATTGACCTTGGAGTCATGTGATGTTGGTGTTGAGGTCGAATGACCCAGACCCCCCCCCTTTCTTTGCCAACATGGTTCCCCAGACTTTTCAGACAACAGCAGAGGGCCAGCCCCTTCCTGTTAAGCTGGTGACCTGTGGGGTTTAGCAGGTTAGAGGGTGCAAGGCCAACCCGGCTGGTTTGGAGCTCTTCGCTGCGTCTCCTCCTTTTTTCTTTTGGAGGGGCCATGATCGGGGCCCCACATGACCCTTGAGGAGGCGTAAAAGGCCTCACATAGGAAGGGTTTATCTTTGGGGCTATTGCAAATCTGCCTGACTCTTGAATCTAGTTCTGGCCAGATCTGAACTGGTAGCCAGATAAACTGGTGGTAGCCCGATTTTTGGAAATAATGATCAGAAGGCAATTATCCTCTGGGGGACTAGTGATTCAAGACAGCAGTGCCCTGCAGGTCTGGTTTCTCCTTTGGGTCCATAAGTTGCCACTCCATGTCCCTTTCAGATTTTTTCCACTTTCTTTACTGTCCTCAGTTTTCAAAGGTTTGATATTCTAATGCATCTGCTTCTGTGTTCTTTTCCCATAGCTGAAGATAAAATGCAAAGGTTTTTACAGGAAGATAAATTCTTTTTTAAAGCCCCTTTGTTATTACCAGGGCATTCTGTGAGTGCTCAATGCAGATTTTAAGGGACTAGGGAGGATTCAGATCATTTTGATGCTTCTGAAAGGGACCGACTCGGCATTGCCCCTTCATATGACAGATGAGGATGCCACAGCACAGAGGAGTCCAATGTCCTGTGAAGGAAATATGCTCTTTAGAGTTGGACAGATGCTGTGACATGCCATCTGACCTTAGGCAACTTCTTGGAGCCCCTATCTCCTCATCTATCATCTGGAGATCCTAGTCCTCATGGCATGGTGAGAGGTGAAATCGTTTGCCCCTGGTCAAGGTCATACAGGTAATTAGGGGCAGAGCCCATGTCAGACCCAAGTATCCTTGTTCCCAGACTGCTGGTCCTTCCATTGCTCTGCAAATCTTTTTCTCCTGAAGTCTTACATTTACCCTTAAATAAAAAGTAAAGATTCTTCTTTGCCCCACCCAAAGTTTTATTTAGTTTAGCGTTTCTCAGACACCATCTGTCCAGATGGTCTGACGCTTAGTTCTGCTCCGGACTCATGTTTGTACAATGACAGCATCTATATTTTTTCTGGATGAATTAATAATCCATTTGCCATTGTATTTAGGAAAAACCAGACATCACCTCATGAATGGCTCATGCAAGGAATTGTCATTTATTCCATTCATTCTGGCAATCTTTCTACTTAGGTTTGGGGGCAGCAATAACAAGGGCACTGGAAGGCTTTTTGCACAGCCGGAAGATATCACCGCTTCACAGCTGGGAGGCCCCCAGGATCACAGGCTCACTCTGAGGTCAGGGTCCTGAGTCTGAGGTCCTCCGTCTCTTTGCCGCCCTCGCCGGGGCGTTGTCTGCGTCTCGGACACTAGGTGGCGCCACAGGCACATCCTCCCGGCCGGACGCGCGGTCGCAGCGGACGGAACCCGCTGCATCGCGGCGGAATTCGCCGGCTTTCCACTCAAGGTCCAGGTTCCAGCTGATCACCTCTAGCCACCCTGCGCTCTCATCCAAAACACGGCTCCTCTCCGGGGTCCCGCTTGGTGTGTGCTGCCTGGTGGTGGGAGTTGTTCCCCATTGGGTTAGGATTCTCCAATTCAGTATTTTAAACAATAAAGGGGTTTAGCGTGCTGGTTTCTCATCAGGCGCTGCCTGGTTCTCCCGCCCCACTGTGTTATTAATGATTCATTTGCTTTGAGTGGCATCCTTACAAGGGTTTGGGGGCGCTAAATATACCTCCAAGTTTTCCTATTTTTAAGACTGCCAACGTGACACAAATTATGTTTGCCTGATGGGCACCTCCGAGTTGGCCTGCGGAGGTTGCCGTGGGGACTGCAGCCGGAGCGCGTACGTGCCGGCGGTGTCCCGACGCTGCTCAGCGAGTGCCCTCCGGCCCTGCCGCCGGGCGCCCCCTGGAGGCGGGCCGGGGCGCCGGGGGTGCACCCCATTTTAGGGCACACGTCGTTCCCTCTCCTTAGCATCCGGTGGAAATGCCCAGTTTCCTCGTAGATCGCTGTCCTTTCACCTCCGTGTCCCCACCACTTGCACCTCGTCCTTTTCCTCTGCCGCGTCTGACTTTTCTTCTCCACTGGGTTCCGGCCCGTTCACACTCTGGTTCCTGGCTCCTTCTCTCCAGGATTCTGCACTAGTCTCCCCTGGCTGGCCCTGCTTGAGGTGGGATCCAGGGTCCCTCCTCACACCACGTCTGTCTTCTGCCTCCTGATTCTCCAGAATGAAGCCACTTTAGTCTCTTTACTTCTTTCTTAGGCTGAAGGCTCACTTCAGGTATTCTTTTAGTCACATCTGGAAGTGATTTGAGAATAAGGCAGTTTCTTTTTCTTCCCAGAAATTGCCTTTTTACTAATAAGAACAGTGTCCTCGAGTGCAGCCCTGAGAAGTTGATGGAAATGTCAAGGACGTCCGCCTCAGCGGTGAGGCCAAAATGCTGCTAGACAGAACGTGAGGGAAAGGTTACACGAGCCAAGGCCCTGTGTTGCAGGCCCTGTGGTGTCTGATTCCTGCCTGCACCTTCTGGGTAAGTTACGTAACTTCTTGAGCCTCAGTTTCCTTTTCTATAAAATGGAAATACTGCTCTCTGTGGTAAGACTCAAGAAGCAAACTGACCCTAACAGACATGCCACGATTCCTGCTTTCCCCACAGAGTTGGGAATTAAGAGAAACCTTTCCTGAGTGCTTAGTGCTTTCCTTCATTTTATGGGTTAGTGTCCTCTCCTCTCCATGGAAAGGAAGGAGAGTAATTGGCTTATTTTCTTCTTCCAGATTTTTTGAAGAGAGATTCATGATGTTTGCCAAGCCACTGGCGATAAATGATATAATGCTGGGAGGCGCCAGCTTCCTCACATGAACAACAGGGATGTCACACCAACGCACACACACACGCACAGCCTCTTCCTTTCAAGACAATTTCTGGGACGTCAAGTCTGTCTCTTCGCTGTTGGTGCAAGTCAGTAAGTAGAGTTTGTAAAGATTTCTTAATGCGGGGTAGTGCAAAACCATCCCTTTGGCTAAAAACCAAACCAGACATTCTTTTGCTTCTTACTATCTCTTGCCACCAGAACATGAAGAAAGTCCTGTCTAAATTCCTGATTTTTTCTTACAGAGATTGTCCTTATGCTGTTAGGGACCATCTCTACATCTATTTTTTTTTTCTTTTTTCTTAAAAGAAAGGTATCAGGCAGGAATGAAGAGGAGCAGGCAGGCAAGAAGAGAGGAGGAAGCTTGTTTATTTTACTTTTATTTAGTTGTTCACACTGGTTGCTTTGTCCCAGGCCCAGGACTTGAACCCAAGAGTATGTAGCTTGCTACTTGGGAGGCGATTGACCCAACCGCTGTTCCACAGGGGCGCCTTTTCTTCCAGTTTTATTGACAGGTAACACAGTATTAGTTTAAGGTGTACTGCTCTCCTTTTTAAGAATTAAAAATACCCTCCCACCACCAACACCTCACATTAGAATTAACCTCTCTGCGTTTCTGTCTTATTGACATTTTGGGGTGACAAGAACATAACTTCTCTCTCTGGATGAGGAAACTGGGACACAGAAAGGGCAGCTCTGAACCCACTCGTCTGGTTCCCAGTGCCAGTCCAGCATGCCTGTGGCTGCTACGGAGCACTCCGGGGGTCTCACCTTTGGTGGTCAGCCCCTTGTATCCATGGGTAGAGTAAGTCACATACTCTCCTGTTGTAGGCTTTTCTGATGTAGCTTGGAGGATTCTCTGTGACAGCGAACTGGAGAGGCCTGGACTTGTTGCCCTTGTCTCAGTGCTCCTGACTCTGGCCCTCGTCAGGGAATGGAGATCATGGATTAATAAAGACGATGGATGCAGTTGATTCCCAGTCATTCTCTAGTGTGAACGGCGCCATTCATTCATGCGCTGCAGAAGATGGCGCCTCACTTGCCAGTAGCCTTAGTATTTCATTAACACTGGCTTAATTATTTTTAAAAGATGGTCCAGTTAGAAGCTGTATCTTCCTTCTAGGTGTCTTTATACTAAAGCTGCATATGTAATATTTATTTCTATGTGTGTATGTATGTGCATATGTGTATAGAAACATGCTATAGAAACATAGTATACATATAGTTTGCATATATACACATGCACATCACACTTAGCATATATGTGTGTATATGTGTATACACACATATACATATGTGCATGTGTGTGTATATATATGTATATAATAGAAATTTAATTACATGGCAAAAATTATTGGAAAAATACCCAGGAGTCTTGCCCTTTTCTGTTGCTACTTTCAGAGTAGAAGTCACCTTGTGAGGAGGTGGCGTTGATGGCTTCTCAACAGCTCCTCAAGGGAAGGCAGCCCTGCCCGGCATCCCGTCCCGGCCAGCAGTGCGGCAGAGGCCAGTTGTGACCTCTGCTCTGCTCTCAGGATGCCTCTTTCCCTCACAACGGAATGAGACACTGAGCGGGGGGAATGTTGGGTGCAGGTGTCCTCGCCAAAAGAGACAAGGACTTTGGGCTTTTGTTTCTGGCATTGACTCTATCGTTCCTAATGAACAAATATGTTCTCTTTAAGGAAACAAACAAAGCAAAAACACAAATTCATCTGGAGTGTATTCATTTGTTTTATACAAGCAAACGAAGAAGGGAGAAGCAGCTATGACTGCACCAACTATTTCCAACACAAGTTCCTTCATTGCTCCGGGTGTTTGGACGTGTGCTTGTCGCCAGAGCACCCACAGGGCTAGTTCCAACTGTTACTCGGTAAGGCTTCTTTTCTTTCCAAAATTCCCAGAGTTCCTTTAAGGCCCATTTAGCTGCGGGTTTTGTTTATTCTCCCGGCAATCAGCTTTTAAAATAGACAAACAAGCATTTTTCCTGGCCTGTGACTCCCCGCTGGGCAGCCTCCACCTGCACACCTGAAGCCAAAGTGTCCAATTGAATTTCTCTGTAACCCCTCTCCCCTTCAGAGACCTGCCCCCTCCATACACCACGCTGGAAATAGAGAACTTAAGCAGGGCAAATGTAATTTTAAGAATTGCTAATGATGCTAGAAATCTGCAATGCAATTAGCATCATTGGGTTTGGCGCTCCTCCGAAGGCACAAATCTCATCAAACTGCAGTGGCAGCGGCGGCAGCGCCTCCTCTCGAAACTGCATGGCCCCAGGTATGCTGGCAGAGGGCTGGCACTGAAATATGGGCATTGGGTTAGTCTTCCTCTCTTTCTCTCTCTCTGTGCCTGACTTCGTGGTCTCTTTTCTGGGTTTCCAAAGGATGGATATTTTCCAACAAACTATATGCTTAGTGTTCAGCACCCTAGGGACTTTTTCAGGTAATTGGGACCCACACCTGATGAACTCATTTTTTGAATTTGGATTTCAGTGCTCCAGTTCAAACAATATCTCCTGCGCCCCGCTCCTAGAACCCCAGAAGTTCTGGAGGTGTTAATCAGCATCTTAGTAATTGAGGGGCAGCCTAGTATTACCCACCTGAAGATATACTTTCCTTTCTCTCTTTTTTTTTTTTCTTCTTTAAGTTCCTTTTCTTTGCCACTCTCCTTGGCTCAGAAGTAGTATGAGTTAAAAATAGGAATATGAAAGGAGGTAGAGGGAGAGAGGGAACGAGAAGGCAAAAGAGAGAGAGAGAGAGAGAGAGAGAGAGAGAGAGAGAGAGAGAGAGAGAGAGAGAGAGAGAATTTGAATTATTGGCTTCCACATAAACCTTTACTTTTTCAGAGGAAAGTTGTTTTTGCTCTCTGGAAAAATAACACGGACCAGGCGTGGAAAGCCACGTTAGTTGGCAAAGAGGTCACCCAATCCAGAAGATGATCTTGATGGGTCTGTTCAACTTAGCAAAGGTTTCTACTCTAGGGCTCCTTTTTCTAACACAGAAGCCCAAATCAGAAGCTGGTAGAGGGGAGCGTTTCCTCTAAGATTCCAGATGTGTCTTTGAGACAACATGTTATGGGGTAAATTGATTTTACTCTTGGGAAACCGGAGATTTTTCAAAGTTATGTCTGTAAAGCCGGCTAATGCAATTCCCCATTAGTGCATTAAAGTGTGCCCTTATTAATTCAAACATAAAGGCAACAAAATAAGCTGTTAAATTTAAAATATAATACATATATAATGAGGAGAATGTGTGAAAGCCTTATTCAAATGAAAATACAGGAGTGTTTGAACTAC
Organism: Solenodon paradoxus; assembly: GCA_004363575.1. Taxonomy (NCBI): domain Eukaryota; kingdom Metazoa; phylum Chordata; class Mammalia; order Eulipotyphla; family Solenodontidae; genus Solenodon; species Solenodon paradoxus. Next base: position 430,573 of record RJWH01000438.1, read on the forward strand.
TGAGGTATCTTTTGTATTGAATTATGAGCATATGTAATAGATTTAATTATTAATTTCCCCATTGTTCTGTGCACACAGACAGGGTTCAAGGCACAGTCATTCTCTGGCTTTCATAGATCTAATTTGTATAATTATTGCCTGAATAAAGAATTGCTCCAATTCCTAGCTCGCTTTCTTTTTTTTCCCCTTCTAAATACTATTTCAATGCTGCATTCCAAAAGGGGGACACCTGCCACTTCTTCAAAGTCAGCTGATCATTTGGAATGATGGACGGCGAGGCTGCCGATGACGTCCCTTTTCAAGTCTTTTTGTCTAAGTGAATTATCGTGCATCCTTTTAATTTTATTGAACAAATTACATTTGTCAAGGTCTATCTTTGTAAATAAATGATAACTAGAGACACATGGATGCGTATTTCTGCTGTTCAAGGGCTCTTGTTCCATTTCTGGAAGCCAGATGAACATGGAACAAAGGAGAAACTTTCCTCTAAAAGCAATTATCTTTCTGCATTCCCATCAGTATAATTATATTGCAGGGAATTTTAAGAAGCTGTAGAAGTAGAATTGAATGCTTAAAACTGTGTTTGCTGAATTGCTATGCAAAAGTTGAGCCGGCTGTATTGCATCACACTAAATAGTCTAACTCTCTCCTGGCCACAATTCTCTCTAAGTTTAGTGTGTGCCTGAAAGATGGAGACTAGGGAAGGGGTGAGGAGGAGACAGGCCACATTTAGGGGTTCAGAGTTTTTCGGAAAGGAATATTTAATGACATTTCTGAAACCCGAGGGCTATTAGCAAGGTAACTGGGGATGGATACAATAAAACTACCCTTTTCCTGTCTATTTGCAAAGCTTCTGGTTTGCACATTTATCTCTGTCTGGTACAGACACCTACTAGCTTATTAACTCACGCATTAGTAGTGGTGGAATAAGAAAGGGACTCTTCATAAAATTACGGCAGCAGCATTGCATATACCACCCTCAAAAAAGCAAGCAAGCAGCAGGTTTAGGAAACAATTGAATGTGGTTTCTGTGGCTGCTATGTCAATACTGTTTGTCAATAAAGATCATCTCTTTATCCTTGGGTCCCCCGCACTTCAGTGAATGTAACCCTATTGTCTCCTTGCCAGTGCTTATTGAGAGTCTTTTTCTTTCCCTTTTTAATTTCTGCTAAACAACCTGATGGGAGAGTGGGGGAAAGAGTCAGTGAGAAATGACAATCGAGAATGCAGACTCATGGGCTAGTCCAGTACTGGCTGGGAGGTTCGAGTTATGCTAAGATTGTTATATAACAGTGTGGTTAATACTGTGGATACCATTTTGTGGTCTAATCATCCTGGAAAAAAAAGAAAACACAAGCCCAGAAGCAAGGATGATCTCACATCTTCAAAGAGAGATGGGTAAAAGGGTGAAACGAAAGCCAGGAAATACTATTTTCAGTTCACAAGTGCCCGTCTGGAGCAGTGGCAGGAGCAAGCACGGGGTTAGTATGGGGTCAGCCACTTGGCCTCCTGCAAATGTAAGATGAGGAAGCTGGACCAGATGATTAAATAACTGATGTTGAGATTCTGGGATCCCATGATCCTGGGCATTGATTTCTACAGGAAAGTGGTAGAAGGCAGATTTGCACTGACATTGCTAGAACCATATGAATGTGCTGAAAAGAAAAAAAAGATGACTTCTTCTCTTAAGAAAATGAGTCCAGTGCTATCTGTCTGCAATTTCTGTGGCAGAGGTTTGGTCATTAGCAAAGACTGAAACCCATGGGATCATTGAAGGCAACGGAAATTGGTAGGTCTATAAAATAGGTTTAAAATTGTGCCTTGAGCTCTCTGGTTATTGAAAAGATTCCTCTCCCAGGAGAAAGTGGCTGATGTGACTGATTTATTTCATTCAGATCATCTAACAAAGCAGGCAGTGAAGGGAATGGGCAGAGAAAGCCAACACATCTAGTTTAGCATCTGATTCGGTTTCCCAAAAAGTGCCAGATGCTGTGATTGGTGCTGGGAATAGTAGGTCACCTAAGACATGGTCCTGTTTTTGGACCAGCTTGCCTGAACCTGGTGGAGAGGCCAGGTAAGGACATCGGTGATTATAGGGCAGAGTGCTGAGGGCCAAGACCAGGTTTGGTGGAGCAGCTGCCGTGGGAGGAGCCCCCAGCACAGCCGTGAGTTTAACGCGCCACTTCTGAGCACTGTGCTCTGTGTAACCCAGGTTTACCTGCTGTGAAGCAGGGAGTGGCAGAGGGGCCAGATGGGGAAGCATTAGGAAGGGACTTGAGTAGTCTGGCTGAGGAGTCCTGAGAACCACAGCTGAGGTGGCGATGGTGGGAATACAGAGGAAATCGAGATCAGAGACATTAGCAGCATGATGGCGGACAAGCTAGCAGGATACAGGGTAGTGTACAAATTTTGAGTGTGGGAAACTGGTCCTTCATTGAATATTTTCACACAAATTTTATCATTTAATTTGCAAAACAGTCCTATGGAATATATATATATATATATATATATATATTTTTTTTTTTTTGCTACTTCCATTTTATGGTAGAAAACAAATCAGAGAAGTGAGGTGATTTACCCAAATTCACCCGGTAAGAAGACTTGAGACTAAACCCAAAGCATTTGATTTCAATTGCACATTTTCTCCACTATGGCATTTGGTCACTCTGCTGCTCTGGGTGACTGGCTACATTTGTTCATTCATTCATTCATCCATTCATTCATTCATTCAGAAAATACCAATTAAGTGACTGCAATGTGGAGGTTCATCTAGGTCTTGAAGACATGTTGGTAAACAAGCCAGACAAGGCCTCTTGTCTCAGAGAGAGCACATTCTAGCATGACCCAGGTGCCAATTTAATCAGAGATTCCCATCGGATTTTAAGGGCTGGTGGAAACCATTATTTATTTTACTCTTCTGTTTCTTGTCCTGGTTTCTAATGAATTAGAGCTTGATTAGCCGCAACAGAGCAATCAAGACTAGAGGGAGGAGAATAAAGTGTCCTTTCGACCACCCCTATCCAAAAGCTGTGGGTAATTAGAAAAAATCAAACCCTTGTGCTCATCATCTCCACCTGGGTTGGCATAGGTCTGTCCATTATGTAGATAAATAATTATGTTGTTTTGTTCTTTCATTAAAAAGTTTATTATCTGCTTCAAAGAATGTTATAAATCTCAGACGAAGAGACTGGAGACTTCTGTTGAAGGATAAATTTCAAAGTATTAAATTGTTGCTGAGCCAACAGCAATGGTTCTGAATGTTGTGCAGATGACTCAATGCTAAGGGTCAGGAAGGCACTTAACTGGCTGATGACTCAGCCTCTCCCAATGTCTTGCACCACAGAAGACTGTCAGGAAGGCATGTGTGGAACAGTGTTAGGATGAACCAGTTTTCTCCCTTGGTGCACAGCCCCTGAACTAGAATGGCTGCCAGATGGCACAGGGGTTAGAACATGAGCATTCAGGGTCTGATGCAATTACAGGAAGTTTGGAAACTGAAATCCTTTTAAAGGCAATGCCTTATTTGATAGGAAACAACATTATAAAAAGACTAATCACTGAGTGACTAGTCATGGAGAACTAAAATCATCATTCTTGCTGGAGAACTTCCCGGGCCGGATGATATCGCTGCGGGCTGCCCTGTGTCAAAGATCCTGGAGGAATGTCACATGAAAACCTGTGACACCAGTAGGCAAACACCAGTATGTGTACTCCTGAATGTCTCCCCACAGTTCTTGGCTTCTGAGCTAACAGTCAAGAGGGATTTGAAAGGTTAAGGAAAGGGTTGGTCCTAGAAGTTCTGGTCGGTAAGCTCTGGGAGGAATGGTGACTCTAAAAACCTGATTCAAACCAAGGACTATAAAGGGATCTGAAAATGATCCTGGTACCAACCAGGTCTCCCTTGGCACATCATTGGTCTGGGCCTGGCATGGCGGCCCATCATGTTCAGGAGGTCTGCTTTGTGTGCATTTGCTGTGTGCGGTGTGCCTCTTCTGACGGTGTTTCTTTTCCAGCCCCCGGCATTGCTCTGTTCCTGCATGGTCCCTCTCCATAGTAACAGAAGCTTCCACTGAGTTAACACCTCCACCCATTAAGCTTAAGTGCTTTTCAAAACATTTTATTATTGGCTGAGTGTTGTGAAGTAGCTTACCTTGGACTCCAACTGGCTTCTAGAGCTTTGTGCTTGTCTTGTCTCCCAGAGGCACTATGCCACAAGCCTGGCACATTCTAACATGAGGACCACCTTCTCTTGCCTCTCTCTCCAAAGACCATCAGGACACCATGGGAAGGCTATGTGTCATTCGATGTCTGCCTTTATATGAATGTGTGACCAACTTAAAGAAGGGCATCATCCCCTTAATTTTTTTAATTGTATGTTGCATGGAAGGAATGGATCTACCAGGGTCAGGCAAGGAGCACACAGCTAGTGAGTAAGGAGTGACACTTTTCATGTTGTTCTGTCAAGGGAGAAACCTAATGAACCATGTTCTGGGTCCACTTCAAGATCCTTTCCTGTGACAATTTCATGAACGTCCGTTATCAGCCTTCATGTTGCAGTCATGATGAGACATAATGAGACAGGAAAATAATCATCCTTATTAACATCTTAAAAATTACTTAAACGGACACACTGGTGTTTTATAGTAGTGTTATGTAAGAACCACAAATCTTGAATAAATTTGACCCAGACATAATGTATCTTCAGAGACCCATCTTTGTGTTGTGTTTGTGCATGTGTGTGTGTGTGTGTAAGAGGTAGTTGGTTATTAAGCTTCAAAGGGTCATGATATGCAACAGATTCCACAGGTAAGGCACTGATTGTAACAGAACCGTGGCATTTCTGTTGTGATTTTCTTTTTGCACCCAACAAGGTTTGCAATTTAAGACTAAAGCATGTTATAATTGGATAGGTAGATTAAGTAAATACTAGCACAAAGAACTCCGATAACAAACCACAATGCAGACTCACAACTGTTGAGAAAAAGTCCGAGGATCTCAGCTCCTTGTAAGAGAATTGTTAAGAATAGTGGCAGCCACTGATCTTGAGCTAGGTAGAAAATAATGACATGGCTACTCATGAATAGTTTTAAAGGCATCTGTGGCTAACTGTGGGGAGCTTCAAATCACCTTACTGCTTTGGGATGTGGAGAAGGGGAAGCCTTGTGATGAAACAGAGTAAGAAAAAACAGAGGAGTTGCTCTTTGCATACCTTGCTCCAATCCTGTTCTGCTCATTAATTGCTCTGAGACCTAACATTCCTGTTCCTGAAGTTTCCTGGAGCTACGGAGTGCCCCACATCTCCATCTTCGTGGAGCTGAGTCCTGCTGCCCTCCTCACTCGGCTGGCGCAGCTGCTCCCCCTGCTTCCTGGGTAGATGAGTGGAAAACCAAGGCCTGGCTTCTGCCCTCCTGGACATGCTTAGGGATTTGCAGTGCAGCAGCGATGAGGTCCAGAGAGGGAGGTGATTGTCACCGTAGCAACTGGGCCATACGCAGCAGTAATAAAGAGAACAGCCCCCTCTAGGTTTCTGGAGGGTCCTGGAACCGGAGTATAATGAGAAAATCTGTGTCAGGAGTTGCTGTCAAGGAAGGAACCGTGGTCCCAGCCACAGCAGGGCCTGAGGAGTGGTGCTAGGCTGCAGATGTGTTACCACCTAATTGGAGTGCAAGTCGGTGGTGGAGCTGGTAGGCAAGGCAGTGCTTGCATTTCACAAATCAGACAAACCTCAGAAGACACCCTCCATACCCCTACCCTCAGGTGTGGCCTTAACGCTGTGAACCTAAAATATTTCAACAGTATATAATAACAGCCAAATGCGTATGGCACAGTATCATGCTTATGTGGAACATTGCCTTTTAACCATTCCACGGATTCTGTGTTGTGACAAAATGTTTTTCTATAAGTACAATCAATGCCACACATCTGTTTTCACACTCAGGTCTTCTTTATGGCGTATTCTTACAGGTGATGATGAGAAGAGCTAACGTTTACATTTCAAGCACTAACTTAATTAATCTTCCTAAAAAATCCTCTGATAGTATTCCCATTTTACCAGTGAGGTTATAGAGGCACAGAAGTTAAGTAATGTCAATTCACACTCTGATCAGTGGTGGAGCCAGGATTAAAATTCATTCTCTCTGGTTTTGCCATCTTTGCTCTTAACCACTTGGCAATAATGTCTCCCACTCCTACTATTCTTAAATGGCCTAGGAGCATGAAGTCACAATGATCACTTAGAGTGTCCAAAGGTTATGGAAAGTTGACTAGTCATAAAGTTTTCCCAAATTAGCATGAATCCATTCAGACATTAACCACTTACCACCTGCCAGACCACCATGCTGTGGAGAAGACCAAGAGAGACATGAGCTAATAGTCTTTCTGGAAAGTTGACACATTAAACAAGAATCATAGTGATGTGCAACGAGGGTGATAGTAGATGAAGTATAAAATAACAATAAGTATGATATACCCAGATGGCCCAGGCACCAAGCTGGTGGCTTCTTCCTCCTGTCTCTCCCTTTCTGCCTCCCTTTCTTTTAAAGTAAACAAAAGTAATAGCTAATATTTTTTTGAGCAGTTTGCTATGCATTGCTAGGCACTGTTTGCAGTGCTTTTTATGGATTCTTTCATTTAACCCCAACAGCAACCCTATGAGGTATGTATTATTTTACGCTGTTTTACAGATGAGGAAATGGAGATGCGCAAGTTTGCATCCTTGCTGAGTGACACATTTTAATAACACTTCTGGAGGGTAAACCTACCTTGGGAATTAGGAAATTCCATTTTAATCAGCTAGTGAGCTATATCATTGAGATAAGTAAAAAGGGGCAGTCCTTCTTCCCTTCATTCATTCAAAAGCATTTATCAAAAAGCAATATGCGAATTATCAAAGGAGGGTTGGTGGCTGACTGTGGGTAGACACAGCTAGATAATACAGTGTTTGCATTTAAGGAGACACGATTTGGTGGTCATTATTGTATTAACCATTGGAAGCTATAAAAGGTAAGAATGGCTCCTTGGTTTCCGATTGATTAGTGGGCAGGAAGGTTGGCTCTTGCTTGTACATGTGCAAACACAATGTGATGCAGTGAGCATGTGACCTGAAGAGGGAGGTGTGTTGCCCTTCTGGAAGAGACTCCTAATCGTGTGACCTTAAGCAAGCCATAGACTCTTGGAACATTAGAAAAGAAGACCCAGAACCTGACTTTTACAGATACAGGTTGTCACAAGCAAGAGAAACACTTGAAAACTGATGAAGTCTTAGGATTCAAATGTCCCTTCTAGCCCCAAGGACTGTGTGAATTTTAGGTTTTAGATGATGGTTGAATTTTTCAGTACCTAAATATTGTCTACTGGTCAGGGGCTTTGGTGAACTGCAGTTAGGGCATAGAGTACCATGAAGTCTTCTTAGTCAGGGAGAGGAACTTCAAAGGAAAACAGAAGAGTAGCACAGAAAACAAGAAGGTGGCAGTGACACAAAGCAGAATAATGGAAATGCATATGTCATCGTCATTGACTAGAACAAAAGAAAGGTTGTAAGAAATAGCGTAGGAACAAATGGTAGCCTAGGAGGAAGCCTAGATGAAATGTTTTCTTAGGTTTAAATGTTTTTCTTTTTCATTAACATAAGACTCAGGTCTTATGTCTGTTGTCTGACCAGTGTGCCTTGGACTTTTTTTACTATGCTTGGTTGCTTTGGGTAATGAAGGTGTCTAATGGGGAGTGTGTGATACTGACTTCTGGAAACTATGGTAGAGAACAAGGTCTACAGACCTCCTGTGTGGATGTGTAATTTTAATAATCCATTTGCACAGCAAACCTTTAACTTTCATCTGTAGCCTTAATTTTTTTCAATAAAAACTTCTTTAAGTTTGGTCCATTTACCCTCTATAGTTGGTGGGGATGCGGTGTAGACACAAGGGAGAGTTTTCTGTATCTGTTTTGACAGTGCTTATATACTAAGCATAATGAATAGTGCCGGACAAAAGAGGAAGACACAGAACGGGAGAGAGAAAGGCAGAGGTGCATGTGCTGGACAGCCTGGCAGCTCCCGTAGCTCTCGGCCAGCTGCTCGCCTGGTTGATGCCACTTTCTCAGGCGTGCTCGTCTGTAGTTCAAGTCTGTATATGATTTTTTTTTTCATCTTTTTCAAAAAGACATTAATGGCTTTGATTCCAAGGATAGTCAGTGAACAGCTACAGAAGGCGGGTCCTGGAAGTCATCTTTCTCAAGAATGTCATCTTGGCAACATCTAGACACATTTGCTGAGAGGAATTCTGACGGAGGTTAGGAGTGGATGGTCTTTTCCAGAGAACTTTGCTTCAGGTGTTGAATACCTTCCTTCAAGAGCAGAATGTGAATGTTTCCTCAGGCTGCCCACATTTGAGAATGTTTTCTGATTAGTATTTGTGCATAAAAGCTATGGAAGACTTGGGTCTGAGACCTGACTCTCTTACTTCCTAGCTGACTTGTCTTCTGTACAGCATGATAATGAAGGGCAAATGAGAAATCTTAGGTAAATTGCAAAGTTGTGCAAATATTAGTTTGTTATTGTTACCTAGCAATACTCAGGAATTGTTGAGGCTCCAGTTCAGTAGCCAGGGTCTGCGTAACTGCAGGCGTGGCAGGTTCAGCTGACGGGTGAAATGAGATGATACAGATTTAATGCGGGCTTCATTTTGAAGGCCTACAATAGTACTAAACATGAATGAGGCTTCTAAACAGTTCCTTTGGGTGGTAACTAACTCCTTTTCATCAGGGATTGGGTGAGAAGGATGGCATTTAATCTCTCCACCCCGCAGCATTCTGTCTTTGGTGTCCTTAAGGCTTTGGTATGGTACTCTTAACAGCAACTTCTTCCATGGGCTCTGCCACAGGTACTTCTCAAGAGGGGCCCCTCCTTGGGTGAACGCTCTGGCTTGTGTCTTCCAAATCGAGTCCCGCTGTCTGCCTGGCTCTGTGCTTGAGCCTTTGCTTCCACGTTAATCCTTGCTCTACATCTTCCTCTGAACCCGATGCTTCAGACTCAGCCTGGCTACCCAGGACCTTGCCCCTCTCTGCTGGCAATCCCTCCCCAATCCCTGCACACATTTTCCCACCTACTGGGGAAGTAGTTGACTTGGGTTCCACACTGCCATCTTGGGGCAGGCTGCCTTCTGTTGGAGATTTTATTTAGAAGTGTTCTTACCTGAGTAGGATTCTCACACTCCTTAGCATTAACTGAGAACTTCTGGTGTACCAGTCACTCCATGTGATGCTCTTTTGCCTCTCTGACTCTTCCATAGTTCACTGAGCAGTCTCTTTGAGTGTCTGCAATTGAGTGTTAACACCTTTTGCTGAGACAGGGAGTCACTTCTATTTGTCAGAAAGGAGATTTCTGGGTCTTCGTTAGCCCAGGTTTCTTTTGCTGTGCTATACTCACTGCTGAACCCTACACTGCCTTCTTAATACTGTTCTTTGTGTCTTGCAGATAGATTTCCTATGGCCACTATTGTCTAAGGGGCAGCCTTAAGCCTCCAGGTCCTCCCGGGAACTCAATTTGACTTCCTAACACACTGAACAGCATTGGCCTTGTGGTTTGCCTCCCTTTTTGAGCCCTCTGATCTCTGCTGAGCTTGGGGTTTATGGCCTCCATTTCTGGGCCCAATTCATCTGTTCTAATGATCACTTTGGGCCCAGAACTGGGGACTGCTTATCCTGTGTCTAGTCCCCATGGTTGGAGCTATGAAAAAAGAGTTTCTGGGCAAGACGCCATTAGCAAGCCTGTCTTCCTAAGAACAAGCCCCTTTTCTCTCTAGTAGTTCAGAAAACTACCCTCTCTCACAGCTGTGTGAAAAGAAGCCAAATGCCCATTCTTAATGTGTAACAACTGAGGCTCACATGCAAACTGCTGTTATCTCAGCAGGAGAGCAATTTGCAACCATTTAAAATCCTTTCACTCTTTCCTTCTCCTCAGTGTATGGTTATATACGCACCAGTCCATATTTATTAGTGCAGATGGTGAGAAACTCTGTCATTGAAAGGGCTTAGAGCACAGAGGGAAATGGATTTTTGGCCTCACTCTGGCCTTATAAACAAGAAGGCTTGAATGATTTCAGGTTCTTGATTCTTGCCTCAAAAGAGCACAGTTTGTTTCTCTGCAAACACAAGAGGTTGTAAATTGGTAATTCATCTCAACCAAAGGCCACATGATGAGCAATTGTAGAAGTATTTTTTTCCTTGATGTGTAAAGGAGGAACCCGACATCTAAGTGTGGGTTCCAGCTGGTATTGCCTGTCACCATTTGCAGCCTGAGGCACTGTCCTGGCGAGTCCTGGTTTTCTGTATCTCCTGCTTTAGGGACATCACCACCAGGGCTGGTGCCAGGGTAGAAGTCAACTCAGTATTTCCATATGACTTCTTTTTTTTTTCTCTCAGCTAAAAAATAAATCAGTTCTAATAAAAACATTTATACTATATTTTTTTATTGTCAGCTAATCCTGCCCAAACTCATTAAATGGCAGTGTGTGGGTTATTTGCTGTCAGTGAAATTATCAAAGGCATTTTTCAGCTGGGGGACCAGGAAAACATGTGCTTCGATGCCAACTAAAACAATAATGAGGAAATGTTGTGATCAGTCTTGACCAGATGACCTGCCCATTTTAGATTAGTTCTTAATTTCAGCACAAGGGGCATCCTGTGAATTCTTACAATAAGTCACTGCTCACCACTCACATGAAAAAGATGTGACTTATTAGAAAACTCACTGTACTCATTGCAGTTAATGAGATGTGGAAAGCTTTGTAATTTGATTTGCTGGGCCATATGCTGTAAAGGGATACTGCTGATTTCATTCCTCCGTATTTAATTTAAGCAGTATGCAATACCTTCTTCATATGGCTACTTATATAATAAAAATTAACTTGGAGTATAAAAAATACACCATTGTGCAGTTTATTACTCGGTGTGGTTCAGTTTCAAGTGTTTTTCATGGAAACATCTGTAAGTAATGCGTGCGGGTCTAATTTTAAATCCCGCCAAATATTTTCCATTTAACATTTGGTTTAACTGACAAGCTTGCAGAGGTGGTTTTCAGAATTGTCGGTAACAGATACGTACAGTATTCTCAAGGCCATAGTCTTTTTGTTGTTGTTGTTAAACAGAAGATAACAGTAATGCAAAAGTTGGATTTCTGACCTTTTTTTTTTTCCTATCAGTGGATCCAAGCAGCATTCAGAATGTAGCCACTTCTCTGTCTTGATCACCAAGTGCAGTCTATTAACCCCTAAAAAAAAAAAAAAAACTTTGGTTTTGATTTTTGTTTGAATGTCTGTGAGCAAGGACACCCAGATTCAGGGAGGTCATGAGCCAGGGGCCCTTTAGGACAGGGGCGTCCCTGGTTCTGAAGGGCTCAAAGGGGAGACAAAACAGAAAGGAAAGTCTGCGAAATGGGCTGACACCCTAGGAGGTCTGAGCCACTTTCTTCCTCCTTTCTAGCTGTTGACCGAAATCCTCCCCAAATTACTGTGCACCGGGATTATTCAAGGTCCAGTCAGAAGCTGATCTGTCAAACCATAAAACAAAACCTTTCCTTTCTTCAGTAAGTAAGGCTACCAGGAACCAATCGAGAACTTCCAGTTCAACACAGATTTCAAATAAACAACAAATATTTCTTAGAATAAATAGGTCCTGTGGCTTCTTATTACGGCTGGTTAAATGCAGCCACGGTCCTCTCAGGGTCCGATGTGTTTGTGGACTACATTCTCTTCATGGAAGCTTTATTTCGGGCTGTTTGATTTCAGTGGCTGGCGAAATGAAAGAGCTCGAAGGGGCAGGCTGGACAGCAGGCGCCGTAAATGCCCACCTCCATGCCAGGCGGCCGGGCCGCTGCTCCAGCCGTAAATGCGCTGCGTTCCCATCCGGGCTGCGGGAACGCTGACTCAGCAGCAGCGCAGGCACTAGGCGGGGACCCCCAGAAACATAATTAAACTGTTTCCATGACTGACTCTAAAATAAAATTGTGTGTGGGAAGAGAAACTTGAGGGGGAAGTTAAACAACAAATGGAGAGGTGTGGAGTGAAACCTCAGGGAAACTGTTGGTTTTGCTTCAAGGGAATTGAATTGTGAAACTTGCAGTTGCGAAATTTCACTCAGTTGATTCTTGTGAGAGCCCAAGTTTGCTTTAATTGTCAATTAAAGTGAATACTGCCTGGGTCCCTGGAATCTGGGGAAAGTCGAGGAGGTGGAAGCTTGGGTCCGATGACAGGGCTGGCCACTGGGGGTCAGGATAAGCTTACAGAGTGTCCCTGCCGCGCCTTGAACTTTCACAGGAGGGAAGCCCACTTGCCCTAAGACTCCAAAGGCCTGCCTGAGGAGTGATGAAAGACTGCACCTCGGCGTCCCCTGAGCCTGCTGCCGACCACCCTGGACGTTCCCCGGGCAGCCCTTAATTGTAAGGCAAATCTAGGCCCGCACACTCATTGCTGGCTGTCAGCTACTAAATTGCCTTTATGAGAATCCTGCCGATGACAACACTCTGATAACAAAAGAAGTGTGGCCTTGTTGAAGATTTTATGTAAAAGGAAATGATTCATTTGGATTCACAAGGAGTATTAAAACGAGGCAGAAAGATCCAAGCCCTGGATTTTCTGCCTTATGTCTTATTTCTTAGAACTTGTTTGAGATTAAGAAAAAAGAAAAAGAGGAGGGGAAAAAAATTAAGAGAAAAGAAAAACTGCCCCAAACATTCAACCCAGGTTTCATCTTCATTTGTTGCTGTTTGCTTCAGATCATGGTTGCCTTTCTGTTAACCCTAAACTGCAGCCGCAGAAAATTAGATTCCCTTCACTGAGGGATTAACCATATAGAAGAGTCCCGGGGATGCAGAGGTCTTGAGAGATTGGAGATCAACAAGGTTGAAATATCTGAAAGGAAAAAAAAGTCTTCAGTGTTTTAAAAGCTTCACTAAGACCCTTTAAAAAGAAAAAAATCAAAATCGCCTTAGTTAAGAGCAATGGAGATCCACATACAAGCTCATTTTCTTTCCGAGAAGGATACTTGTTCATTCTATGTGTCCTTGATGCTTAATGCAAAACGCCGGGGTTCCTATTCGGTCCCCAAACAGGAGTCTTACAGCCAACTGTATGATCTTTTGCAAAGACCACTTTTTTGGTCAAAGCCTCTCATTTCTGTTCCTTTTAGGAATGGCACATTGAAGAGAAAAGCAGTGCCTTTCTCAGAACCTGAATGAGAGAACGAAATGCCCCAGGTCTTTTGACTGGGCCCAAGTGCTTGGATGGGCAGGGCTGTTTGGACTGGGAGTGAGGTTTAAAGTGCTCATTGACAAATTGCTACTTGATTTAGAGTGGATCTGTTTTGAACACCCATTCATTTATTTCTTCACCCATCCTTCATGGAGCAGCTGCTGTGTCTGCTGCAGTAGTAGGTGTGAAGGATGCAAGGTCTACAGATAGGATCATGGTCTCACCTTCCATGAGCTTGCAGTCTGATGGAGAAGCAGGCCATGTGAAGAGAGAGAAAGGTTATTCTACGGTCTTAGAAAAGTCAGCAAACTTGTCCTCTTTTTTTCATCTGGAAGCTAAGAAAAAAACCCAGTTTGCTGGACATTGTTTAATTAGCAGGGGCTGCAGAGCAATAGCAACCAAAGTCAAATTCAATGTGCCAGTGCCAGGTACCCATCTTTGTTGGCTGCCTGCTTCCTTTTCCAGGGGATGCAGCTTCTCTCCCCAGTGACTCAAAATACCCTCTACTGTGAGCCATACCCTCTGCCTGCAACCTATAGGATATGGTGGGGATGGGGCCAGAGAGCAAGTTGATCGCTTGTACTGTCTGATTTCATAACCATCTGTTGAATGACTTGACATGGCTTTTCTGTGAGAGTAGGGCAACTGTTCTTTTCCTTCTAGAAGGAGGAAAAGCCAGAAGTTTATTTAATTTTTTCTAGGCAACTTATTTTATTGCATTTTTAATTTCCTCTCTTGCATTAACATGACCCTTTTCACTGGCTTCCCACGCCCGGTGCTTAATTACTTATCATTAGCAATGTACACGGGGGCCTTGCTGCATATTTATAAATGTGATCATTAGTACATGGAAAGACAAAGGCTTCTTTAAGACTGTCATTAGTTATTCTGTTTTCATGGAAATGTTCATTAGGAGAAACTACCCACCTGGTTAAATAATTATAATTAAGAATTGGTAATCTCCTTTGCATTTTTAACTTGATCTTCCGTCTGTTTGTATGAAGCTAAACAAGCCTTATTTGGCCAGTGTTCTATCTTTCATTTTCACAAGAATTGTTAACAAATACAGGCGCTTTGTTTTTAACCTATAGGTGGTGACTGATTTGCCGCATGATAGGATAAACTTATGTAATCTAGCAGTTATCTCCAAACCCATTAACCAGCTGTGAAACGGTGAGTCAGGGAAGGGAGTTAAGGATCTCAGGTTGATTTGTTGTTGTTTTTTTTCCTGAACTTTTGTCAGTGGTACCAATTGAACTCCAGGCTTCCAACCAAACTTCGCAAAGGGTCTCTTTCAGCGCCTCAAGCACAGAGACACAGGCTGGTGGCCACTGGCCACTGTTCTCTTGGGTAGGCCAAGTAAGACAAGTGGCAGTGGGATGGCATGAGTGTTTGCATGTTAGCATCTGACTCTTTTATGTGTTTTTGACGAGGGGTAACCACAGAGTGTTACAGCCATGGCACTGCCAGTGCTGAGGCAAAGAGTGTCTATGAGAAGTCTTTGAATTGCTAGCAAATGGCCATGAGGCCCATACGTGGTTATGTGTCAGCTGAGCTGAAACAAATGAGGTGACAGAAAGACAAGAAAGGAAGCATGGCCATGCTGCCCACTCCCCTCTGCCCAGACTGGTCCTCGGCTCGCCGCCACACTGGACTGATGAGGCTATGCCAGTGATGAACCACAACTGTGGGAAACGCTGGGTGGGGGCATAAATATCATCTGTAAACAATTAGGCAGCCACTGCTCATTCAGTGCCGTTTTGAGAAGCTAAGGAAGTCTGCAATCAGTTATATCTCCAATTACCATAAAAATATATTAGCCATTCATTCATTTATTAATGATTCATCAGTTAACCACACATAATGAGCAAATAATTAGCAGTGCTGTACGGTTGCCAAAATTGAAGAAGTGTTGGCATTTTAAAGATGAAAGGTTGCATTTATGCAAAAGTCTGGTGATGATAAAGTTAATATGGAAGATAATTATAAAAGTGGCTGTCCAATATTACAGGCTGAGGTACCACAAAACTTGCCTAATTGAACTGAAATTAATATTCTTCCAAAGTCTGCATGTTGCCACACACAAACTGCTCTTGAAGATCTCCCTTCAGTAAGGTGCACTGTACAATGCAAGTTAATAAAATGCCAGACAGCTAGACTGTGTTCTTTGTTTGCTTGGTTCAGGGCCTCGTGGAAAACAATAAATTGCATTCATGTCAGCTGAGGCCCATCCCTTTGCTAATTACCGTTTGGTGCTGAAATGACTTCTGTGAAATTGGGAGCATGAGGAAACATACAGCCATACAAGGGAGGCTTTTCAGAGTTTTGCAGTAAATGTGAGATAGGCCTCAGGCACACAGATGTTAAAACAGTGAATTCCCCCACAGATTACACTAATGGAAACCCTGTCAGGGTAAGTCAAATCCGGGTCTGTGGTCAAAATCTAATTAAGGTTTCTGTACTTAAAAAGAATATGAATGCCTGGGGGTGGCGATGAATGTATAAGAAACTCACTTGTTTGTAAAACTGTTAGCATGAATAGTAAGTACCGTGGGGCTGTTACCTGCGATGTAACACCTGTTTTCTGAGTCGCTCTCTGCTTTGCTGAATGTATCAGGACGGCTTATGTCAGAGGTCAGCAAAATGGGCTCAGTACAGTGGCCGCCCAGCTTTGGGGCCTGGTACCAGTACTGCTTTGAGCTCATGGATGAAAATGGATCTTTAGAAGCTGCCCTGGAATCCCAGAGGATGTTTCGCCTTGCCACATGAAAACCACCCCACATGATCCTGCCCAACTGCCTGGCGCCACTGAGGAAATAGTTCTTGCTCAGGGTGTGGGACCAGCCAGCTCTCCCCTCATGGTTAACAAAGGGTCATGTGCTCACAGCGGCGCGCCCTCCAGCCTGTTGGGACTGTCTCCCTGAACAGCTGCAGCGTGCAGGCACGGCCCTGCTTCTAATAGAGGAAATGAATTTATAACGCTGCAGACTCTTCATTTTCACCACGCACAAATTTCCCCTTAAATACTTAAAAACAGCACCCAGAGCTGGATATACCTTAAATTTCGAATAAATGAAATCTTAATCCAGTCTGTTGCTGAGTCTGAGTTGTTATTAAAGAAATAAATTTGAAACAGCAAGTGGTTTGAGAATTTTTGAATTTAATTATTTAAATCTACTTAGGGTAACTCTCACATGCTATTTCAGTTTCCCGTTGAGAACATGAATTCTGGGAAAGGTATCCCACGCAGGGCCCTGGAAATATTAACTTTCATGTACAACTGTGGACTCAGCCGTATACAGGCTGTGCCATACTCTTCCCCTGAAAAGCAGAAGAAAGAAACTCAATCTTTTTTTACCCTCCCGTGTAAATTTCAGCCACGGGATAGAGGCCATTTTTCAAAGACTGAAGGAAGCTGAGTCCTTTTCTTTCTAATTTTTTTGCCTTCTTCAGATGCACTGTTTGTGTGATCAGATGAAAGTCTCTAAGAGCAGAAGGTTCTTAGAGTCATTCGTGGAGCAAAACTAGGGAACAAAGGTGAAGAAAAATTGTTACCCTGTATAACTGAAATAGTCAGTCACTTTTAAAGGGTTTATTCTGACCTAGTGAGTGTCTGGGGCCTGATATATACTTTTTAATTTATTTTTTATTGTAGTAATTATTCTACACGTTAAAATAACATCCTATGTATATATTCCTCATTTCTTAGATGTATTTCCACACACCATGCCCTCCACCAAATCACCTAATGTTCTTTCCCATTGTCTAGTGGGCTCCACCACCATCTGGGGCCTGATTTTTGACCTTTGCGCAAACAAACCTTGTGCTGTGACTGTTCCAAGCTCCATAGCTCTGGGCCTGGGGCATAGGACCTGAACCTTTGGTGCCATGTTGGTCTCATACTTGGAATCTGCTTTCATCTTTAAGACTAGGTCCTGCTATTGCCTTAGTTCTGAGAGCCAAGGACCTCTTCCAAATGTTAGCAACCCGTCTTTTCAATGACATCCACACTGGATGTGGCAGGAGCAGAAGGTATGAGATTCACGCGCACCTTGTACTTTGTCTCTTTCGCTAGTTCACCAAGGTGGGGGTATGACACATGCTAGGTTTGTTTTGGACACTATGAGAGGGGGATAAAGTGACCAGACACCGGTGAAGGACCTGGCTGGAGCATGATCTTATCCCCAGAGTGAGACCCTGAGGTCTAAGTCAGACAGAAGTCCAGTGTCCACTTTACTTCTACGTTCTGCTGGCCATTTGCTAGCATTCGGTACTCATTACTCATCAGAACTGCCAGATGGAACTTTCCCACACCCAGCTCAGACTAACAGGAAGATACTGACTTGTAGTGATTTCTAGATCCTGAATTCTGTGTGTCTGCCCAATATAAAAGCCTTCACAGGAGCCAAAATTGTAAAGAAAAAGACAGATCTTAGTGTGAGGCCCAGAGTTAACCTCGAACTTGCCCCTGGTAAACATGAAAGGCTGTGAAAATGGCAAGATTCACAATGTTCAGAGAATGAGTGAATGTTTTGCCATCGAAAAGAGCAGAGGCGCACTAGATGAGGGATTGTACAGGAGGTAAGGTCCTGTGACTAGCAATGACTCAGAAGTTGACTTTCTGGGTTTATGTTTTTAATAACAGTAGCATAGTCTTACAGCTAATTCTGGGCATTTAATTAAAAAATTTACACACATTTATGGAAGAACCCTCCTTTTCCAGGTGCAGTGCTGAGTCCTAGGACTTTAGAGAGACCTGGGATTCTGGCTCTTGGGAGGCTTTCATTTCTTCTGGGGGTGACTCAAACAGCATGAATCAAACTCACGTAGCCAAATTTCTACAACATTACAATGCCTAGCATGTAGGAGCCCAATAAATGTTTGCTGAATGAGTGGATCTGTTAAAAGGGGAGTGTCATATTTCCTGTCTTTCTAAAGAGTTATTGTATGAGTTAAAGTTAACATTTATACCTCATTTTATGGTCTTATGTGCTATATAAGTACAAATTATTAAACATTATCATCATAAACTAGGGTCCTTGGCAGTCAATTACATTCTCTTATGAAGTTAGTGACATTTAGATTCTTTTGTTGGGCAGATGGTGTCATATTGCACCTGTTGAAAAAGTAGGAACTTTGGGAAGGGGCATTAATTCAGAACTATTTATAATAGAGCAAAACCCTGGGCTTCTTAATAAGTATTGGTACTTGTTTTTGTGTTGTTTCCCCGGGAAGTACCACAGCTGACCTAGCTCTAAGTTATCATTATTAATTTCCACAACATTCTAACTCTTTGAAATGGAGCGTCAGAAATGAAAAGACCATCATTTCTTAAAGCTCCCTCTACATATTTCTTCTTCATTTCTGGTTTTCTTTTTCACTCTCAGATGTGCTTTTAAACTCAGTTTATTCCCAATCTCCTCTCTCCTTCACATGCCTTTATGTCTGTCTCTCATTATCCTCCTCCTTTCCCTCCCTTTCTCCATTCTCTTTTTCCCTCTCCTGCCAAGACGTTTCACTCCTCAGAGATACCCCTTATACCACGTCTGAGCCCACCAGCGCTGGGATCTGTTGAGGTCTCCAGAGCAGCTGTTTCTGCCTGGATTTCTAAGTCTCCGTAACCCACCCACCTAGCCTTCTGGGCAGGATGTACTGCCAGCAGCCAGGCTGACTTCCTCATGGCCTTGCAAGTGCCATGTTTGTTTCTTGGGCCCTTAGTCAATATCTCACCTGGACGCTATCTTTTCCTGTATACATTTCCAAATTCCATGTCTTGACTGACCATCTCCTCTTCGAAACTGTTGTTTCCTTGATCTTCACCTCTTCTAAGTTTCTACTACCTCCAATTTAGCAGCTATTTTTGATATATTTTACTGTTTAGTGTTAGTTTACCATATAAACCCTAAGTTTATTTCTTTTTCTTTCTTTTTTTTTAAAGGAGAGTTCCAGGCAGAAATGAAGGCAGTGCTACGCAAGCAGGCAGAAAGACAGAAGAGGAAGAAGCAGTCTATTTTTATTTAGTTATTCACGGTGGTTGCTCCCCTCTGGACCCAGGACTCAAACCCAGGGGCATGTGGCCTGCATCCTTTGGAGGTGATTAACCTAACTGCTGTTCCACCAGGGTGCACCAAAGCCTAAGTTTCTTAAAACTGCAAGAAACTACAGTGCTTTTTATGTATACTAGGCTTTGTATTAAGGTGAATCCTGTGATAACCTCATCTAATCTTCATAAAAACCCTGTGAAGTAGGCATCATTATTATTTTCAGAAAACAAAGATCCAGAGAGCATGACTGACTTACCCAGGGTCATACAGCTAAGAAGAAGTGCTGGACTCCGTAGTAGTGGCTGGGCTGTACTACCCAGATCCCCCTCTGGATTGAAGGATTTAGTCCTTTAGCTGCTTGCTGGTAGCCTTCAGCTGTCAGCCCTCTGCTAATTACCTCTGTGTGAGCGAGTTTCTTCACACCTCTTTGCTGGGATAGTCTATATACAAAGATTGCTTTTGAGGGTTAGAAAGTTCTGTTTACCTCACTCTAACTTTGGACAACCCCTAAGTGCCAACCATGAGGCTAGCTGAGGATTTTCTTGTGACTACAAAGAAGGCCAACTTTTCTCTTGGTCCAATCCTATTTCCTCCCCTTTACTTTCCCTTCTACAGATGATTCCTATGAGCTTGCACTAATAGACTTTCTATATACAAGTCTCTGATTCAAAGTCTGATTCACAGGAAACCCAACTAAGCAGTTGGTACCAAGAATGATCCCAAAATGTGGTGCTAAGATAGGATTCCAGAGTTTGCTCACCTACTAATCACTGTGATCTCTAGTGGGTAGATGGAGCAGTGATGGATCCTGGCACAAGCTAGCAGTGCTGAATTGGGATGGTGAGCTGATGGAAGAATATGCTTGAGTGAGTGAATGTATCAGACATCTGAGAAATATGGAAAAATATTAATCATGGCATTGGAATGGACAGTGGTGGAGAACTATTAGAAATTTGGTGGACAGTGGAGGGTGTTGTCATATATTTGATAAAGAATAACTGCACATATACTTTTATTATTTTGTATATCAGTCACTTGTTTTTCATTTTTTAAAAAAGGATAAGGGCATTGGATGGCTAATGCTGAGGGCAATTGATGCTTTAGAAAAAGGAATAATATAAGCAACTAGAGGCTAGCTGTGAAAACCAGAAGGCCTCATGATTGGATATCTAGTCAACCTCATCTCCTGTAGTTAGTGGGCAGAGTTGACAATCAGGGTTGGAACTTAATCATTGGATTAACAGAGTTCCATGGAAGTTTGAATATTCAGTTGACATAGCTGTGCTGTACCAGGCCAAGATTCTCACTGGGAAAGAAAAGGACCTTAAGTTAAAACACTGTTACATCTGAGATGATGGACATGAACATCTCATTACTCCAGATTCCACAACCTGCAAAAGTGGCCTACATCTTTCTGTTAAAGGCCAGTATTGCTCTTCTCTTGGTTGAAGATGATACAGAGACCTCTGCCTTGCAAGACAAATGTGTCCCCCTCCCAATCTCTGCCCCCATGTTCCTTCTCTTGGAAACTAGACTTGTAAAGAGAAATAAGCACATTTCCCAGCTGGGGAAGGGCTGGTCCTGCTGGGGAGGAAATGTACTATACATCAAAGGAGCTACAAGATCTAGTCAACAATTTCTGGCAGGATCTGAGACATTATTTAAGGGTTTGGGTTCCTAGAGTACTGAATTAAGGTGGTTGGAATGTAACATTGTTAAAGGAGAGTTTTTTTATATGGGAGCACTCTCCTGGGATATAAGACATCTGGTTGCTAATATTATGTTAGGACAGTTCTCAGAAAGTTAGGGAAAGCAATAGAATGAAATAGAAAGGAATTACCTAGACAATTCATTGGAGACAAGATAAAAGACTCAGAGACATAGATATAACAGAATAGACTTACCACATAAGGTCAGAAATTTCACTGAATAACTGTTCAGTGCAAAGAGCCAAATGACAGACTGTACACATTTTGAAAAGCAGCTCCTGGTATGCTTTGGGACTCTGCCTATTAGCCATCAAATGATTATAAGGCCATAACTGCCCATCATGAACTATTTTCTGTCAGACCCAACAAATCATAAGGTTGGGTAGGAGTGTCCAGAAGTAATCCATTGCTAGGTGGAAGGAGTGCACTTGGGATTAGACGTGAACAGCACCCAAAGGCACAAGCATGCTGTGTAATCAGGTGGCCTAGACCTCAGGTCATTGTCCACACTATTGTACTGCCTTTCCCTCAGTGCACACCTGCCATGGCATGGGGGGTACTTTGCAGTCAAGTGATAGGGCATGTAAATGGCTGAGCTTGGTTCATGGATGTGTTGGGTTTGTATGTGGCTGCAAGTCAAAAATGGACTACTGATACACTATCACCTATTCAGAGGTCAAAATCATCTTTTGTGGGAAAAGAGAATATATGTAAACTCATGGACAATAGCAAATGAGTTGGATGAATGGTCAGAAGCCAGAGAGATAAAACTGGAAGATGAGGAGGTCTGGGGAAGAGACACTTTTCTGGGAATAGACATAAAATTTGAAAATCTTTGTATTACCGATTAACACCCACCAAAGAGGCTCCAACATAAACATGGTGGTGGGGTTGAAGGCTATTAATGGGTATACAGCATGGCTCTCATTCACCAAAAATGCAAAATTTCCAATCTGTCAACAACAGAGAATAAACTTCAATATGTTTTTCAGTCACCCCAAGTGATTATATCTCCAACCAGTTACTTGACGGCAAGTTAATCACATTGCTGGAAGAGGTAATAATTCATCTTAGTTTGAATAAAAAACATTCCAGAGTCTGCCTTTCCTACCTGCAGAACCATCTGCATCTAAGGGCTTAGAGTATTTGACTCAATGGGGATCCCTCATCACAATGCGTGACACCAAGGGAGCTACTTACTAAAAAGGACGTGTACCAAAGGACACATGGACACTGGATCCCGTCATCCTATCTCATTTAGTTATCACCTAGAAGAAGCTTGTGTTTGGAGTGATAGAATGGCGTGTTGAAGGCAAAGCTGTGGTGCCAGCTTGGGCATAGTATCTGTGAAGATCAGATGCCATCTTCTAGGAGATAGTATACATTCTAAACCAATGACTGTTACATGAAGTTGTGCTTCATAAGAATCCATGGGTCCAGGAAGCAACGTGTGAGAGTAGATGTGGCTCTGCTTATGATTACTTACAGTAATTTTTTTAGGGGAGTTTTAGTTCCCTTCCTCACATCTCTGGATTCTACAGGCCTGTAGGTCTTAGATTCCAAAGAGAGAAATCTTCCATTGGAAGACACAGCAAGAGGCTTGTTGATCTCTAAGATATGTCTGCTGTCTGGGCCTTTCAGATTCCATATGCCAAGGCACCACCCTATCTTAGCAGTGGAATTTGATCCTGGCCAAGAAGAAGTAGGATTGCCCTTACACATGGGGGAAAGGAGACCTATGTTTACTATCTGGGTGAATCACTTGGATGTCTTTAAATATTCTCTTAATCTGGTTTTGATGGTAAATTGAAAAAATGCAGCAACCATGGCCTGAGAAGAGGATCAGGGTTTAGACCCCTCAAGTTTGAGGGTCTGGGTCATTCTATCAGCTAAGTCACCCAGACAAGAGGAGGTGCTAGCTGAGGTTGGCGGGAATTAAAATGGTCATTAGAACAAGGAGAGAATGATATCAGTTGTTTTCTTGAAGTCTATTGCAGATATACTTGGTGGAATGGATTTTGCTACCCTTAGAGCTTGGCTTCGTTGTCTTTCAGACTGCTTGGATGTTGAACTCAAATTAGTGTTTCCATTTGTGATAAACCAGGTTAGGTTGATGGATGGCATTTACCATCTCAGGATTTTCATATTGTTTGAAGCCTAATATTCATCTACTAAGCATTATTATACTATATTGTGACCTAGGCTTTGTTGTTGGTACTGGGACTATGAGAAATAAGAAATAACCATTTCCCTTAAGAAATGCACATTGAGTGGAGTAAAAAGATACTTAATCATTAAGTAAAGTATTACAAACACAGTGGTACATTCACTGGTGGAGATGAGCATACAGAAAATCTGCCTTATCCAGTCTGGATATCAGAGAGGCAGGATGGTAGGGCAAAATTTCCAGGAGAAGTTGATGCTTGAGCTTAGTCTTATGAATAAGGAAAAGGAGATCAGAGTAGAGCAGAAGAATTTTCCAGGTGGAGTGAAAGTACAGGGTGAAAAATAGCATGACTGGCTGTTGTTTGACTGTAGAAGACAAAGTCAGGGAGAGCAGGCTCAGATGATGAAAGCTCTTAAACGTTTTGAGTTGAGGAGCATCAGCCTTGTCCAGTGAATTACATAAAGCCATTAACGGGTTCAATGTGGGATGAATTCAATATACCCTTCAGTGTTTTCTCTTCAGACCCCTGCTTTTAGCAGCCTCTTTTAGCTCCCTAAAATGCCGCTGCTTGTGTATGTTTTGGTCAGCATACATGACAACTTGCCAGAGCATTTACACAACAGTAGACCTCAGTTCTGGCAGATATGAAGTGAATTTGGCTGTTAAAAAGCCTGGAGGTCATTCCCTTGTTTAGCTTAGTACTTGCTGGTACATTTTCAGCCTTTTTTTATTGCTGAAAATTGCACCCCCTCAATCATTTAAATCAGCAATACTTAAATCACAGTAGAGAAATTCAGTGATGGAGGATGGGTCCAGAGCTCCAGAACACTAGTTCTTGGAGTGTCCATCCAGAAGCTCGTGCATAGTGTCAGCACTTGGAAAGTCCTCATGGTATGGACTACCTTGCAGGGTCATTAAAATCAGCTTAATAATGATTATTCTGAAGATAGTAACTCCCAGGAGACTATACCCAATCCAGGTCAAGTCACAAACTCCAAGATTTCCTCATCCCCAGGGAACTTAAAGAAGGCAATGAACTCTAGTGACTGGACAATATTCTATCCAGCGATCAACTAATAGGTGAAGAAGGGAAAAAGCCCAAGAAAGATCATCATGTATTAGGAAACACGGAGTCATGTAACTACTCTGGCAACAAGCTCCTGATCATGTTAAAAGTCAGTACGACAATCAAGGTAAAACCCAATGTTCCATGTAACTGAGCTCAAATATGAGGTAGAGGTCACCTTTGGCTTCTTGGTTGTTTTTCACAATTAATCATTCAGAACAAAAAACATAGATTGGAAGAATCAACGCTAAGGTTAAGAACAATAGCCAGTCTACCTACATGGAAAGCATGCTTGTTTGGAGAAGCGTGGCATTACTGAAAAATCATGTCACCAGGATGTCCCACTTGGGCCAGCTGTTCCAAATCAGGGATCCATAATAAGTTCTAAGAACTGAATAGTTTTGTAACCTGGGTCAGTGCTTGTCTTCCCTCATTTCCCATCTAGTCCAGACAAACCTAATGCCAAAGTTTGTTCCAACGTAGCCCAAGGTGTGAACCTGCATACTACACATAGATTCAGAATGACTGGGATGGCTGCTTTTGAAAATCAAATGTGAGGCACACCCTTGTGGAGTAGTGGTAGGGCCTGCTTCCTCCGGTCGGGTGTAGTCCACATGCATCCCAAGGACCTGGGTTAGCATCGTGGGGCTGCAGAGAGCAGCAAAGATGGATAACTCAGTAAGTAAAATGTTTCATCCTCCTCTTTTTTCCTGCCTGCCTGCTTCTGTTTACCTTTGTTCCTGCCTGCACCCTTCCTTTGAAAGAAAATCAAGTTTGAAAACAAACAT
The DNA here is from genome assembly GCA_004363575.1 of Solenodon paradoxus. NCBI lineage: Eukaryota > Metazoa > Chordata > Mammalia > Eulipotyphla > Solenodontidae > Solenodon > Solenodon paradoxus. The sequence continues at coordinate 455,588 of RJWH01000438.1, forward strand.
CATATTTGAGAAATGCAGGGTAGATACGATTTTAATGTAGCTAAGACTGTATAAGAGAATAAGAAAGGGTGAGCAGTACAGTGAAAATTATGGGACTATCCTTTTGTGAGTAGCATTTTGTGAGCACAATACCTGGTATTAAATAATGTGGGAGAAGCTTTAAATGGTAATTTCTTCTTAACCTACTAAAACCACTATTAAATTTAATTCAGAAGTTGAAGAGATGCATAAATCTGATTAGATTTCTAATTGGCTGGAAGAACAGAAAGTTGAAAGTCCTCTAGGAGTCTCTAGATTTCTAATCATGTCTCTGTCCTCTCCTTCATCCTGTTGCTGCTCTTCTAGCATGTTCTCTCCTCCCCTTCCCTCTCCAAAACCACTCTTGGATCTTAGTAAATTGAAATCTTTAAGCCCAGTGTAATTTCCATCCTGTTTCCATTAGAAGCTGGGTGGTTCCCACAATGATTCACTTGGTCATACTGTCCAGAAGAGATTAAAGTACAGACATCAACCGCCATTGATTCTTGCTGAGCTGGGCTGAGAGAAGGACTGAAAGGGGAAGTTTGGTTCCCAAAAGAGATTAGAGCCAATGAAAGAAACATGCCTTCTTGGTAGGGAGGACAGTTTAAACAAAGTATACATCAGATCCAGGTGGATTGTTTAACCCCAGAATCAATTTCATTCATTTTTACAGAAAAAGAGGTAGAGATGTGGAGCTTCTAGATCCAGCTCTGCTACTAACTTTATGAGCAGATTTGCTGACCTGGAGGATGGAAGGCTGATGCAATGGTCCCTGAGTTTCCTTTCAATTTGAAAATTTCCTGAAAAAGAAGCACATGTAGCCACCCTCAATGGCAACATTGCTACTGTATGTTCTCTTTACCCTGAGTCTCAAATCCACTCAAGACGAAGTAGATTAGTCATGGGAATGAGAAACTCTGAAGAGGCCCCCCTTCATGTACAGGGAATTTACTGTCTTGCCCTGTGTATTTGTGTTTATTTCTGCTGACTCAATTCTAGCAAAGTAATATTTATATGAATCCAAGTGGAGGGAACAGTTCTCTCCCTCATCTCCCCTTCCCAAACAATCCAGCTTAGTTCATCATCTTGTGTTGACATTGCTTATGTATGTTAATGAACTTGTAAATGCTAATTAGTAACTCCATGTGCTTCTATTTACTGGCAAATATAAGGACCCAGGTGCAGTGTAGACCTGGCCTCAAATACAGGGCCTCTCTCTCTTTGTGAGCTCAGAACATGGGTGGGATGCCTCCAGCAGGGTCCCCTAGGTTGGAGGCTTACGTGTGTTTTGATGTACTCGGGAGCTATGATTAAATGCTCATGAGAGCATCTTCTGATTTCCCACTGAGAAAAGACAACAGGGTCATATCCAGCAAATAGTAAGATTAGGTTGGAATCCCAGTCCTTGGGGAGTGATCAGAGCACAGTGGTGGGCAGGGACCCCTCCTCAGCCTGACCTGGAGGCATCATTGCCTTGGCACAGAGTGGGACGGGCATCTCAAAGAGCACTTCTGGGGGCCCTGCAAGACTGGACCGAGAAACGCCAGCAGGACTTTGAGGAGCTCAGGATGCTTAGTTCTCCTGGGAATGGGGCTGCACTCTGTCAAGTCAGGAGCTCGACCTGCCGGAAGCTAGTCCCCCAAGAAGTGGGCTGTGTTGTCACTGCTGATTGAATTTGTACACCTCTTTGGGAGAATGTGAACTTTTCTCAGCAAACAAGATGAGCCCTAACCTTGGTTCGAATGATCACATCACTTGAATTTATCAAACACTAAGCACTGGGTTTTAACACTGAAGTTCTCACAATGCCATGCAGGTTCTATGATGCAACTGCCCCCATTCGAGCATGTTGTCAACTGAGGCAGAAGGGTTACAGGTAGGCTGACCATATGTCCGGTTTTAAATGGGACAGCACTGTGTGTTTAAATATTTCCTGACCATTTGTTTTGTCCTGTTTTCAATAAACCAGGCCTGTCTGTAACTCAGGGCAACAGGAGCACTGAGATGCCCCGTGTCTGAGGGGTCCCCAAGGTCCCGCCCTGGTTTGTCCTGTTTTCAAAGATGGGCAGCCTGGTTAAGTAACTTGGTCAAGGTCAAATACCAAGTAGCAAAGCTGAGCTTGAACTTGGCATCACTTTCAGGGAGCCCCTCCCCAGTCTGCCACCTGGGCTGCTGCTCTGCCACTGAGGACTCCGAGCCAGGGTCCCACTGGTGCTCAGTGGCTCCGTGATGTCAGTAGCTCGGTTCTCCAGGGGAGCCCCACTCCTGTCTTCTCAGGACCCATTTTCCTGGTACTTGGGTTCAAGTATTCTTCTCAGCTACAACTCCTTCAGAGCCCAGAGAGCCTCTTCTGACTTGGAATGCACCCCCACGCCCCCACAGACCCTTTCCATTCTTCTCCCCTCTCTCCTTTCGGGTTCAACTCTATCCCTTAAAAGCACTGTGTCTGTCTCTGTTATTAGAGTCATTTTTAAATCAACTTAGGATCCCCACTCCCTACCCCTTCCCTTTCATGCAGAGAGCTGTGACATGCAGGTGATCACTCCCATCCTGGTTTAAACCCAGGCCAGCACACAGGGCAAGCTATTGCATTTAGATGAGTCTCTCAGGAAGGGAGGAAAAATTTTCTGTTAAAAATAAATAAATAAATAAACAAACAAACAAACAAATAAATAAATAAAGGAAAAACTTCATAAACACTGTGATCTTTCCAAGAGGCTTTATGGGTGGCGAGACATGACCACCATGGAGAGGAAAAAGCTGGAGAGACAGAAGGAAGTTTCTAATGCAACATGCTTTTTAAGGGTGAAGTGGGCATGGCCTGGTGAAGTAGCAGTTGGGTCCACTGCCTCTGGCCAAGTGCAGTCCATATATATACCAAGGACTTAGATTTGAGTCCCAGAGTCAGAGGCAACAACCAAGATGTACAACTAAAATAGAAATAAATGAAAGTGCTTCTTCCTCCTCTGTCTTCCTGTCTGCCTGCCGGCTTGCCTTCATTCCTGCTGCATCTTTTCTTTAAAAATAATAATAAGAAGAAGAGTATAGCGCTCTCTTAAAAAACAAAAAAGGTTGAAGTGAAGGAAGCAAGAGAGACAATCCCCTCAGCGCCTACTCCTTGGAATTGATGAGAACATGGGGTTTGACGCCTCTGCTGCTGCTGCTCTCAGGCAGTGGCTCCCTGCATGCCCGTGCTGCTTTTACACTGGGTGATGCTGGAGGGAGAAGGGGCCCGACTGCATTTGCCAGCCTCAAATGCCAGCTGCACAATCCTGGGATAATTGCTCATATCTGTTTCTTTTCTTTTCCAGACCTCAGAGAGGGTTCCAGGAATGGACTTTCCACTGTATGATGACCTGCAAAAGTAGCCCTTCCATTTACATTTCAAACTTCAAGTCAGCCGTGTCTAAGTTTGAACCAGGGCTGTGGAGGAGAATGGGTCAAATGCAATTAGCAGCCCTGAGAGCTGCACGCTGCAGTCTGATTTATTTTTTTGTCCATCAGATTCCAAGAATCTTAGTGCTTAAAAGCAACTAAACAATCGCTCTATTGTACTGAAATAAAGCCTACTTAATTCAAAAATCAATTGCACCACCAGGTGGGGCAAACTCTGGCCCAAACAGATGGGTTCAAAAACTCCCCCAAAATGCAGTCTTGTTAAATTAAAAACTTGATCCAGGAGTGGAACAAATAGGGAGTCATGAATGGAATGAAGTCAGGTCCACTCAGGTGAATTCTTTCTTTTCCTACGTTTTCCCCTTCCTTTAAAAAAGAGAAATTCACGGTCCCACTTGCATCAGCACCAGCGTCTATGCAGAAAGGTGGCCATCCACCTTTTGCAGTCAGTGTTACTTTAATTAGTCTGAAAATTAAAGGGCAACTCCAGGCCAATGTGAATGATTATGAAAATACATGTGCATCCCATGCAATCCTCTCATTTAATTAAAAGTCTTGTAAACTATATAGCTCACTTTAAGACGGTCAGGAGGTATAACAAGTCCATTTAAATATCCACTTAATACTTAACAGAATGTGAGGAACACACTAGCACCCGGTCCCTTCTCAAGTTTCACTGTCTGAAATTTTTCAAAGCTGACCCAAGTCAACCCGAAAATGTTTAACACCCTGGGCTGGAACACAAGAAACTCTGTGATGAACAGACATTCAATTACATTTTTTAAAAGTGAGAAGCATTTTGGTAAAATAGCGACTCTGGAAACTAATTGGCAGGCGCAAAACTTGTGAGGGAAGGCCAGATCTTGTGGGGAACTTTTACTGCAGCGACATGGCTCAAAGAAAATGTGAATAAAAGACATCTTTGTTTCCCAGTCAAATTAGCTGATTAAGAAATAAAACATCTTAATGTGGTTTTAAATGTAGAATTAATTATTTATATGAGAAAAAATGAAAGCCAGGTTATGTGAATCTACTCTGGGTGTGAGCTGAAGGGGGCAGAAATTAATCCTGATGGCTCTGTGTCTTAGGTCATTAAGCAAAACTAAATATTAAGAGCGCCAGTTATTGAGAAAAAAAAAAAAAAGATTGCATTCGGGTCACATGGTGTGCTTCTCATTTTGATTTTCAAAGTCCAGATTAGTTATGGTGCACATGAAAAATGTGATTCGGAACAAGAAAACTGCTTTGTATAGGCTGAGCACTGACAGCTGAGGGAAGAAGAAAACGCAGCTAGCAATACAAAGAGTAAAGCCAACGCCTGGGAGAACAGGGCCTTTTACTCCTAAGGAACCCGGGAAAGATTCACAGAAAGAATCTGAACAGGGGGCTCTTTATTTTGCTAACGGGTGAGTTTGAAACTCTTGAAAACAAGAAAACCTAAGTTACTTGTTCGACTTAGAAAAGAAGTGGGCAGCTGACCTTTGACATCTCAGGTGCCCTTGCCTCTGTCCAAGCCCTTTGGCCCTGACCTCTTAACATTCCAATATCCTGAAGCCTGGCCGGCCAGGGCCAGGGCTGCAAATTATCTCTGAGATGTTGATAAACATCCACAGGGACAGTGTTTTTTTCAAGGTGTGGTCTGGGGACCACCTGCATCCGAGCTTTCAAAAGTAAGATTCTTGGGCCCCAGGAATGATTGAGCCAAACAGAGATTGGGTCCAGGATTTTCATTTTGAACACACTCCCGAGGATTCTGTAAGGAGACTGAAGCTTGGGACTCTCCTTACCATCGTCTACTCAGAGACCACTAAAATTCACTACATTTCTTTAACGGGTTCTTGTTAGTGAAAGTCATTTGCTAAAATGTGAAAACCTGTCCACAAATCCTTCATTAAACAAAAAGTCTTCCAGCTATTTTCTTCATTTCTCATGGTATGTCTTCACAGAGGGAGTACAGACATGCTTTGTCCTTTAAAATAAGTTCAGTGAGTACTTGAAAAGTCATTTGGCAAGAGATGAGGGATGAGACAAAGGGGGAAGATTAATGACGAACAGAATCAGAGTCCTTGCTAAAATAAAAATGGATTCACACCCAACTTCTTCTGAAGGGTGAGACATATGGCGGCTCATGTGGGAAGCCAGCGTGTTTAGTAGGAAGAGGTCCTGCTGCAGAGCTGTGTGATATAGGGGACAGCTTTCTCAGCCAAAAACAGAGCATCACATGCTCGGGAAGATGTACAAACTCTTTGATGTGACAAGAGGCTGACTTTCTAAAACTTGAGCAAATGCTGCCCGGATGGCTTTTATAAGTTGAACAAGTCTGTCAGAGTCAAGATGATCAGGTCTGGGGGTTTAGATGTTGGGTTTGCTCTTATCTTAGGGTATGGTCTGATAGCCCATCATTTTCTGTGACTTTATGGAAGCTTCTGATAGTTTTAAGGTTCCTCGTTTGTAAAATGGAAGCCACTTTCCTCCATCATTTCTAAGAACTGAAAGGAAGAAAATGCTGGTCACTAGAAGTTATGTCTGAGTTATAGATACAAATGATGGCCACCTTATTCTTTTATATTCTCTTTGGACTTTTTAGAATTTTTCACTGAGAAAATTCCAAAATATATCTGGAAGGTATATTTTTGTATGTTATGTTTTTGTTTTTGAAAAACAAGAGCAACTATTTGTACTTTGTGACTATTAGGCACCAACCTTAAAATAGCAAGTACCACATGGACTTCAGAATTCCATTTCCAGGTTTCATGCAGAATTATAAACACACAAATATACAAAGGGGTATTTACAAAGGTGGCTCTTATTATGCTTACAGTAGCAGCGATGAGAGTTCAGTTTTAGTCCATGGAAAACTGATGCTTAATAAAAACTTTCCCAAACCCATGTTCCCTTTGAGATAAAAATTTCCACACTAAATTTCATCACCCTACTAGAATTTCCTTTGGAATGTTTGTGCTAAATTCCTTTCTCCACCATTGAAGTTTACAACACAGAATCTAACTTCAAGACTTGAAAAGTAATACACTGAAATATACAGATATGTACAAAAATTTGGGAGCAGCAGTGATAGGGGGTGGTGAAGGTAGGGGAGAGTTAGGGAAATGAATTCAACTTCCCAATAATTAAGAAGTAATTTACTTGGCAGATTCAGAATTTAGAATGCTTAAACAGTAGGGCAGTGTATAACTTCATTATATGTCATGAATAACCTCAGTAATTCAGTTTCGATGCAAGAAGCTTCCTCTCTCTCTCTCTCTCTCTCTCTCTCTCTCTCTCTCTCTTTCTGTGTGTGTGTGTGTGTGTGTGTGTATTTCCTGAATTAGTGCAAGTAGTTGTGAACTTAAATAACACACAAGTAACTCTGCACCCTCAGGGGAAAATGGTAAATTTTGTAAAATGTAAATACAGAAATAAGTCTCTTTCCTTCCCGTTCATAGCAATCTTTATTCCTTTTCTTGTTTCATGGATCAGGAAAAGCCACATGAGATTATATAGTAGCCCAACCCTCAAAGCTCACTAAAGTACACTGTCCAGGGATTCCTCTAAATCATTCTTGCATCTTCTAGACCATCCTAACTGCTTTTGTATGAGAGAATGTAGGGTTACTAGGTGGCAAAAGTTAGTCCTTTAAAGGATACCATTACATGTTGGTGCCCTTTAAAAAAAAATGTATTGCTCTCATTTGGAAGGAGCTTGAAAAATTCCCTTTTGAATCACTTTCTATAAATTTGATCAATATCATTATTTTCACGAGATAAGTTTAAACCAATAAAATTGTCTTGCGCTGTCCCTCGCCTCTCCCACCCACCCTCTTTAAAAAACCAAGGAGAGTCACAACTTTGGCATGTAGTGTGAGTTTGAAACTCTGGTATGGAAAAGTCTATGAAAAGATGACATTTATAGATGGGTACGTATATATTTAATTTTGTGTGTGTGAATGTGTGTGTATATATATTTCTGCTTCTGTTCATCAAGGATACAACATCATAATTAAGGACATTTTGCTTTATCCAATGAAGAGATTTTTTTCAGTTCTCTTTAATTGGTAATTTAATTACAGAGCTAATTAGGAGCAGAGTGGGTGTTGGGATTACAATGATTGTCTTTAACTGGAAATTCTTACTGCTTACAAAGCAAGGGAGTTTTAAAATTATGGAACACAATAATGGATGAATAAATTCGTAAGTACAACTCTCTGAAGGTAGATCATCCACATGCCCTTAACTTGGCAGAAGTACATAGTCTGATCTATTCCACTAAGTTATTATTACTCTGCCTTTCCAGTCTTCTGGGGGGTCTGTGCTAAGGCCCCAGGGAATTTATGTGGTGAACTCCAGGGCTGGAATTCCTGGGCCAGTCCTTAAGCAGAATGTGGAGCAGCTAACTCCCATTTGGGAAGTGGTGTGTTGCAGTATTTAGAGCAAAGAGGGCTCCTACTAGTAGTCTCTGATTCTCACTTATATTGGAGAAAAGAAAGGAAGAGTTTCTGTCTCTGCCTCAGTTTCCCTATACCTCTGCAGCAGACACCTGTGTCCCAGGGCCACAGAGCAGCATGTGGAGGTGACTGCAGGATGGCCTTTAGCACATGCTGATTGGCCATTATGTTCACTAGATAGCAAATCCATCCCCGTCTTCCCACTCAGAAAATGAGGGCCCTCTGAGGGCCATGCCGGGTCTGGGTCTGGGGGTGAGCAGAGACTAACAACTGAACCGGAACACGTCCCCTGTAGTTTAAACAGGATTGTGATTGATCTCTACAGGTAATATCATTTGTTCATTCATAAAATATTTAGGAATAGTCATGTGAGGGCCTACACTGTGTAAAAAGCTTACAAAATAAAATAAAGCCCAAATACCTAACGCAAACACATTGTCTCTTTGAATACAAATACAGAAGATTCCCTGGAGACAGATTTTCCCCCTTACTGGAAAAAAGCCTAGGTCAGAATCTCAGCTTCTGGGCCTCTTTCTTGGGAAGGTTCCACGTTGAAAAGTGGGACCTCTGAAAGGCCGGCAGTTTGTAATGGAAAATGCTCAAGGCAATCCCGGTCCAAAGGATACATTTGGTGACCTACACATTCTTAGTTCTCCATAGTGACACAAGGAAGTGTGTGTGTGTGTGTGTGTGTGTGTGCGTGTGTGTGTGTGTGTGTGTGACAGAGAGAGAGAGAGAGAGAGAGAGAGAGAGAGAGAGAGAGAGAGAGAGAACTGGGGCTAAGTGAAATCCACAGATAACCTCTCAATCCTGGTTTCAGTCATTGACTTCAGTCAAGCCCATTCTTCCCCGAACTTTGGACTATAATTATTACCCGTGAACTGAATTGACTTGAGCTTTGCTGGTATCCTTTCTCTGCTCACAAACTGGCCAAAAAAGAACTCAATGGGCAAGAGGCACACACGCACAGTCAAGGGTTCTGAAGGGTTCACAAACCAGCTGTGACCCTGACTAGCCTCCCAACACAGAGCTGCTTGAAAAGAAGGCCCAAAAGGAGCTGTTAGCCTTCTCCTACACAAAGAATTTCTCTCTGAAGAAAGACTTTAACAAGCACAAGACTTAGAATTAATATCAGTTCATCCTCATTTACCAAAGGAAAAAACTTTCTGATTTCTTTTTTTTACACTCTTACCCTAAATAACTCTTTCTGGGCTAATACTTGCTTTCTCATCCTGGGCTGAGGACAGGTTCCTTCTATTTCATTTTATTTATTTGCTTGTTATCTGCCTTGCTTCAAAGATGATTTAAGATGAGATCCCTCATGCTGTTCCAGGCAAGGGAAAGGAGATTACAACCATCCAAAAAGTTTGATCTTAAACATTACCTTCATTAAAATATTGAATTCCCTGTTTCATCAGAACATTCCTTCATTGATTTAAGAAATCCACAAATATCTACTATCTACTGAGGATTTATAGGTAAGGGTCTTATAGTTTTAATTCAGACCCTGTCCTCTATGCATTTCTAGAGAGAAGTTGTGTGCAGAAATATTATTTCCATGACAGATGAGGATGGATTTCATGGGTGAATGGCAGAATTAGAGAGAAAATTCCTTTGCTGCTGGACAAATCAGGAAAGGCTTCCTGGAAGCAGGGGAACTTGACAGGTGATATTGGGGCCTACTTGTATGAACCCCTGCTTTTTGCCAGGACGTGTGGTAAGCACTTGATACTTAATTTTGTGGTACCAACTAATTTAATTTTAACCAGCGCCCAATGAGGTAGGAACAATTATTTTTCCCCAAATGCAAATTATACAATCAGTAACCTTGTTAAAACATTTACTGTGCATCAGACATTGTTCTAAGTGCTTTACACAGACTGCATCTTTTAATCATCAAAGCAGCTTTTTGAAGACAGTTCTATGATTGTTTCCCCCATTTTCCAGGTACAGAGAGAGCTGTACCTTGCCCAATTTCACTCAGCAAGTGAACAGTGGAGCCGGGATTGGAATTCAGAACTCTCCTTCAATTTTTGTTTGCTTTTCTGCTTCCTAGAGCAAAAACCGCTGAAGCTGGAAGTGCCAGTAAAAATATCTAAGAACTAAGTGCTGAAGTTTCTCTGGAATGTGTTTGCAAAATCACACAAATTGAAACATTCTAGCAGTGATCAAACTGAAAAAATGGGTACATTTTAAGTTTAACCACTGGTGTTGCTACAGGTGAGAAGATCATTTTCAACTCCTGTCTTGGTATCTGCTGATTTTCAGAGCTATTGGTTGGTGGGGGGAAGGGGGAAGCTTTGGAGTTGGGGTGTGTTGCAGGAGGGGCCGGGACTAGTTGGGTTCCATGTCAGAGCAGTGCCTCCCTAGCATGGCTCAGGTAATTTTTCTTTCAGGCCATGAGGGTGGGAGTGCATTACTTAAGGAAGTCATTTTGCTGAGGTTGGTGATGTACGAGGAGTGGAATACTCAGCAGTGTGTGACTGATCACGTCTTCTCAGGTGAAACTTGTGCTGGCCAAAGCCATTTGGGTCTGTGGTCCCAGGCAGGTGTCCTAAGGAGAGGTGCCAGGCTCTGCTAACAAGGAACTCAGGCCCAACCACTCAGTTTCCAATCACGTAAGAATGATCTTGATAGACCATTTGGTCTGAGAGTCACTTGAACAGTGAGGGATTCAAATAGCACTTTCAAAGGGTAAGTATAATTTTATCTTAAAATCTTAGTATAGAATTCTACAATTTTCCGAGTAGGTCCCCATGCATTCTGTCACTGGATCCTACAGATACAGCAGAGAAATCAGGGCGTTTTAGAGGTAAAGCAGTAGAGACACAGCCTCAGGTACTCGGCCTCATGTTACTTGTTCTTGAAGGGACACTGCCCAGAGATGCTGTCCTCACTTCTGACAAGTAGGGCCTGGGTGGTGAAGCAGGGGGCAAGTGGCAGGGGCCATTTAAACTTGCTAAGAGATGACACTCCAAAAGAGACAAATGACCTTCCTTCTCTGGGTGAAACTAGAGAGAAACAATATAACTAAGGAAGGAATTCAGAACCAAGAAGTAGTGGCTTCACAAAAAATTGGGGGATATGTGGGGAATGCCATGCTCATGCCCTGGAAATAAAACCCTCAAGACAGAAACCCTGAAGCAGAGATCATAACAACCTCCAAGGAAAGGAACCTAAGCAGGAAAGGAAACCAACATCAATGTATTCATTTAACAAACATTTAACAAGCACCTGCTTGCCTGGCACTGGGGACATTATGATAAATTAAGGTTTTAGTCCTTATGGAGCTACTGGTGACAGTAGGAATGATTAGAGAGACAAGGAAACGGGTTAACACAGGGCAGCTAGAGGAGTCCTGTGAGGGTGCTTTTGGAGGACAAATGTGGGCCCCTAATAATCATGCTGGTCAACTCTGTACTAGAATGTTCTAGATGTCTTCATGTGTGACATCTCAAAGTTGTCTCACAGCATGTGATGTAGGCATCACTGTTCATTTTTTCAGAAGAGAAAATGAGGTTCAATCAAGCTGAGAAACTTGCTCAAGGTGTCTGGGTAATAGCGGGTAGAGGAAAAATGCAAACACACATTTGATTGCAAAGCCGATGCTGCTTGAGAAGACCAAAGTGCTGTGTCACTGTTGTGGATTTCACTTAGGAATTCTATCCCCTATTTTCTCCCTTGTCTAAAGGGAGGGAAGAATGGGGAGAATAGAAGTGGGTTTTCCGCCAAAGGTCAGCAGAGAGATTGCAGAATAGAAGTTATCTTGTATCCTGACAACTGATTCTTGAGCCCAAATCTCTGAGGGACCAAGCACAGTTTCAGAAAAGAAAGCTTGCCACCTGCCGTGTGTTGAATTGTAGCATTATGCAATCTGCCGGTGCTTTCCATGCATTTCCTGTGACCTTAAGTTTCGGAAGAAACAGATTTTAAGGCATGGATTCCAAAGATCATTAGGTCTGCACACCTGCCCCTGTTCAGCCTCTTAAATATTCCTTTCAGGCATCTGTTGGCCTGAGTATATTAAGGAAAATAGCAGTGGTTCAGTGACCTTCACTGTCGAGATCTTGCCAGTGTTTTTCTGGAAAAGATGCCTGTGTTGGGCAGGGTCTGGTTTTCTAGCCTGCCCCTGCCACCTGTGTCTCTGGGCCCGTGGCTGGGGTGAGGGTGTGTGGAGAAACTAACAGATACCTGGCCACCTGAGCAGGAGCACTCTGGGGGTTAACTACAAAATGGTTTCCCACCCTTGGATAATTATTTTGTCGGAAATGAAACCTAGGTTGTTCCCTGGCCTCATTTCGATACCTGCCATACTTCTTTTCCCTCTTTGGAGTCCTATAGTCATGTCATTAAAGTCCCCGGAAAATGTCAGCCGAAACCAAGGTTTCTGTCGGTTATAACCTATGAAAAATGTATTGGATTTAATATGTTTGGTTTGGGAAATCAGTTTTTGTCCACTATAACCAATTGTCCATAATAACCATGTCTGTTGTAAGTGCTCTGTAATAACCCTCATATAAAGGGTAAAATGAAAGACAAACCATTTCAGATGGTAGCAAGAGCCATATCAATATAGATCACTGCCTACATATATCAAATGATTGATGGCCATTTTTAAGGCTTTCTCAATTCAATGCCAGTGCCGTCTAACGGCAGTAAAGCACACGATGTTTGCTGATACCCTTCCTGATAAACCGTCCGGTTGCAAGTGAGAACAGTTTAAGGAATGAAAAGGCACTGAGAGCCGTTTCTTTCAAATGATCCATTCCCAGTGCCCTGGTGGGAGGACAGTCCTCACTGCAGGAGATGGTGCCTGCTGGAAAAGCAGGTAGCAGATCTCCTGCAGGACATATCTCCTGGCCAGGGAAAGGGGTCTGTCTCAGGAAAGCTGGACTCCTGGCTGCAGGCCATCTGAGGTTAATCACCACGGGTAGGTGGTAAGGAGATGGGACTTCAGGGTGACTGTGTTGGGCAGGGAGGGGGTGAGCCAAACTCCCTGTCATAATGGTAGCAAACACTTATATACAGACTTTATGCTTGTACTTTTTAATTCTTGAGATTCTCAGATAAACCCCCTTAGATATATATTCTTATGAATCCCATTTTTTAAAGTTGAAGAAGTGGAGGCACAGAGAGGCTAAGTAACTTGCCCAGGATTGTACAGTGAGTGAGTAACAAGTTAAGGATCGTATTAGGTGCTTTGGAGTCTGAGTGTTTAGCTGCTAGACTATTCCATCTTGCAGTCATGCAGTGCATAGGGGCTCACTTATTTGTGGAATCTAAAATAGACACATTCATCGAAGCAGAGAGTAGAAAGGCTGTTATCAGGGGTTGGGAGGAGGGGAAAATTAGGAGGTGATGGTCAATGACTATAAGGTTTCAGTTTTATAAGATAAATAACTTCTGGATCTTTCCTATATAGCACAGTGCCTGCAGTTAACAACACTATGCTGTGAACTTACAATTTGCTGAGAGGGTAGATCTTATGTTAAGTGTTCTTGTCACACTACACTATTATCATCCTCTCCTCCTCATGCCCCTCCTCTTCACCAGAGGAAACTTTGGGAGATGATGGATCTATCAGTGGTCTTGATTTTGGTTTTATTCATTAAATATGTACAGCTTTTTACATGTCAATCATACCTCAATCACAGTGGTTTTTCAAAAGTGCGTGGATATTTAACAGTTTTCTTGGAATAGATACTGCCAGTTTACGAGGCTATTTGTTGCTGACATTCAGACCCACAAACACCTGTGATAGCCTCTTGGCAAGGAAGCCTTCACTTTTCTTCCAGGCTCTTCCTCACCACCACAGTTTCGCTGACAGGCTCGCGCTTCCCTCAGGAACACTCACCAAAATGTACATCCAGACCAGTTGTGTTCTCGTCACACACTCACATGGGAGTCTGCACCTCTTTGGCACCATGCATTTATGTTTTACTTTAAGCAATTATTGCATCGTTACTTTTTGAACATCAGTCCGTCAGAATAGACCCTGGCTTCCTAGAGGCAGAGTTCCTTGTCTTATTCATTGCTGGGTGACTGCCCAGCAACAGGGTGGCACACAGTAGGTTCAAGAATTGGTAAAGATTAAGTAAATGAACAAAATGCTTCCATACTGAAGGGAAAGGAGGTATTTGATCTTCCCTTCCTGTCCTTTATACAGGATGAGAAATGTGATAAATCCTTTTCAAAAGAATTACTTTCCTTAAAATATCCATGTCTCTGTTAAGGAAATGAAATCTCACAAGAGCCAGGACCTTACAATATGAAACCAGAGCAACTTTCAAAAGTCTTGATTCCAGACACTCATACACATGTGTGCACACACACACGCGTGTGCGCACACACACACACAGACGCACCAAGGGTGCACCCCATTAAACACACCACGCCCACACTGCTGCTCTCACGTCCTCCATGAGGCCGCCTTCCTCCCGGGGAGCACCATCAAAGGGGTTATCCCACTGTCTTGGCAGAAACTGACTGATGTTCACTTGCTTTGGGGAACACATGCAGACACTCACAGTTTAGCACACGGGCCCTGTCTTTGCAGCTGTCTTTTAATCTTTGGTAAATTGAACAAGCATAGAGAACTTGCAGGTGACAACCAGCTCGGCAGAGACTGCAGGGATGAAAACCATGTCGGTGGAGTCCCTAAAAGTCCTCCAATGTGCTCCAAGCGGATAAAGAGAACCCTTGATCCCGGCTATCAAAGGGTGCAGAAAGATCAAGAAGAATTAAAACTGATGGTGTGCCAGAAGCCACCTGCAACAGAAGGTCATTACTTCCCCTCGTTAAAACAGCCTCAGTTCTGGGGCCTGATCTGAAGCTTAATTGAAATGTTTCAAACAGTGGATTATAATGAAGATGAGACATCCCCTGTCCATTTCGTGACCTTTGCTAAGAAAGGCAGATTGATAATAAGGTAAAAAAAAAAAAAAAAAAAAAAAGGAATCTGAGTGATGGCCTAGAGACAGCCAGTCTCTTCACGATATGAGCCAGGACAACTTTCTGGGCAAGGAGGAGCTATCCATGATGCCCATGAGACGGGAAAGGACAACGTGAAGACCAGAGGACCTGGGCCTCTGGATGCCAGCCACTCCCCTGGAGCTGGTTTTCTATCACCGTTATTGTGACCTTTCCTTTTCTAGACAGGAATGGAGGGATACCAGATGCAACACTGTCGCTGGGATGGTAACTGTTCATTGTTCCAGACATTACTCTTGTGCTACGAAGTGTCCATTGCCCTGTCATGCTTTTGCAATCTTTCTATCTAACTTATCTAATCACACATGACCCCCTTGGGAGATGAAGATGAGTAAGGCCCTCCAGGTCTGCAGAGGATGGGACTTCAGCAGGAGGGGACATGGGCAGGAGATAGCTCAGCTCTGATGTTATCAATGTTTCTATATCCTGAAAAAAAAAAAAAATCACAATGCTCTTGACACATGCTTTTTACATGATAATAAATTGCAAGTCATATTTGCCCAAAGATTTGAATGCCTTCTGGCTCTCTTCCCCTTTTTGGTAAGATTATCTGGCCTGGCAATAAAGTCCATGTCTGAAGTCCTGTGATTATCTCAACCTCCAGCCGGCACATTGTGAAAGTCACTGTTTGAGGGGATCTTGTTGCAGCAGTTTGATATGAAAACTTTACAGAAGTGTCTGTATGTTCTGGTCATTTCTGTTTGGGGCTCACCTGTCCTAACCTGATGCATGTGCTGAGTGTCTTAAATGATAGCTCAGATGATTGTGGCTGTGAACTCTTGGAGATCTTCCCGCACCAAGTCTTGTCACAGCCTCATGAACATGGGGACACTTATTAGACACTTATTAGAGGACACTTATTAGACTCTCCAGCCCCATCTAGACCTATTGATCAGTTGTGTAGTTTAACCCCAGGTGATTCACATACACACTGAAGTTTGAGAAGGACTTTTCGAGGAAGGAACTACCTTTCCTGGGTAGATTCGAGGAATAATCCTGAGCATTCTTGGGTGCAGAATATCTTTCTAGCACTGGGTTTAGTTGACCTGAAGTGTGGAGTGGGCCCAGAGGGATCATCTCTTTCTCTTGAACAGCTCTAATGAGAAAGGGTTAATAAGTCCTTCACCAGCTGGAGTCATTTTGCAATCAAGGACCAACATAAAAAGACAGCAGGCCAGGAACCAAGGCTGGCCTGCCAGAGATGTTGGATTAAAGCTTCTAAGACACCCTAAGAGAAAGTACTAGTCATTCCTTCTGACTTTATTAAACTTTTGTGTGGTGGCAAAGTTTGTTTGAACTTCTCTAAATCCTCCAAATAAAAGACAGCTTGGACCATCTGGTTCTCTAGGATGAAAATAATTTATTTCAGGGCAAGCAATTATGAATAATTGTTTTGGGATAGAATGGAAACTCTTAGCCCCACCTGCTTCATTTCCCTCCTGAAATTATTTTCATTTCACTCAACGTTTTGAGTGGAAAGTTGAACGGGGAAGGTTAGTTTTATTTTCACATCTTGCTTTGGGTATCTGACTATCATCTCATTTAATCCTAGTATAACTTTTCCTTCAAAATTCAATATCTGCTCGCTTCCCACTGAACAAAATTATACATACCTACCTTTAACATTGATTTTAAAAAACAACAATACAAACAAACAAACAAACATCTGTCTGCATTTCTGCTGTCTTTGAATTTGTGCTTTCCTCCTTTCTTCCTGAGTTTCCATCTACAGGGTATTTGGGACTCTCGTCATCATACTTAACCCTCCTTCTAAAATATTTTCCTGTTTTTCTCTCCCTTTAGACTTCTACTACATAAATAACTATAAAAACATTTTTTCTGAAATGTCAAAAAGGAGTTAAGATGGATCCTAAAGTAATGTTCTATCATTATGGACCTATATTCAAGAAGCCAATGCAGTCGCTATCCTCTTCCTTCCCCAGACTCCAGAATTTTGCATTTCCTTTCTCAGGTATGCTGCCTTTTGAGGCTTTCTATCATGGCAAACTCTTAAGTCCACAGTTCCCAGATGGTCTCAGTGCCCAAGTCTTGTAATTCTGTCAAGGGTCTCATTTTTCTTACTGAAAAGTGAGATAAATACCACCTGCGTCTCTTTAGGAACGTGAGTGGGCTAGCGAGAAGCAACAGGATTTCTGAGCTTGTTCTGTCTACAGAGGTGTGTCTGGAACACACCCTGGTCCCCAGATCCATGCTTCCCTTCACAGCCTTGTTCCTGTTTCACCTCGGAGTCCCTCCATTGAACCAGGTGTATTAAGCCATGGAATCCTTTATAGCCCCTAAATACACCAGGCTAGTTCATCCCTCTCATATTTGTGCATGCTCTTTCTTCTGTAAAATAAACTTCGCCCCACCTTGTCTGCACTAGACAGCTTTCAAGATTTCCAGCATCACTTTCATTGTGCAGTCTTCCCTGATTTCCCCAGATCAAGTTCACGACTCCTTCCTTTGAAACCCTACTGTCCACAATACATCTATTTATCAATGAATCTACCACCTACATTGTGTCTTTACCTATATTATACATACATTTTTTTCAAATTTATTTCTCTGCTCTCCCCCACCTTTTTTCCTTTTGGAGTCAAATATTATGACTAATTTGTGTCTTGTGTTTTCAGGGCCCTGGTGTGGCAAGTGATGATGGAATTAATAAATGCATGGCCTTCCAGAATAGATTGCATTTGATTGTTTTAAAGAGTGTTTTGGATAGAACTCTTTGGTAGCAAGTAACAGAAACTTGATTATGCACAAAGGAGAGAATTTGTTTTAAGAGATTCTGAGTGTCTCAAGGAATCCAAGGAATGGCGGGTTGGAAGGCAAGCAGACTCTAGGACTGGAAGGGAAGTATAAACTCAAGTCTGGGATCTCTTTGCTTCTCACTGCTGTTGTTATTTATTCTTCTGCCTTCTTTTCTTCATTTCCCCTCCCTACCTCATTCTCTATGGGTTTCTCTGTTTCTCAAATCAAATGAAGAAATTATGTTATATGTCCAAGCACCTGCAGAGTCTAATGCATGTTCTATTGTTTTCAACTGCAAATACCCACTAGAGACTCTGGTTAACCCAGCTGGGGTTAAATGTCCACCTTTCTGTCAACCATCTGAAGTCAGAGAGAAGGCTAGAAATTCCCAGGGAATAGGGTGAGTAGACATCTCCAAGTGTGGTCACAATAATGACTTAATAGAAGATTCAAATGGTTAAACTGCACATATTAAACATAAAACTTAAATGACTTTTTATCCACATGCTACAATAGATTTTATTAAAGTAAATGCCTCTACAATTAATTTTCACAGGTTTTTGGAGGTCTTTACAGTTTTAATATGGCACTTTGTGTTAACCTTTAAGTCGCTGATAATTACCTTTTAATATTTTTCCTGAAAAACATGAAGCAATATGCCACTTAAGGTATATGTTGCTTAATTATTTTGTATTAAGTGTGGTGACCAGGGGTATCTGGTATTCCTAGAGTTTTTCCGCTCTGTTCTCGCTCTGTTCATGCAAACCGTTAACCAAGTCAGGTCACTGGAAGATATTGTAATGGAAGGAAATGCAAAAGCTTTATTGACACACTGAATTTCTGTAGTTGTTTCTAATGGGGAAAATACATCTTTGCCAATCAATTATATTTTCATTTTCTTTCCAAAATGTTGTTCTATTGACTCCACAACGTATCATCTGCCTAAAAAGTGGTTGTCTTAGCCCTTGTTCTCTGGAGGTTGGGGGACTGAAGGTTGACTAGCAATTGCAGATAGAGAATAACAAAGCTCTCTGAGTCTGGGGCCTCACATCATAGTGTGCTTGGAACTCAGGTTGGGAAATTGCCCAACTAGTGGAAATCACTGTTTCAAAAATAGAAGGACTATAATTAAAGGTGAGATGGGACCATCTACTGGAAGATTTTCCTTTGGAATTTTGCCTCTTTGTAGTTTGCCAAGGAGTAAACGAGGATTTATATACTTTTGATATCTATGCTATTTTAGATAAATATCCATTGTTCTTCAGTGATGGGAACTGGACTTTCTGACAAAGATATGTTATCTTACCTTTATGTTCTCAGTTACCGAATAATGATCATTCACAATCCACCAGAACCAGGACTGGGACTAGTCTTACAGTCTAGTCACTGGGTATTATGAACCTATAATGGTAACAATAATATTAACATTAACAAAAGCAGCAGCACATTTCAAATAGTGCTTTATAAATTAGAGATGTTCTCGCAATTAGTGAATGGGAAAGCACTGGTTTCTAAAAAGACAATGTTTTTATATTACAATCAATCTTTTTTAGACTTCAATAAAGAATGATTATTTATTTATTTTAGAGGAAGGAAGCAGGCAGGAATGAAGGCAGGCAGGCAGGCAGGCAGGCAGGCAGGCAGAGAGACAGGAGGAAGAAGGCTTCATCCATCCATTTATTTTTTCATGTCAGTTCACCTCAGTCTGTCAGGATTCCTGGGCTTTTTTTGTGTGGACTGTACCATCCAGAACCACGGGCTTCAACCCCTAAATCACCAGGGCACAACATACAATCAAATCTTTTAAAGTCTTAAATTTTTCGTATGTTGCAGATGGTAACAGAAGGATTTGGGAAGTAATTGGTCTCTATTTTCAAGGAGGTTTAATTTTTTTTTTAAAGAAAGATGCGGGCAGGAATGAAGATGAACAGAGACAGGCAGGCAAGAAGAGAAAGGGGAAAGAAGCATCTCATTTATTTTATTTAGTTATTCATCTTGGTTGTTCCTGCTGGCCCCAGGATGCGAACCTGGGACCACAGGATGTTTGTGTACTATGCCCAACTGCTACTCCACCAGGTCACAACTCGAGGAGGCTCAGTTTTACCTGAGGAGGCAAGATTCATACTGTGAGACAAGTAGAAAAAAATTGAACCATATCAACGTGTGAGGAATGCTGTATTAGTTTGTTGGATATTCTGAGAGAAGAATTAAAGAAGTCTAGAATACAAGTTCTGTGAGGTCAGGGAAATTTTTACTCACTACAGTAACTTTGTCACCTAAAATAGTGCTTAGAACATAGTAAGTGTTTCATAACTATTTGATGACTACTAATGAATGAGGAAGAACTGAAGAGCATTGAAAGATGGATAAACTTTGTATACATGGAAAGCAAAGGGGAAGGAGTCCTAGGAAATAGAAAACAATGTACAGTAAATGAACAAAGGAGGGAAAACTATAAAAGGATGGATGTTTTGCAGTGGTACATGGAGTATTCATAGACTGAATAGAAGAACATGAAGAACAGTCGGGATTCCGTCAAAATAATCTCATGCCTAATACACTGTTAAATGTATCCTGTTGATTTAACCTATCATATACAAATAGGATCTATTCATTTGTCTCCATCTCTAGTAACACTCCCAATTAGTAGGTCTTCTTTTACCTGGACACTGCGATAGCTTCCTAATCAGACCATTATATCCATTCTTGTCCTGTCCCGTCATCTCTCAGACTCTGCGCAAGAGTCATCTTTAGAAAACTAAAATCTGATCATGTCACCCTTCTACTTCTTGCTACTCTTAAGATAAAGGCAAACAACTTGATTTGGTCCCATGTGGCTTGGACTTGGTCTGCCTCTCCGCACTGCCCCCTAATACTTGTAGTTAACCTTGAGACATGAGGTGGTCTTCTCTGTGTCTTTTGAATGTGCCTTACTTCTTCCTAACTCAGCACACGCTCTCGCTCACTCTCTCTCTTTCTCTCTCTCAAATGAATTTGAACTTTTGGACTTAGTCATTTTCTTTGAAAACATTCACTTTCATTTCTAATTTAGGTCAAATATTCATATATGTTTTCAGGGTCCTACATACATCATTACCATGGTTTTTAATCTAACATTTATTTCCATGATAATCTGTTTCATATATTAGACTCGATTATATAAGGGAAGGAATGCAGACATAGATAGATAGTTATTCTCAGAATATATCTCAATGCCTGGGACTCAGTTAAGTATTTGCTGAATGAATAAAATGAATGAAAGTCAGAAAGGTGGTACAGTGTTAGTAATGGGGAACATAAGAGAGATGTGTTGGGAAGAGAATTAGCATTATACACTGAGAAAATCATGGGGTTCTTTTGCTAGGAAACAATGATTTGTGTCCTAACTTTTCTACCAATTGGCATAAATTATTTTGGATCATTTTCTTAGCTATTTTTAGTCTCTATTTTCTAACATTTAAATGGGAAACAATACTACCTATCTCCAAAGGGGAGCAATGAATAAATGAGAGAATATACACGAAAGTGCTTCATAAAATATGAAGCTTTTAACAAATGTATCAATTTTATAACTAGAAATGACTTTCAAGAGAATTATGTCTGAACTCTGGCTTTATGGGAAAGGAAAAGGAGAAATTAAATGATTTTTTTCAAAATCACTTCTCTGCTTAGTAAAAATACCAATAATGGTATAGATACTAACATTTTGAGCACTTACTATACTGACCACTTTATCCTCCCTCCTTACACTTTACGACAACTGACCAGGCTGAAATTATCTATTTTATAATTAAGGAATATTGACAACAAGTCGGGAAGACTAGACTTGGGATGAGAATTCACAAGTCCCTGATTCCATGTGGCAATGGGTTGGTCAATGTCCTCATTGTGGGAGGAGGGAAGAGTCAGACATATTTCCAAGTTTCAAGCTCAAATTGGCCACTCAAGAGTTAGATGTAGATGAGAATCTCAAGGTAGGAGGAATGAGCTTAATTTTTGTGAAAATTAAACTGTGATATTTTAATCAGACCAATTTTTTATGAAAATTGAAGTTTCCAGAACAAGAAGCAAAACACTTGGGAATTACTTAAGTGCCATTTCTCATTCTTGTGAAGATTTTACTTCCACTTGTGGAAGAGAAGCAATGTTTATTTTTGTGAGGTTCTTATAACAAGACATTTTAAAATGTTTAATTTATAATTTTGTTGCCACATTCAGTATATGCAATGCAAACAGGTGAGTTAAACAAAGGACAGAATATTATTTTACCTGCCTTCTTTACCACTGTACTGCCTTTATTGTTGCTAGCTTCCACAAGGACAGGAGGGTATGTTCTGTCTTTCTCCTTTTTCTTTCCGTCCTACCCGCCTGCTTTTTTCCTTTCTTCTTCTTTTCTCTTTTCTTCTATTCTTTCTTTCTGCATTTTTTAAAAGGAAAGTTACCAGCAGGAATGAAGATGAGCAGAGGTAGGCAGGAAGGAAGAAAGAAGAGAATATTTTTATTCATTTTTTGTTGATTTGTTCATCTTGGTTGTTTATGAAAGTCCCAGAATTCGAACCGGGAAACTTGAATGCATATGGGCTGCTCCCAACCCTTACTCCACCAGGATGTGTCATCTTTCTATATTTTGTCCAGAAAGATTTTATTCACCAAAATATGTGAAGGTCAGTGCTAGACACAGCTAAGAGAATTTCACTCATTTGTCATCTCCAACTGATATTGTGGCTGGTAGCAGGAGACGTTTGTGAGAGTTAGCCTGAGATTTTGTTCATCCAACAAATATGTACTGAGTTCACTTACAGTGATTGAAGAGAATGGCAAAGGGTAAGGAAAATGAAGGAGGTAGACAATGGGGTTAAAATAGAAGGGAGTAATGACCCTCAAATTATCACCATACAGAGAGTGCTAGAAACTGTGGCTTCTCGTTTGCTAACAACCACTTCAACAATAAAACCTAAAACTTATCCTCAAGTACTGGGCATTGTTCTAGGTGCTTTTTAATTCTCCAATGGCTTGATGCTGCCGGTCCTATTATGATTATGTGTCAAATGAACACACAGAGAAACTGAGACACAGAGAAATGAAACAGTTTGCCTAAGGTGGTCCAGCTAACAAGTGGTGAGGGGAAAGATACAAACCCACGTGATCTGTCTCCTGGATATACCCTACTGTTCTATGTCACCCTGGGTACAACGCACATCTGAACTTTGAAAATACATGGTCCCTTTTAAGAGAGAGCATCTGAGAAAAGGAAGAGATGTTGGGAAGTCAAATCTTCTATGAATAAAACTGCCAACCTAGCCTGAGTGAAGTGACTGTCATTTTAAACAGCTCTTCTAGCCCAGGTTTTGAGGTGTCTGTCATGAGCCACCTGTACTTTCGACCTGGAAATGGGCACGTTCATTATTCTCCCAGCCTTTGATTTGGGGGAGTAATGTGCAGAGGTGGCTATTGGGTGGCTTCCACCTGCTAGATTCTCTGGCTATCTTTATAGTCATGTTTGTGCATTAATATTCTATACTTAGCTAAATTGTGCACATTGCATTTTAGGCCAGGTTTGCCTTGTTTAAAAACATCCAAATTGGGATTAAGTATTCAAGCTGTAAACTCTTTAGTGGGTGTCTGTCCACTGGATTTGTATGACATAAAGAAGGTTATTGAAAAACTGTAACTTTAATGTTTTTTGCCTTCTCTACAGAAATGACTCTTTAAATGAATTTAGAGACTAAGAAAGACATTGGATGAATACCAAAGAACAAAGAAGCTCTCATTATTCTTCAGGTCAGTTAGAGCAGAACCCACAGCTGTGTGTTTCCCCATCCATATTCTTCCCTTTAAGCAGTAATATGCTATCCTCCTTGGTAGAGGAGAGTAAATTCCCTTGATGTTTCCAATTTTTCCCATCTCCCTGTTTATAATAGTGTTCGAAGTTGATGCAGTCTTCTTTACTCTTTACTCTTGAGCCACTAGGGAATCTGGTTCATCCAAATCTGGAAAATTTTCAGGAATGTTGCTAGGGTGGCATGGACTGGGGGTTAGGATGGGTGATTTGGAATCTTTATGCTTGTATTTAATTGAAGAGTGTACAGTTCTAGTTAGTATTCTGCAAATATTGGATATGAATAATCAGATACGACACTTACTAATATAAAGAAACCAATAAATTCCATTTTTTGTGGTACATTAAAATAAAACTCAGATAAAAATTTAAAATCATAGCATATCCAAAATAACTGTTTGATAGCTATATATAAATCTATTTTAGAGATGTGCAAGCACAAATTATGGAATGCCAGAGCAAGTTGATTTAGGCTGCTTTTTCTCTAATATAAATAATGCAGAATGCCACAAATATTCAAGCACACTTAACTGAACATAATTAAAATATTGGAATATATTTTAAAAATAAATAATTAAGTAGTTAGAAGTATCTGCAATACTAATTCAAAGTGATAGTCATCTGGTGATTATATTATGCAGTTCTTTTGCTTTAAAGCGCAATAATAAAATTTGCATTTAATAAAAATTATGATTCTGCAATATTTGAGGATATGGGCAGAGTCTATTTCAAGTACAAAATTCAATCCTCATCCCTCTGATCCATCAACAGATGGACTGAAAACAGATATTTTCAGCTGAGCTGAGCAGCTTGCCTGCTGAGACACTGCTTACACCCATGATCACATTTTAAACTGCAGGTTGGAGTTTTATTTGCCTGTCTCCCTTTCTAGATTGTCAGCTCCTTGAGGGCCGTGACCTGTGTGTCTTTGTTTACCCAGTACTGGGTGCCATCTCGGTACTTGGTAGTAGGTGCTTAATAAGTACTGTTAAATTACTGAAAGCCACAGTGGACATGTCCACTCTTGCTCCCTGTTCTCCACATACCCATAGGCCAGGCTTACTCCTGGTTAGGAATTTGTGTCTGCTTCCCCCTTACCTAGGATGCTTCTGTACCAGATACAGGCTGAGCTTATTCCTCTACCTTCTTCACATCTTTGTTCAAATGTCATTTGCTCTGCGCTATTCTCTGACTATTCTGCTTTAAATAACATTGCGCCCACCTCAATATCCAGTTTCTAGCTCCATTTGCAGTACCATATGAAATATTACATAATTTGCTTGTTTATTTTGTCTACTATTTCTTATTCTCACTAAAAATTGTAAACTCCGTAGAAACACGAGTTTTCTCTTTTGTTCACTGATGAATCCCCATTCCACAAAACAGTGCTTGACTCACAGGGAGTATTCAGTACTAACTTGTGGCATGAATGAATAAATAAATGAATGAGTTAGAAGTGGAAAGAAAGGATTGCCTCGGAATACAAGGTAAGTGAGTGTCATCCTAGGGCATGGTTAGTATTTTTAGGCCCACAGAATAGGATCAGACACATTTGTATCTTTCTGCCTTGCTTGCTACTGATGACTCCTCAACTGAGGATAGAAACTGGACACTTTCATGGATGTAAAATGCTTGCCAGTGTTTCATTGATTCTATGATCTCATTTGGAGATTCAAGTCTGTGCCAAAGTCTTGGTCCAGATGAATACAATTTTATTCTTCCATTCAGGACAGTATGGATTCTTAGCTTTTCTGGGGACTTTGCTCAGTAGCTTCCATCCCAGGTTTTTCATTGTCCTTGTCCTTGCCTTGTGTCTCTCCCCATGCCCAGACTTCTTTCTAGCCCTGCGTCCTTATTGTAATGTTATCTCCATCCCACACTCCACAGGTCTAAGAACGTCAAGGCTGATCAAAAATTCTGGGTCTGTTGCCCTTGCGTGACTCTGGAAAATATGGGATATTGAAGATGGTGGGAAATTCCTGCCATCCTCTTTCTGGAGAGGTTATGCTGCATCTAAGCTGGTTTGGAGACTGATTATGAATATGGTGGACCTTCCACAGTGCTGGCTTCAACCAGCTTTGTAAAGGATTGGCAGTTTTGCTTCCTGTTCTTCAAAGTCCTGAGCCATCACATATGAAGTCTGAATTTCTTGATGGAGAGTCTATGAGGAGAAAGAGAGGCCCTATAATTACATGAAAAGAGAGAATCCTGGCTTTGCCAGCATCCCAGCAGTGTACTCCTAGCCTTGCAGCCGTCCCTGACAAGACGCTATCTCAGATGTTCCAACCCTGTTGCCATTAAAGAAATGCTAGTGAGTCCATCAGGAGATCTGTCCAATTAAGTCCAGGTCAGCTCCCAAAATTGTGAGAAACAATGGACTATTGTTATCAGATTGCTTAGGACAGTTCGTGCCATGCTTAATAGATACCTGAAATAGGCAGCTTGAGAATGTAAGTTCGAGCTTTTATATTCTTTTTTTTAAACCTAAACAAGTGGTGTATTTTACTTATTTATTTTTAATTGTAATCTATTTATCTTTGTATCTCTCTATTTATATATTTATTTACTTACTTATTTTCTTCTTCCCCTGCCCCCTGTTCTCTGAACCCAGGTCCTTGCATTTTATACGGCCTACAGCTTTACTGGTGAGCCACATGCTGGACTGAACTTTATTTTTGTCTGGAACATGGAAACAGTCATCATGCTCTGAGGCTGTGTGTAAAGTACCCAAGATGGTGCCTGGGAGACATGACTTTGTAGTCAATACCTGTTTCCTCTCTTTACCTTTCTGGGGCAGTAAGCTCTAGGCTTATCTCTTCAGTTTCACCACTCTTAAAAACTTCCCTCTCCCTGTCTAGCCTATTTCCTTTCACAATTTATTTTGAAGAAGATAGTTTGATAAAGTCATCTCAGAGGATAAGAACAATAGCTTCATTTATGAGTGGTTCAGAGCCCTGTGCTTTTAGCAGGAAGTTCCAACAAAGCACAGAGCTCTTTCCCGAGGTCTGAAGCGTTAGCAGCAGAGTTTTGCATTTGCCCAGCCAGGAACCATATTAGCTGTACTGTCAAGTACCTCAGGTACTCTCCTTCTTTCCCTGGCTTTAAACCCTCCCCTGTCTGTTCATTTCTGTAAGGTGGTGCCAATCTATAAAGAAAGGCAGATTGCATTTGCACTTACCCTTCAAATCTTTAATGGTGAAGCCAATAATTTTCCCCAAGGTGAGGAGGTAGGAATGATAGAATCTTGGGTCAGAAAATGACCCACCAAATTTGAGCTATGAGTGAATTTTTCTAGGCACATCTATGCTGACCCAGAGTTGTTGGGACGGGCATCAGGAGAATCTGCAGAGGGATGTAACTTGTCTAATCAGATTTTTTTTTTTTTCAGTTTAGGGATATCAGTCTGTCTTAGAGAAGACAAATAATACCTTTCCATTCCCAACTCCATTTTAATTATAAAGACTATCTAGCAATATTAAAGAAGACTTTCTCACACTCAGCACAGAAAAGTTTTCTGTGATAAGAATCAAGATTTATTTTCAAGTTAAGTGAGTGCTATTCAAATCTGATATGATTGTACAGAAATAGAATTTTTCCAACATTGAGTCTTTCTTTTGTTGGTGAAAGGGGATGCATAACACAGAGAGATGAAATTCTCAGGAAATAACCCCAACTTAATAAATTTTTTTCAATCAAAAATTTTAACAGGACATGTAGTAATGATGACTGAAAAAAAATAAGAATAAGGGAAGGGCAGAGAACAAATAATATAATTAAAATGTTAAATAAAAGAACAAATTGAAGAAGGTCTAGATAATGCACCAACTATATAATTGGTCAGTGAGAAACTATAATCTGGTTATTTTTAAATGCATGTCTGTGCGTTATAGAGAAAGGTATAGAATACAGACATCATCTAAGATCACAGATCAAATAACAGAATGTTTTGGTTTTTTACATCATTGTTGAGATCAAATTATTAGACTAAGAAAGAAATTATTAGGCTAAACCTGTTTTATTGTTCCTTTTGAAATATGGTTCACTGAATTTATAGTGGTTTGGAGATACAAGTCTGTTGAAGGTTGATGGCTTTCTCATCAACCTCATTGTCATCCAGTAAATGGATGCTGTGGCATTTTCATTACTGCGAACAACAGTAAAAATCCTTTACTCTAAGAGGTGGTGAGGGGGTGTGATGCGTTGAAGTCCTGGAACAAGTCACTTAATTTCTTGGAATACCCTGTTAATCATCAATAACATGGGAAAAATAATACCCATATCCACGCAGCTGAGATAATGCCTGCCAAAGAGAATGTAATGCACTAGAAAGGACATCTCACTATTAGAACTTTCCCTAGGCTGGTAATTGTCCCTGTCATGATATTGATATGAAAGGATGGTAGACAGAAGGAAGCTGGACTGGTAAAGTGGTCCACATATTCGAAGAGTTTTCATTGTGCCACACAGCCTATCAAGAACAGGCTGCCCAGGGTTTTCCTCAAAGCTAAAGTGAATCATTTCAATTTGGCAAATCACACAATTTTTGTTGAAAGCAGATATTTCAGAAGAGATCATTTCTTCTGGTCTCTATAGATGGTGAAGGTTACATAATCCAAAGCATTTAAACTGATTTTTTAAATTAGAAAACCAATACAAGTGCATGTGAAGAATAGTCAAAGGGGAAGTAGCATAAAATAACAGGGCACCCTGCATATGTAATCACTTAAAATTTTCTGCTATTTGACTCTTATATTTACAACTTTAAACAGTATATTCCTATCCATTGATTGATCAACTTTGGATAGGGTCTATTGACTTCTTATGGAACAGGGAGTATGTAGTGGAATTGCAATTATAATTCACCTTCCATGCTCCATTTCATTCTCAGATTTTGTTATATTTAGTATATTACAAAGAATAACTTTGTAATTTTGATTAATATCTATTCAAACCTCTAGTTCTTGATTTATTGAAAGTAGACTTCTATATATTTCCTGCCATGAAAAGTTAGTTTACTTAGATTCTCCTGCAGCTCTTGTCTTTTCTCCCAATTTTATTAATTATGCCATTTCCATACTGTTAAAGTTTATGTTTGCATTTGTTTTGTGATTATGTTTTCTGTGTTTAGTTTTTAATTTGATTTAAAAAATTAAAAGCCAGTAAAAACAGTACTATGATTATGCAAATATTATTCACTACAAATCAAAGAGTCTGTAGTTGAACTAAGAGAAATAAATCCTGGGTCATCAGTCTATTCCCACCAAATAGAATTTTCTGCCCGGGACTTCCTTATAGCTTATTAGTTCTCATTTCACAATCATTCTAGTTCTATGTGTTTCTATTTCCTAAGAATTCCTATGTTTCTTGTCCTTTGATGTTACACTTTACTTTTGAAAAGTTTTGTTTTTATTATTTTAAAATATATCTTTTCTATAAATTTTATATGTTCCTTAGAGGAAGGGGAGGCAGATATCATGCTTAGGATGCCATCATTAACCAGAGTTCTATGATGTACCTGTTCTTGAGTCCATATATCACCCCAAAGCAACAAATGGAATAACACTGAAAGGACACATTCAGGGTACTCCAACTGTTTTTGTTCAGTCTTTTCCTTCCCTAAATAAATTCCTAACCCAACATTCTATGAAGGAATCAATTCTCAGGAGAGATTTTTCTTAATTAACACTCCACTCACTCTTTAGGTCACTGTCTTTGTAGCTCATACCTGTCCTGAATTAAATAGGGAATAGTTAAGTGGTTTAAAATAAAGAACTGTTTCTTCTAATGTTCTTCGGACATGTAAGAAAAGATTCAGAAATGGAAAAGAAAATTTAAATATATATTGGCTACAGTGTTTGGTTAGGTGATTCTGGAACACAGATACACACAGAATAAGATTTCTACCCTCAGTCTACTCACTATCCAGCAGAACTGAAAGTACATGCAGGGACAGTGAGGGGACAACAAGCCTAGGCCATATGTCAGTACCTAAGTGTCAAGTCAAAGGCCATTGCTTCAGGCTGGTGATTTTACAGGCTGCTGTGTGCAGTGTCCATGCTGTATCAGGGAGAGGAAGTTTAGTTAACAAGGGAGTGGGACCTTGTAAAAGATCTGGAAGGTTAAGCTAAAGTATTTGAATTGCAGACAAGCCAGCACATTTGAAGGAGTACATGACTGGGGTTGTGTTTAAGAAGTATTTGTGAATGAAAGTTATGAAGAATGGCCAGAGAATGATAGCTAATAGTTTATTACATCAATGACTTTACCGTGTTAGGTTATAAAGTTAACAGAAGGCTTTGGGAAGTAAATACATATGACAATATCAGTAGTTATTTAACAAAAAAATTTACTTAGTGATAAACCAAAAAATTCATGAATGTAATAATTAAAATAAATTTTATCCTGAAATTATTCATGAATGTCTGAGCTTTCTATGACTAAATAATATTATTTTCTCATATATAATATCCAGTAGGAATTCTAAAGGAACTTATTCTTCAAATAAAGTGTGTGCTTTTTGGCCAAACTAATTTAATGATACAGCATTGGGTGTGATCACTATATTTATTGATATGGTGCCTAGTTTATTAGGAAAAGATCACAGGCTTTTGGCAGGTCAGAGGACATTGGGTAAGTCTCACATTTAAAGGCATGTTTGTTTACCTTAAGTACAAAACTTCTAAGGAGATAGGACAATGCCAATATCATAAACGAAGTTTTTCTGGAAACAATAAACCAGTCAAGTTGGTAGTTATGTCAATGAAAATCAAGATCTTATCAGATGTAGATTTATAAAATTAGGCTTGCTGAAACTCCTGAGGGGTCCAGTACTTTAATCACAGCCCGTTCCTTGTTTCTGTTGTGCCAGTTACTGTGGGGACATGAAGATAGAGAGAGAGTTCTTCTCCTTGTAGAACTTATGATCTAGCAGGGGTATGTAAGCCTCACTTCGTTATGATCTCTCAATGGATTATTCATATGTTGTGAGCTTTACTAACAGGATGACCAAATAAAACACCTCAGTTGCATCTCTTTGCTCCCATCTTAGAAGAAAGGCAGAGGTCTTCTTGTTGAGTTTCTTGAAGCATGTCTCCTGTGGTCCTCATCCTTGAGAAGTGGCTGGTTTGCATGCTTTATGATCAAGTATTGGGCAGTCTCGGGTCTTAGGAGGTTAGTAACTGACTCTGTGTTTGCATCCTGCTAGATAGAAGGTCAATTTTAGATCTGACTTTGGACACCTAATAGATTTGTGGAGCAGCCAGTGCAGGTCTTTAAAGAGCCCATTTGCAGCCACTCTCATTTTGGTTGGGAAAACAAAAAAGAAGCAGCCAATGACCACAAACCTAAGCTTTTTGAACATAATGCTGTTCAGGATATTTTACTAGAACTCAAGGTATTTTATTGGTAATCAGCGCATGCATTCATTATACATTTATCAAATATCAATTATTTCCATATGCCAGGTACCAAGCATAGGTAATAACCAAGACATAAAACAGTACAAAGTAGCTTTCAGTAGATGGATGGGGAAGATAGGTGCTGTGAAGTGAACATAAAATGTTTCTCCCATCTATCATCCCCCACTTCCCTCTCTTTTAACTGGGAATAGCTTCTCCTTCGTATGGGAAAGTTTTCCATTTCTAAGTGTTCTAGGAAGAGCACTAATCATAGTAGTTTTCCTCCACTCTTGTGACAAGAGTTGGGGTTAGGTGACTCAAACTTGGCCTTCATGCTTGTGACCACAGTGATTATCGTAGGAATAACCCTGCAAACCCAAGCAGGCCATTCAGAGTATTTCCCTGGGGGTTAATATGTAGCTGCTGGGAGAAAGCAGCTTTGTTTCCTCTGAAGTCATTGGGATGATGTAAACCTCATATCCTCTACATCAGGCTCTCCTCCAGCTCTTCCCTCACCCCTCTACCTTCAGCTGCACAGAGGATGAGGCCCACACAGCAGATTGAGGGAAAAAAGAAAGACAATGAGGAGAGACCAAGAAAAACGAAAATTGGCCACACACTTTTTGAATTCAGCTCTGCCTTGGCCATTGCAGCTGCCTGTGTCAATAAATTTCCCCTTTTCCCTAGTTTGCATTGGTATTCCATTACATATTACCCAAATAGTTCTAATGAACCCACAGTATGGCAATTGGTGAAGGTGTTAAAATAGCTGCTGGGGGAACCGATTCTCACTGGTCTTTCAGGATGAGGGAGAACTTTCTGGAAGCAACGACACCCAAACTGAGGTCAAGCAGCTTTCTAGGAGCTGAAGAAAGGGGAAGAGGAAGGGTTAAGAATTCCAGTGGCAGGAACATATCATGCAAATACCTGGCCATATGAGATGAAATGTCCCAACTGGGGGAATTATAAGAATTCCGGTATACATGGAGTGGAGAATGCCCAGACGGCTTGAGGCCAAATGCGAGTCTGGCTAAATGTGGGAACAGTCACAAAAAACACTGACTGTTCGAGGCTCTTGGGGAGCAACGGTAGAAGAACGTGGTCTATGCTCTTAAAGAGCACATAATTTTACTAAGGATATTGCACACAAATCCACAAAGTAAATCATAATGTGCAACTGCAGTAAGAGGGGTTCCAGCGACCATAGGATGGGCAGGAAGTACATGAGAGGTCTAAGATGGAAAAGATCTGGGGATTCCAGAGGGCAGGAGTACTGGCACTGCCATGAAGAAAAGGCAGGGTCTGAGCCGAAGGAGACAAGGTCCAGTATATGGGACCAGTGAGGAAACCAGCTGGGTGGTTCAGGGGTTGAGTTAGGAAATAGTGAAGAAAAGCTTGGAATAATAAGTTAAAGCTGGCAGACTTGAATGTCTGGCAACTTTATACCTTACCTTACAAGGAGTCATTGATAGCTTTTGTGTGTAAGGAGGGGTGAGCTCTTAAAGAAGTCATGTTAAGAAATGATTTAGTGGGGGCATATGCAGAAAGATCTGGGTCCATTGGAGGCTACAGACCATTTTGATCAATGTGTGGGGAAGAGCAGGGACAATGAGAAAGGATGGAAGTAAGACCCTTTATGAAGACAAAATAGAAAGACTTGAACGCCTGGGTGTGGAGAAAGAAGGATAGGTAAAGCTGTTAGACACAATGGACTATGGTCCCAAGAAGAATGGGCTCTTCCAACAGAATCCTCGAGTGTTCCCCTCTGGGGAAATCTGTAGCTGCTGCCACAGAGACAGCAGCAGCAGCGTTGGTGGAGGACAGCAATGGATGACAGAAGTGATTATGCAGTGATGCATAAGAATTGAATCGCTATAAGTTACACCTTCTGTGTCAATATGCAGAACTGGTTTGACTGAATTCAGTGAAAAGAACACCTGATATCAGGAAGACAGCACATTTTCTGGTGTGTCAGCATGACACCAAGGACCCTGCTTAAAAGTGTCTACAGTTTTTTAAAACAGTTCTTTTGTTATCTAGGCAAATCAGAACAGTCATCAGGTTTAATGCCAGGTTAACGAGGCCAGCTTTTTCTAGTTACCCTGATATGGGTTGGTCAGTTATCCATAGACTTCCCCCAGTGCTATTTAGCTCAACCAGTGTATGTTGAGGGTCGTAGATGCCTGGTAGTGTATTAGTGCTGGGGACACTGAAATGGGGACACCCAGTTTCAGGGTGCTGGAACCAGTGGGGATAGCACGGCCTTGGGTAGCCAGAGTCCTATTTGCAAATCCCAGCTTTATCATTTACTAGTTGTGAGACTCTAATCTTGTTGAAATTCACTTTTCTTACATGTAAAATGGAGCTACTGTACTTTGGATGATAGCAAGGATAAAAAGAGCTATTTATGTGTAAAGTGCTTATTATGATGATTGACACCGAAGAAGTGTTCAATAATGATGCCTATTTATCACTCAATATAGAAAGCACAATTCTCGAGGTATGTGTGTGATGATATAGAAACAGAGAAGGCAGATATTTAGCCTAACTTCAGAGAATTCAAGGAAGACTGCCCGGAGAAGGTGACACCTGAATTGAATGGGAAAGGAGGAGATGTGAGGGGGTGGGGAGAGGAAACAGAATTCCAGGCAGCAGAAGCAGTAGTGACTTCTAACACGTGTGTGGCTGGCTCAGCATCGATTCATTGCATACTGGACAAGCAACTCCAAACATGTGTTTCTTACCCAGGGTGAGTTCGACTTTCATCCTGGATTCTAGAACCCACAGAGTGACAGACTGTGATCCCTGTGCTATTTCACAGAATTGTTTGTACTTGGTCAAGGAAGCAGACCTGGGCTAGATTCCATTCTTCCTTAAACCACAAACTAGCGTGTGTCACTTTCTTGCTCATTCTCTTCAAATATGGCACTGACACCTGAGGGCAAGAGCAAACATATGAAACTTGTCCTAAAGACAGTGGGCCAATTCCGTGAGGTAATTTTAAAAACCGGAAATAAGGCAATTAGTAAAATATCCTAGTGCTCACAGGGTAAGGCTTTCTCTAAGCTCTGAAAGCATTTCCCTCTTTCAAGCATTGTTATTGACGCCTGTGTTTCTTCGGAATCACATTATTCTGCTTGAGCTCCAGGTGGGGCAATTAAATGCGGACAGTCGGACAGTGATTTCAGTTGTCTTTGGAAACAGAAATTTATGGTGCTACCTTGCTCTTTTCAATTTTTCTCCCAGTGGAGCGGTTCCCCCTTTCACCTTGGAGGAGAGAGAGTCTTGGTGTTGGAGGGAACTGCTTGCTGGATGGGCTTTTGCAGGGGCCACGGTGCCCCTGTGGATGAAAGGCTCAGTGGAACGCGAAGTCATTATTGTGATCAAGGATGAAGGGAACCGATTCTGTGTGTAAATGCAGATGCTCTCTTGGTTTCTGTGATAGATGTGTTCCTAGTGCCCAGGCAGCGGTGTGTGGAATTCTTTTTAAAATCTGAAAGACCTGCAGGCTCTTCTCAACTTTTCTTAAATCTATTTCCCTGTTGAGATGAAAAATGTAATACTTTTCAGCTTACTTTAGACTTTCTTCAGAAGTATTTCTGGAAAAGGATTCTTCATGTGGAGCATATGAAAACTGTCAGAGGATGGGAGAGAGCGAGGTTTTAAAAACACACTAATGGACAGCCATTATGCCATGGGGAGTTCCCCCAGAGGGCAGAAAAATATCTGCTGGGGAAGAGAGGCTGGGAGAGAAGGCACAGAGGCTGTGGATTAAGGGTGGGGGGGTACTGGATACCTAATGAGATGAGAAAATAATACTGGCCAAAATAAAAAGGGCTGGCGAGGTTTGCCTTAGGTGCGTGCTTCAAAATAAAAGTTTTGGAACTGGACAAATCTAGTTCAAATGCTGACTTTTCCACTTGCTAACTGTGGCATTGGATAAGTCAATTTTAATGAGACTCAGTTGCTACACCTATAGAATGGCCATAAAATTACTTTCATATCAGGTCATTGTGCTAATTAAATGAGCTAATGTGTAGGTAGAATGGTTGCCTCATCCTGGAGGATATCGTATGTCTTCAATAAGTGCTGTTTTAAGATCGTTGTTAGTTTCTCTGACTGGCAGACATAGCTTCATATACTGCTTCTGAGTAGTGGCCAGTAGTATTTCCCTGCGGAGTGTGGTGGATGTGTATATGTTTTTGTCAAATGTGCTGGCACCTTTCTCTCTCAAAAATTAGCACTTTCATCCCATCACTGTGATTTCCTTTGCATACATCCTAAATCTCTTTGTGAAGTGCTCACCACAGCTTCCAGCTCCTTGTGCAGCGCACTTGTGGGCAAAGGGCTGTGTTCTTTTAGCAACGTGGACTCAAGCAGGAGGTCTTGTGACTCATTTTCATCTCTTCCTTAGTCTCCTTGCCCTCACCCAGGGCTGGGAAACAGTGGGCTAGAGGCTAGTGCTGGGAGCGAATCTGAATCATGGTGAGTCTCTGAAGGAAAACCAGCAGTTTAAAGATACCTCATAGGAAAGAAAGGGTAAGCAACATGGTTTCTTTTGAACTTTCCCAATTCACCCTCTAGAGAAGGTGTCAGAAACGTCTTCAGGAGCAACTAAAAGCTGGAACAAAGGCGAGTCTGTTACAGACGTCCCCGTAACTCCAGGAGCAAATCTCTTTTTTCCCTCCTAAATAACTCCAGCACATTACATGGCATTAACAAGTTTCCCAGGACAGGAACTTCTAGTTTATTACTTGCTCACATTGTCATCAGAAATTAATTTTGTCCCTGAAAGACAAATTGGCTGGTAGCTTATGAAGTTAAATGGAAAGAACAAGTGAGCATCTGTTTCTTCTGCATTTTGTCTCCTTGGTGTCTTACATATAAATGAATCAGAGTGTTCAAACTTAAATTAAGATCTTTGGCTAGATAAACAGTTAAAACTGGTTCCCATAGCTACCTCTCACACATAGCTGTGATTGCATTATAATCCCCTAGTAATCAGCTCTAAATGAAAGAAAGATGATAAGGGTGCTCTTTTCAGTTTTCAGTACTGATTTTTATTAGCTCTCAATCAGTTCGGGACTGCTCTGTCTTTCATCACGTTGTGGTAGTGTTTGTAGAATCATTAGAGTAATAAAGTGTAAATCTTACTGAGGTGCATTTTTCTTGAGGTGTTTTATATAAGGAAAACTCTGAAGATTACACAGGCTGGTACAAGAAAGATGTGTTTCTGAGACGAAGGTAAGAATGTAATGTAGGCTATATTCATTTATTCTTTGCCTGAGTTCAAAACCGAATGAATTATCTAGCTTAGGTTAAACAACTGCCGCGAAAACCTCTTGGACTTAGGCGGCCCAGTATTACCGTAGCATAGCTTTGAATGCATTTAGCCATTTCCTAATTTGCCTTGTTACCCTTCTCTAACACCTCTCCAGTGCAAAGCCCTCGCATTACAAACGCATGACCCACAAAACCGCACACTTTGCTATTCCCAGTGTGATTTCTTGAGCAAACTAGTGTAATCTAATAAAACATCGTGTCACACAAACATTGAGGTATTTATTGTGGAATACATTTCAGCTTAAAATAGTGCACTTCCCCCCATTCTTCCTCATCCCACACGGAGTCATCAGTCCTTTTAGGCTTCCTTTGGGTTGGAGATCTCTTAAGTGGGGAAAAGTGGCAACTGGAGATAAGGGCTCTCGGAGGCTTGCCTGCATTTGTTCTGGACTTTTCTAGGTTCCTCCAAGAGATGCCAGCATGGAAAAGAACTTGCACTAACTTTCTGCAAGTGTTATAGAATTTTTCACAGATTTTGCAGGTGTGCTCCACATTTGCAATTAACAGAATACTTAATACTGACGTGCCTTTCCTTTCCCATAGGCTTTATTATAGCCAGAAAATGTTACAATGCATCATACTCTACGATACCTATAAAAATGCCTGCTTGTTTTAAATGTTGAATTTTATGCGTTTTATGCTTATATTAGGCTGAAAGTGCCCCTATATTTTAGTGATAGACATTTATGCTCATCCACAGGGTAAGAAACAATATAATGTAGCAGTATGTAGTCTCTGCAAGAGCTTATAGAAAAGTGGTGGTTTTATATTTAATTTTAAGTTACTATTTTTTAAGGAAAGGTTTTGCCTGAGATAATTATTATAGTTTCCATATGCACATGACGATATTGTGCATCTTTGCAAGCCGTGGAGTGTTTTTAAGAATCCGGTAGCCAGAGAGACTGGTGGATTCATCGTGAAGATTTTCACCATGTATCTTTTTGGCTTCTATCATTCTGTCTAGAAATATTTGTAGAATTTGATCTGGAGATAGAACTTTGAGAGGACAGGAAGAAATCACTTGATTAAGGGAATTTTGAGATGATAAAGGAAATCTCGTTTTTAGGATATTTTGTTTTATTTCATGTTGTCTTAACCTTTAGATAGAAGAGCTGTCCTAGGTTATTTACTATTTATATTTAAATATACAAAAGCCTAAATTCAAGCATAGGATCTATTTTCTTTCTTTTTTTTTTTTTTTAAGAAAGCAAATAAGATATTTTGGTGATGGTGGCACTTTTTATATGTGTTTGCATGTGGGTACTTAAACGCAATATGTCTGGAAGATGTTGCTATTTCACACTACACGCACAAGAAAGAGTAAATTGTAGGTCCTGATTATCAACAGATAACAAGACATACTGTATATAAATAAATGCTCAGCATCAAAACCCATTATTGGATTAGCTATATAATCATGTCTCAGGCTGTAAGTCTGTGCTGACAAATGAACACTTTTCATTTGGCTCAAGGTCCTCATCAGCAACGGAACTAATTTTACATTCTCACCCATTAAGTGAATAAGATGTGGAAAAAGCTGTCTGCTTTTTGAAGTGTAAATTTGCTGCTACAGGCTGTGCAGACCAAAGCGCTTTTGAAGCAGGCAAATGAGATCATCTCTAGGGACATGTGAACCTCACTAAGTTTAGGTCATTTCTGTTGAAGGGATGGGGTGTGTGGATGTGTGTTCACCGATGTTCACATATTTAGGCGGTCACATACACTGGGATGTGTGGGTGTTCTTGCGTGCAGATCATGAATACCTTCTAGAAACCTGGGAGAGAACTGGGAGCCTCCACGGAAACTACAGAGCCACAGAATCTGTGTGGAGCCTGAGATGGAACAACCAGGAGTTGGCAATTAGAAGGTCAGGATTCTCAACCCTCTGAAAAGAATGGTTGCCCATGAGAAAGGTCAACAAATACTTTAGATTTTCAGGATGGGGTCTTCTGTAGGCTTGGGTTGCTCCAAGACATGCCATGAACACTGGTACTGCCGGGGCTGGCTGGGGAGCAGGTGTGCT
Organism: Solenodon paradoxus; assembly: GCA_004363575.1. Lineage (NCBI taxonomy): Eukaryota > Metazoa > Chordata > Mammalia > Eulipotyphla > Solenodontidae > Solenodon > Solenodon paradoxus. Next base: position 493,795 of record RJWH01000438.1, read on the forward strand.
GGGAGAAGGGAACTCCCTTCTTTAACCATTCTGAGTGATTTAAATATTCTATATGCTAAGGACTCCACACAGTTATCTCCAGCACAGACTTACTCTTTGAACTTCAGGTTCTTATATTTAATTGTTTACTTGGTACGGCTACTTGATGGTCTATACATATTTCCAGTCTAACACAGTCAAAACAAAAAACCCTGTGACTCTGCCGCTAAATGAGTCTTTACTCCCCAATTACTCTTCATCTCATGAATTGCATCATTACCTTCCTTCTTGCTCAAGTCTGGAACTTAACAGTCATCCCCTTGATTCGCCCCTTTCCCTCAACAGTGAAATGCAATCTATCAGCAGTCATGGTCATTTTATCAATCAAATATATCTTAAATTTCCTTGTATCTCTACTCTAGGCAAACATCGTCTCTCACCTTGACATTAGTTACTCAACTTGCCTTTCATCTTGGCTTTAACCACCCCTTCTCCACATTCTTATTGAGCAGATTAATCTTCACATGTGTATGTTATGGGTTGAATTGTCCTCTCCCCTTTCTCCTCCCCCACTCCTTGCCTAATTCATATGTCGAAGTCTTAACCACCAGTACCTCAGAATGTGACCTTATTTGGAAATAGAGTAATTGCAAACATAATTAGTTGAGTGAAAATGAGGTCATACTGTAGTAGGGTGGGCCCCTACCTAACATGACTGGTGTTCTTGCAGAAAGAAAGCCATGTAGAGAAAAGGACATACAGACATAGGGAAGATGATGTGATGACAGAGAGAACATCTATAGAGAATGTCAAAGATTGCCAGGAAATCACTAGAAGATAGGAGAGGCATAGAATACATTTTTCCCTCAGAGCTCTCAGAAGAAATCAACTCTAACTGACACCTTGATGTCAGATTTATGAGATAATAAATATCTGATGTTTAAATCATTCAGTTTGTGGCATTTTAAGTTAGCTCTAGCAGACTAATACAGTGTGGACCCATGTCTCTACTACTTAAATATCCAGATGGTTTCCTGTTTTACTTAGATTCAAATTTGAATTCCTCTTTAGGACCTATAAAACTTCATGATCTGGTCCTGCCCACTTTTCCAGTGTCATCTCCCATCAGTTCTTCACTCGTCATTATCTGCCTTGCTACTTTCTAAACCTCAGTTATGCCAAACTTTTACCTTTCCAGGTACTTTTCCCTTGCACATGCTGTGCCTTCTGCCTAGAGTGCCTCTTCCTCTACTCTCTTTGCATGATTAGCATCTTATCCTTCAGGTATTAGTTTACATGTCACCACTCTCTCCCCTGCTGCTGTTCTTTGCTTTGACCCAATCTTTTCTTTTCTAATCACTTGTTCCAATATGTATTTACTTAATATTCCTCAATATTTTCTTTTCTTCTTCTTTTCTTTATCTATTTTTGGACTAGACTATATAGTCCAGGACCTCAAGTCAGGTCAGTTGATTCATCGGTGTATTGCTAGTGCCTAACACAGTGACTGGCTTACACGAGCTGCTCAACTGGGCACATACAGTGTTCAATACATAATTGTTCAGTGTATGAGTAGATGAAAGGTACTTAGTAAAGTAGTTCTCCCCAAGTCTTGTGACTGACTGGTACAATGTGTTTCACATAATCCCTCCCTTTTTTTTTGGTGGCGGCGGGGGGTTCCTACTTGGGAAAGGCTGGTTTTTGCATGGGAAGCATCCATTGGTTTCTTCTATATTAGAAATTTCTGGAGAACTTCATATCCTCAAGATTTTATGTCTAGAATTTGATAAGAATTTTGGTAGGGGGACACCATAGAAAAGACGTGGGGTAGTGGGTCTTGTCTCTGCCTAGAGAGTGAAGCTTATGAATCCTCTCCCAGAAAGATCATTGCCTTGGAAGGTCAAAGACTACATTGCTATAGAGAAATACTCTGTGATCTCAGCTTGTGCTAAGTTGAAAAATAGGAAGTTGTGTGGGTGAGTGTGGGGGAGGCTGCTAGCTATTCACCAAAATCTGTTCTCCTTTCTTCCTGGGCACACAATTAAATTAAATTTCCCAGCCTCTTTACAGTTAGTGGTGGTCATGTGACTGAGTTCTTTCCAAAGATGTGTGGGCAGAAGTGACAGATGCCATCTCCAGAGCCAGTCTACTGGAAAGCTCCCTGTGCATGGTCCATGATCTTACCTTCTGATTTCTGGGGCTGTCAATGTCTTGGTTGAAAATGCAAAACCACCATCAGTTTGAATCTCTGATGACCATCTAGAGATGACCTCCCTGGACCTATAAGAACCTGAACTGAGCAGGTAATCCTAGCAAGCAGTCTATCTGAAGCCCCTGGAATTTTGAGTTCTCTCTGTAATTTCAAGTTAGTCAACACTAATGATTTTATGCTACCTGCCTTTAGAAGGTGACACTTATGAGAGGGGTGAAATCAGCAGTAATAGTGTTGATTAAAGGAGGAGGGAGGGAGTGAACTATTAGAATTGACCCAGGTAGGGGTCTCTTGTCTCTCATAAGGCAAGGGAACCATCCAAAAAATGATTTGGAAAGAAACAAGCTAACATACCTTCTAATCTCCTTGGAACTGGAAGGATCAAAGAAAGATGACATCTAGAAGGACCTCATAGAGTTATCCCTACAACTATTGCCACACTATCACTGGACACTGTGCCACTCAAGATTAGTCCCCTTCTTTTCTGACCATGGCCCCTCCTGAAGGCTTTGCAAAAATCTTTGAAACCAACAATGGGAAAACACAATTGTCCAGTAAGCACACGGGGCCTGGATGGGGATGAGAAGGTCAAACAAACGTTGGTGTTCAGATGTTTGGTTACCTTCTCAACGGTCATTTCTCTGAGAAGGTTGGTCACTATGTCTTACATAGCTCTCTCTACTGAGTGTTAAATGAATTTTGATAAATAAATAAATATATGTGTCCTTTTTGAGAAATAAATACATACACAATGTCCTTTGAACTTTGCAAAGCCTTATGAGGAGATAAAGCTTTATTGCAGGCAATGTTGCTTGCTGACCCTTCCAGTTTCTTCCTTCTGGTACACAGAAGACTACACTATCCAACCCCCATGCAGTTAAGTGGGGCCATTGACTGGTTTTAGATAAATTAATCTGAGTGAAAGTGACAGGAAAAGGAGGAAAGTAGAAACATCCTCTCTAGTTTTTCTCTCTTACTGCAGCCACTTCTGAGTACCTGTGGTGATGATGGCACTTTCATCAGCCTGACCCTGACTGATTTGTACTGGGCATGTAGTTTGACCAAGAATTAAGTTTATGCTGGAATAAACTTCATATGTGTTATATTCCAGTATACTCTGGCTAATATGGATTAACATACTTAACCCAATAGCAACTTTCTGCCTCTTCATCCTTGCACAGAGCTCAAATTTTGCTATTTCTTCTCTGGATGGCCATCTGCTTCAGAGAGGATAAGCCTGTCCACATTTCAGGGGCACAACGGGGTGGTCTAAGTCCATCATGGTCATCTCAATCCTCTTAGCCAGTGATTCTTTTTGGGCTAGGTATGTAAGCCAGGTCTGGCCAATATGATAATATGATGTCTGGGAAATTCTGCTGAGGAATTTTGGGGGAAATTTTTCCTAACTTAGAGGCCAAGAGACAAGAATGTGTCCTTTTAATGCCTAGAGACATTCTATTTGGGAGGACTAGAGGCTTGGAGTGGCTACCACCATCTTGTAGACTTAAGGAGAGTTGTCAGCACACTGAAGATGGCTGACTGGAATGAAGAGGTATCCTCTTTAGGCTATTTCAGTTGAGTTTTCTATTCTTTGCACCTTAGAGCATTGAAGCAGATTATCCTATTAAAGATGAAAACAAGTTTCAAAGAGTATAAATGACACACCCAAAGTCTCATGGTGTGCCAGGAGAAATCGGGTCTCTCCGACTCTGAGTCTTCCTTTTACTGTTCAGAGGACTGCAGCTAAGTTTTTTTCTCATCTGCCAAACCAATTAATTGGTGATGGTTATTTGGAGAGTTGTATTGAGAAGGTCTGAAGACAAGATCCAGGTCTGTTTGATTAGTAATTTCATGTGTAAAACACAGCGAAACAGAGTCCTTTTTTCTCCACCATTGTCATGTGTCATGATACTTCTGGATTAACTTTATTGGGGGAGGAGTTACTTAGTAATTATCAGTGGCTGAATAAAAATTACCCCAAAATGTGGCATCTTAAAACACCTAAATATTTACTGTGTCACAGTTTCTGTGTGATATGGGAATACAGATGTGGATTAACTCAATAATTTAGTCTCAAAATCTCTCATGTGGTTGTAATCGAGTCATCTGCTGGACCTGCCATCAATCTGTAGTCTCAGCTGGGAGGGGAGGAGCTGCTTCCAAGCTCACTCTTGTGGTTATTGGGAGGATTCTGTTCCTCATGGACCATAGGACTGGGCTGTGTCTCAGGTCTTTGCCTCCTGGGCCTCATCATAGGTAACTCAGCCCATGGTGGCCATGTTTCTGTAGAATGAACAACAAATGAGAGAGGGAAGCTAAGAAAGAAGTCAGACTTTTTGTACCTATCTTGGAATTGAAATCCCATCATCTATACAGTAAGAAGGGGATGAATAAGTCCAACACATACTCAAGGGGAGGGGATTGCAGCAAGGAGTGACTACCAGAAGGTAGTCATAGCAAGACAACTATTGTCGAGGCTGCCTACCTTCCACAGTGGTCATTTAAAATACAAGTGAAATTACCTTTTTTAAAAAAAACAAAAACAAAAAACATTTCTTTAATTGCTATAGCTAACTACTTAGTGTGAAATAATGTGTTATTTCTTTTCTCAAATCTCTAGTTTCTTTCTGTGTGTTTCAGCAATAGTAAGAGCGCCTGCCTTATGTCTCCTTTCCATGTCAAGTGGTTAGGTATGTAAGAATATTGTTACTAATATCATGATTAATTATGATAAATGATAATAATATTAGAAAGGAGTCCCACAGGACAGTAACTGCCATTGGCATTTCTTTTCTCATGTCTGCCCTCAAATCCTGGTCACATCCCATGTGTGCCTGTTTTGAAATTAAACATGACCAGTGCTCTTCCTCAGACTCTGTCTTCTTCTCAGGAAGAATATGATCCAGGACTGCCTTCAAATCTGTTCTAAAAGCTCACCTGTTGGTGGAGGTTAAAGGAAAAGAGAGGAGAAGGGAGCCATTCCCTAGGGAAGAGTCTACTCCTTAGAGTTTGGTGCTTCCCTAGACACCAGACACCTATTCTTGTGTGAGAGGGACTCTTTCAGGGATTCAGGAAAAAGCAAGGAGTGGAAGTGGAATGGGTTAATACTAATCACAGGAGCCAAACTGTCATGAGCTTTTACTGATCTATCAGGGTGGATGAGACCCAAGGATAAAGGCTGTACATTTAATAAAGGGGGTAGATTCAATTAATCATGACAAAAAAATGAGCAAGAAATGCTTTTTCATTGTTATTTAATAAGAAAAATGTGTAATTAACTGATAAAAAGCGCCTTTGCAAGAGCAGGCAGTTAAATAGTGAACAAAGCCAGCCAGGCCAAATCTTCAGCATCCCTGACTTTTAGCCATCAGAATGCTTTTTATATGGTCTCTTTCTTTGGAAACGCACGCACCATCTTGCCACAGACATTACCTCATTTGCTTCCCAGTCTAATGAGTGCTTTATGGCTGAGAAATGGTAGTGGAAACAAGCGTGATGGAAGAGATGAAGAAACTGAGGCAGGGTACTCTCAAGAATTTATTGTGAGCAATATTTAGGTGTTTCTCATGTCTTACCGCCTGCCTCTTAGTGTATTTTTGGGACTAGCTAAAGAATCGGGATGAAACAATTGCTCGTCTCTTCCAAGAGCTGCTTAGAGGAACCTGGTCCTTGTGTTATGGCCGATACGACATGCGTCTTTCGAATGGGAGGTGGGGGTAGAAAGAGATCGTGGCATTTGCCATCTGGTAAGCCTGTCTTTAATCCTCAGTAAAGTAATGGAATGGAGATGAAGAAAAAAAATGCATAAGAATGAACAGCATAATGCCACCACGAGCAAGCAGCTGTCTGGATTTTTAAAGAGCAAATTCCATGAGACAAATTTAATTGCATTTTTTAATAGAATTAAAAAAAACCCTCCACAACATTAGTGGGTGAAGGAAATGAAATGGATGCATCCAGAAATCTCATCTGAAAGATGAATTCAACCGAGATGATTCTGAACTCTGTCTCCTGGATTAAAACCTGGTTGGAAGGCCACGTGATTAGCTGGTGGGCGGCTGTGGACTGACTGGGAGATCGTGGCCAGTGGTAAGGTTCTGTCAGCCTGTGAGATGGGCCAGTATCTACAGAGCATCATTACTAATGACTTGCAGGAGGTGACGAGCTAAAGATTAATTAAATGTGCACATGTGTCAAGTGGGAAATGGGCGGCGAAAACACCAGAGAGGCAGCCGCACGATGTCTGGGTATTTGTTTTTCTGTGATTTGGTCTTTGAGAAAGGCTTGACTTGGCTTCCCTGCTCGCTCCCTGCTGTCTGGGGCTGGAACCAGATTTTTACGTGGTGCCACAGGGGAAGAGGCAGGGGAGGTATCTTGAGAGCAGGCTCACAAACCCCCTGGTGCCAGACACCAGGGCATGGCCAAGCTATCCCTCTAGTCTGATGCTCTGAAGAAGAAAGCCAACAAACGCTGATACTGACATTAGTAGAGTAATGAAGCGGTTGCAAAGCTGATTCACGTACATCTTGCCCCATTTCATGGCGTGTTTGCATCTGCAAGGGAAGAACAAGCAAGAGGAAGAAGACCTCTTCTCCGACTCACCTTCAGGGGAGGCCTGTGGTCCATCTCATTCCTAAGAGAAGGCTGGGTGGCTTGACGTCTGAATACATTCATCTCTTGAAAGTAGGTGGCTTGCCTCAAATCTTACAGGAAACATGATGACAAGTGAACCTCATCTTTATATAGTTTTCATAGCCCATCAGAATTTAGCTTTCTTTTTAAGAGATCATCCCTAATAACTCCACTGAATTGACTGATGGCTCTGTCACAACTGAGTTAGCACTGCCCCTACTGAAACTTATGTTTATTTGAAGACACCTCTGTTGTCAACATGGAAGAAGAACTCTAGGAGAATGCAGGCTTCCTGCTCTGCAGTCTCAAGTGCTGTGTTCTGAGATGGTAGATTATCTTTTATGTTTTATTTCATTTGAGACCCATTAGCCAAACTCGTTGTAGATGGAAAAGCTTTGTAATGGTGAAGGTGACACTGAGCAGCTTTCTGCCATCCCGAAACGGTATTGTGAATGGTGAGGCCGCCATGCAGGTGTTTAGGAAGAGGCTGAAACTCCAGCCCCAACCTAACACCAGTGGCAGTAACATGGTCTCCAGTATGTGCTGACCGCTGTTGGACCTTATCGGATCTAATTCACACAGTGCGGCTATGGAAGTGAATAGTATATTGTCTCCTTCAAAAATTAAAAAATGGATGAAGATTGGGAAGAAAGCTTTCAGAGTGCAGAATGAGCTCTTGGAGACAGTCTATGGAAGGCAAAATTGCTCTGAATCTCAAACCTATTGCTCCAGCATTGGGACTCTCACCTAACCTTGGTCCAAACTTAGGTTGGCGGAGTGGATGCCTAGAATAATAGATCTGGACTCCAAGATTAAACAGTGGCACCTCACTTCTGAGTGATGTGCTTAATATTTCCTTTGAGGGGAGACTGAGAGCCAGGTGAGGGATGGGCAGAGATGAAGGGCTGCTGGTGGGTGACCTGCCTCTTCTACTCCCACCAGCCACTCAGCTCTGGCCCCAGACTTACACAGTCCACTCGGAAGAGCAGAAGTGCTAACTTGGCTGGCCCCACCTTCCTGAGAAGGCACTTCTGTGAATCTCTGCTATTTTGTAAGTGTACCCTTTGTGAGTATCATTTCTACCTCGGGGCATTTATTGAGTTATTCATTCCAGTGATGCAAAACATGCCAGCTGACAGGACTTTTGATCAATTTTCTCCATTTCATTACATTCCCACATATTTTTATATTTTAGGTCAAAGTGTTATTTAGAACCTTTTATAGATTGATACCCGAAATTGTTTCTCTGCTGGCCCTGCCAGAGTCATCCACTAACCCCGCACTGTGATAGCAGGAAGGAAGCATTTGAGGATCAAACTGAGTGAACAAACAAGACATCAGAGTAAAGAATCTCTTAGTGGTGACAAAGTCACTTTTGACCTTAAAGCTGTAATTGAATATTTTAGGTACTATACCATGGGGACACAATCAGATTTTTGTTATAGATTGTGTTTTGCAATGCTAATCCCATCCCACATGTTTTCTAAAGTGTGACTTCAAGGGGGAAAATTTAATTTTCTTCCTTTGAATCTGGGCTGACTTCGTGACCTGCTTATAACCAATAGGGTGAAGTGGAGGTGGTACCATATGTCCTTCAACAGAAAGTCATAGATGTCCTGAAGCTTCCCCCAAGTCCTTGAATTAACATTTCTTAAGGAGGCCTTTTAGATAGAAACTTATTACTCTTTGCTGTTTCCCGCTTTCTAATTTGGAGCCCTCCTAAAGCCATTCCCTTACCCTTCCCTTACCCCATTATTTGTGCTCCCATTTCCACTTCCTGTTCACTCCTCCAAATTTTCCTTCTCCTGTCAATGCCCTTTCCATCTGGGGAGAAGGGGAGATAAAAGGAAATGGCATGTGCAGGGTGAATATCCTGTGATGGTGCTGAGCCGGAAGCCTTACTTACATGATTAAGTTTGATCTCTGGACAAGCCTTTGAGCTAAATACGATTATTCCCTTTTATTATCTTTTTTTTTTTTTTTTTTTTTTTTTTAGATGAGGAAACGGAAGCTCAGAGGGGTAGAGCCACTTGTTCACCCAGAAGGTAAGTGCTAGAGTTGGGTATGTTTCTAGAACTGTCTAATTCAAGGGGAAAACGAACAACTCATGGTGCATAATCAAGTCTCAACAGGAAAATACAGGGTATTCTTCTACAAGAAGGGTTTGATCATTTCAACAAATCCTTTGTTGTCTTCATAAAATCGAGTTGAGCCAACAACAAAGAACATATTTCCCCAGTTTTGTTACAGATATAAATCTGAACTTTGTGGCATTCTGCCATCAAATTTCTGGTGAACACAATGGGCAGGTCTCCAAGTGCTTTCTTTCTTTCCACCTGGGAGGGTATATGATACACTAACAATGTAGGAATGTAAGGGATGAGTATCTATCAAAATATTACAAAGAGATGGTATCAAAATGGCAGTAGGTGGTGTATGTATGTGTGTGTATAGTAAATACCTAATAAATATGTGTTGAATAAGTAATCATCAAAATTTTTACTTTTCTATATTTTTTGCCTATTCCATGTTTTCGTTTTTGGTGTTTTTGTGACTGTACATCCCACCGTGTGTGTGTGTGTGTGTGTGTGTGTGTGTGTGTGTGTGTGTGTGTGTGTGTGTGTGTATAGGGGATGAGGGCAAGGTGGGCTGGTAGCTATTCCCAGTAGTACAGAAGGTCATGCAACCCTCCATGTGGGAAAATCCTGCTGTCATTATGGACCACAGTTTGCTGATTTGTAAAGAAAAATTTGGAGGCAGATGACTTCTCAGACCCCCTCTACTTCTACATATGACCAACTTGATTTTTACATTGAAATCTGGCCATATTTTCATTAGATGTTGTTTCTGGGAACCCAGCAGCAAGAATGCTGAGTCCAATCATACAGTAGGGACTTTTAATCTAAGCATTATCTATCCCATACTAATCAAAATTACAATGAAAGGATTTAAAAATTAAAAAGCAAACCAAGAAACTGCCAAACTTTAAAACAAGAGCTTTTCCTCTCCAGCTCTCACGGACTCAATTCTAACATCTGCGGGATTTACGGGTGTTAAAAATGCCCCTGAAAGGAGTCTTTTTGTTTCCTGGGGTGATGGAAATGTATTGATAATTACAAGAGGAAATTAGTTTTTTTTTAAAACAGAACAATTAAAAGAGCTTAGTGTTTAAATGGAGGAGAATGTAATTTTCCTTTATTTTCTCTATCATTAAAATGATGTTACAAGGTATTAGAAGAGTTTAGTTTATTCAAGTCTGGTTTTCAAATATAATCCATATTCATGTGGCTAGTCAGAAACAGGGAGAGGAATACTCAGTGCCCATGTACACACATAATGGTACATGCACACATATGTGAACACAGTCCATACAACTGTTTTTTTTTTTAATTTATGAAAAAATAATGATAAGAAATGGCAGCGTGTATGAAATCAAGGGAAATAAGGAGGCCTAAAGTGGCAACCCCTGCTTCCTATTAAGAGGCTGTTCTTTATTTAGTGGAAATATTTCCTTTTTTAGAAGTTGTAAGTCCATGAGTATGACTTGTGAGCATTAGTATGCAATGTTGGCGCACATCGGAACACATTTGGGGATTATTGTCAGAGACATGCTGGAATCGAGTACATGGCTCTTGACGGCACTATCTCGTCCCAGCTGCGCACTTAGTGACTTGACAGTGGCAGTTTGCAACTGGCCAGCCGTAGTAGGAGTCTGGACACCATAGAGTCAGCAACTGCCCCCTTTCACTTCCCCACCCTGCTGCAATTTAACTGATCAGTAGTCTATACAGCAATTCACTACTGATCACAGTTGAATAAAACTTAAACAAAATTAATGGATCATATCACATTTATTATTATTTGCGATGATAATTAAACATAAATGATTCATATGCATTCAGATACATAGCCAACTGCTCCTCCCTGAGCACTCGCTATGTGTTAGAAATTTGCCTTTTATCGATTGCCTCTACTCCTCTTAAGAACTGTACGAGGCAAGTATTTTGTCCCCACTAGAGAGGGAAAGAAACTGAGACTCAAATAATTGCCTATGGTTCCACAGCTAGTTAGCTGCTAAAACACACTCTCTGCCTACAGTGAGTGACTACAGCGTTGCTGGAATCTGCTCATGAGGCTGTAGGGAGGGCGGGAGGCTGAGGGAAGCAAAAGTACACTGAGGACTCCGGGACCCCTGAGTGCAGAGGCTGAGCTGTCAAATGACTAATTTCTGCAGCAGGGTCTGCCCATGGCTCAGGACTGATGGAGAAGAACCACTGTGCTCCGGGAGGCCCAGACTCTGAGCTACACTGGGAGTGAGTCCTCATGAGTCTCCAT